>JBBMJY010000017.1:1977602-2040183 GCA_037833715.1 Toxotes lorentzi
GAGAGAGAGAGAGAGAGAGAGAGAGAGAGAGAGAGAGAGAGAGAGAGAGAGCATGAACGTACATTTGTGTGTGTGCCTCCTATTGTTTTCCTCATGTGTGGAGATCTTGCAAAGCGTGCAGCACACAGAAATTGGATATGGGCGAAGACAAGAGAGTGATGGGTGACATCACTGGCTTGCTCTGAGCGCACTTCATTAATGTGAAGTTTGTTTTGGGGGGATTAAAACAATAGGAGGATGTTACTGGAAGCACATGTGTAGATGTTTGTGAGGAATGTGGCTGGTCAAAGATTCTTCATGATGCCTCCAACAAACAAAACACAGAAGGATTCAAAACTCTACCTGCCAGTGGGCACCAACAACACTTGAGCTAAGTGTCTGGTTGGCAGTAGTGCAGAGCCACCAGCACAGGGTGACTGCTGCTTCACACTGTCTTTGCAATGAGGTGTGTTAAACACATTAAGACATGCTGGAAGACGGAATACTGCAACCCTACAGCTGACCCAGTGCTCAGCCAGCCAGACTCTATCAATATTCATAAACCGGTCTGGCCCTCCCTGGTGGAAACCGCATTAACTTTCTCCTCAGAGTGCACCGTATGTGTATGTATGTGTGTTCCCTATGAACTTAGTCCTGGGAAGGCATATATCCTGGACGCTGGTTGTCGAATATGCAAACATCAGCCCCCTCCCTTCTCCTCTGCTCACCAGAGACAAACAAAAAAACATTAGTGACCCAGCTGTGTCATCTGGAGGAAAAGAAAACAGAGAATCTTATAAAAGAAACGTAGGAGGCAGCTTAATGACATGAAGCGTCATTTCTCATTATCGCATGACAGATTTGTCTGTAGGATTGAAACAAACAGCTGAGAAGGAAGGTTTAGATTCTGGTCTGTAAACCCAAACTGTTCTTTGGGAGTGTGTTGTAACTGATATGAAGCAATGTGTTCTAACTGACATGAGGTACGAAACGTAACAGATGATTTCTGTTGCACACAACAGGAATGAAAATTTATGCATAATTTCTGACTCCAAAAGCCAATAAAATGAGTGTCTTGGAAAATTTCTGCACAAACACTCGAGAAACAGTCTCAGAGTGTTTCTATGTCAACAACTTCTGACCAGATCGTACAAATAGCTCAGAATCTGTCCACCTGAGACAGCTTGTCATTTCCAGTTTCCCTTTCATACATCCTTGTGATGAATGGTGGTGGAGTTCTTTGCGTGCTTGTACGTATGAGTATGGAAGAGTGCTTTCAGGCTGGCCACGGGGTTCTTTGTAATGGGGCTAACCAGATCGTGGTGAGAAATTCCCAGGGCCCATTGAAGACGGCTGAAAGGCGAGAGGACCTTTGTGGGGAGGCGGTGGACTGGGGGCACCCATTGGGGCTCTTTCACATGATGACATAATGAAAAGAGATCCGACCGGGCCTCCTCGTCACTGCTCACACCTTTGTGTCTGGTCACTCCCTTCCCTGTTTACTTTTTCAGCAAAACCCGCTCAGGGCTTTGGAGACTCCGAAGCGTGTGTAGTGGGTAATCAGTTGATATGACTGTAGGTTTTGGTATGAGTGTGTGTGACAGTTTGGAGGATGAGGGCAACTGACCCATCACATCTTAGGATTTGGGGACTCATCTTTATCCATCACAAAGATAAAGTAACAGCCCAAAGAATGCAGCAGTATACACCGCCAATCCACTGGAGCCATGACCACACATAAACACACTCAAACTGACTAGAGCTGGCGGGAACCAGTCAGTTTACAGTACATGCCATCCATCATTTGGCCTAACCTGCTTGTTTGCCCTGAGCTCTGTGCAGCGGCTAAACAAACACAGCCTGACTTATGCCACATATTACTGTTTCCCTGAGTTTGTCAGTACTGATCACCCTCAGATCAGACCTCGAATGTGGGCGGGCTGCAGAGAATTCTGAGGCTGATTGCTGATGATGTGGTGTAGAAGGGTGGCCCAGGTAACAAAGCACCCCCCTCCCCCAACATATATCGTAGAGGCTGCTTGTAAGCGCAGACATCACGACAGTTCAACTGGTGCTCATTATTTGACAAGAGGTTTTCCATCATCAGTGGAGATGGGAGGAAACTTGGGATGCAGGATATTTTCATCAAGAGCCTTGCATTTCATGTGTCAAGAGGTTAAAAGTCTCCAAATCAAACTGCATCATGGACAATTACCCTGTGATTTATAATCAGCATGCTTTTGTCCACTGGGGTAAAAATAGAAATGTTTTTCTACATAATACATAGGTTTTACATACTCCCCAGGGAAGATAATCAGGAAGCTCATTAGGTCATATGACAGCTTGTTACAGAGGAGCTAACCAGGTGTTCCTCCCTCCACCATCCCTCTGATAGTTCAGCAGAGACAGGGAGGTTAACACAGACATTAGTCTTCATATGCAGACCTCATATGTAGAGAAGTGGAGCTATGGGAAATAACCTGCCACTGACAATATGTCAGGGCTGTGCCTCTTCTGGTTAAGATGACTAATTCATGAAGAGCTTACATATCTGTGAATAAAAAAAACACAAGATGTATAAATAAATTATAACATAGGAGCTGAATGATACTGTGGTGTAGCAGGTTCAACAAATTAGGAACATTAGTCTGGACTTATTTCTATTGAAATGCTATAAAGTGTACATACTGTGATGTTAATTATTAAACCAAAGCTAACAGTGTTTCAGTGACTTGTACACCACACAAGTGGTTACTAGTTTTTGAAAATCAAAGCACACAGTTGCTCTAGTTAAAACGGAACTGTGGCTTGGTTACTAATAAAATCTGGCAAGTTATCCAAACGTGTCCAATGAAAGAATGAAAACTGTGTTGAGACTGTAATGTGCCATGCTTTTAGCTAAAGTTGCATTCATACATGTAATTTCAATTTGAGACATACAATAAAATGGCAACTGTTTCCTGGCTTGTGAGAGCAGCTTTTATGTTTTTGTGTCCTCTGGAGTCATTTGGCAGAGGCATGTTAACCACATGCCCCACACCAAGTGTTTTCTTCATGATTACGCTCAAGGAGCTATCACCTCTAGCCAACACTTTGCCTGTTTATGATTTGTTCACACTACGCTGCAAGTGCCAACTGTCCTCACGGCAGCAGGTGAAGTTTTACTCTGCTCATTACAGTTGTCATTAACTTTGTGTATGCATGTTCTTGTTTTAATCCTCTCATAATGTCTCTTTGTTTTTGTACAAGCAGCTCACACAGTGGCATGTCAATCTAATTATTTTTTTTGTTTTTGTTTACAGCTGTGTGAGCCACACATTGAGCACGGGATCTTTTGTTCGACATCTTTTTCTCTGTTTGCCAACAGATCTCTTGTTGCCAACTATTCGAAGACGGAATCCAGCTTTGAGAAAATAAACAACCCATTGACCTCAGTCAGGGCTGATAGGATGCAAAACGTTAGAACACTGTATTTACATACTCAGAGATTTCTGTCTGATCTATTGTTTGGACGTTTCAATAAACAGTTTGACTCGTCCAGAAGAATTACAACACTGACGTTGTCTTTTGTGGTCAAGCTGCAAAGCTAGGCCTCATAAGTTTTTGTGTTATACGGTATATTTATTTAAACTCAAAACCTACAACACAATATAACAGAACTATACTTGACTATCACTTTGAACATGGTGAAGGAAACGATGTATTTTGATTTCTCACCTTGCAGCTGAACCAGAAAATGAAAACTTGGTAGTTACCATGGCAACTGCTGTTTAACATCTAGCATGACATGTACTTTCCCCCATGAAGTGTTTGTAGCTTCGAGCAATGGCACAAAATAAAATAATGAAACATTTAAGAAAACTTGTGATACACAATTCCAAGTTTCTACATTTAAACTGGCCAAGAATTTACCCCACACATGGTTTGTAATTTGGTTTAGTTTGACCTATGGCTTCTCTCTGGCAGTTATAACAGAAACACCAGGAACCTACTGCAAAAACATTATATCTAAACATGAAGGCTGAGAACTTACATATATACTGAAACATTTACTTCAACACGTGCAGCAAAAACAGCAGTGTCTGTGGGTGAGAATTTAAGGTTAGGAAACACATACAAATCTACTCCTTGGAACCAGTGAAGTTTTTGACACCTCAGAAAAATGTGTAAGACTGTACTTTCTGGTCTCAGCATGTTCTTCATTGTATTTTGCCTTCTGTGATTTTTTTTAACAACTTTATTTGATTTATATCAAACATAATCACCCTTCTGAGAAGCTCTGTCTAGCTCACTGGTGGATATGAAAAAGTCAATTATGTTTGTGAGAGTGTGGTGCTTCTATTATTCCACCCATCTGACTTGTGCTGGGTACATAATGAAACGCACTCTGTACAGCCCTCGCTCATCTACTAAAACAATTACACTGAAATGATGAGCAGGATGCATACACAATGGCTACAGATGGGAGAATGAAAATATGAGAATAATAAATAAATGTTTTGCTTTGTTTTACTGTTTATATTTAATGTGTATTTACAGTTATTCTTTCCTTTACTCGCTGACCTGCTGCTTTTAGATTTCAAATTTGCAGCTTTGTAATGGACAACGATAGGTAAAGCCACACATGGTGCAATGGAGATTCAAAACCTCAACAACCATGTGGTACAGTGCAGAATATGAAATCCAACTTGATTAATCACTGCAGCCTTTCATGTGTCTCAATAAATATACAGAGCAGGGCTCAAAAGTTGTTTGGGTCTGGTTAGTCATATAATTCATTCACAGCAGAAATTCACTTCCCTTAAACTCGAACAGTTTTCTGGCCTTGAATACGTGCCACAGTCATCACCATCCAGTCTTCAAGCCAAACTGGGAATCAGGATTCATAAACACCACATCTGCTTGCTTACCACAGAAAATATCTTCCCACATATTTAGTGTGAAGAATCCCTGCTGTCTCAAACGAAGGGTTTCTTTATTTTCCATGCTAAATTTTGAGTTAAGATTACAACCGTTATTGCATTTCCATTTGTTACATTAGACTTAGACTCTATGAATGGGCAGAAAATGCCATACTGAAATGCTGACAATTCAATGCAATGGGAATGGTAGGGGAGTGTCGCAATGGTTAGAGAAATTATTGCTCATCCAAATGGCCTGGCTTCAAACTTTCCAAAGGGCAAACAAAAAGAAAAGAAGGATCAACAAAGTATCACATTATCTTTTTCTCTGTCTGGAGTTTATTTTCATAAAAGTGTTCCAAGGAAGTAAAACTCACACAAGCAGCTATATAGAAACTCTGTCTAAAATAAAATATTCAGAGAAACAAAACAAATAGAGCCAAAGCTGAGGATACTTCCACTGCCAGAAATGTGTATTTTAAACTGACTGGACAGAAGTAGGATCAAGCCTTTCAAGTAATTATCAGATTTTATGTCAATATTATTTGTTGATCAACTGACAAAGCACTTCTGCTAATTTTAGCAACATGTCAACATGAGCAATAAATAAGAAAAACTGATGTCAGTAGTCTATGGTTTTGAAATAATAAATTACAGTTACACTCACATTAATTAAATCATAAAATAATTAAATGATAATACAACAAAAACCTGCCATAGTTTGATTTGTCACAGGGACAGGGTGATCCAAGAAAAGAAGTGGTTCATATGATGTGTTGGCCGACCACATCAGAGATCAAGTGTTTCTATTCGATCTGAACTTGGCGGCATCACTCATTCTTGTTGAACTGTAATTGCACCAAGAATGAAAAACGTGCTGGAGAAAGAAGTGTGATCACTGGCTCCTTTTTCTCACCTTCACTTAGCACAGCACGATTGTTGGTTTCAGACAGTTACAGTATATGCTCCTGAACATAACCCCACCAATAAGATGTTAGAAAGGTTTAAGGGGAGGGGGGGTTTCCGAAAGTAGTCAACCATCCAATAAGTACCTCTGACTATGGCCCCTTAACACAACTGAAATACAGCTAACTGTTAACAGCAATTTGAAGAGCTGTAACAGGACTGTTTCTGTGTTGAATGAAAGTCATAGGTTAATAATTTATGACTTTTATCAGCCTCTGTCATCTAAAGGTCTGTAACTGATCTACTGCACACTACGTTTAATATTCACAACACAAGAATGTGAGCAAGATAATTAGAGCTAAAAATTAAAGGTCTGGTGAAAAGGTGTCATTTGGTTTTTATTCTAAGTGGAAGAGGAGGCTCTAAAGCCTGCTACTCAACATTCCTGTAAAAGATTGATGGTCATTTTGTGCTTCAGGCCAGGAGAAACTGCACTCACTGCAACTCTGACATTAAAGGGGAACAAAAATAGATTTTACACATTAAAGCCTTTCACTTTCATAAACATATCCACAGCTCTAGAAGATTAGATAGTATATAGTGGAGGGGTATGTTTAAGATGAAGGTGTTTGACGTTTGAAGTTACTGACTTTAGCAGCGACCTTATCACTGTAAAAACCAAAGCAAACCCAACACTCAAGTGTCCATGGGAACTGCCTCAGTGCATAGTTCATACTATACGTTTGAGAACTTCCTTAACAGGTGAAATGTAATATTCTTTGTACTTCCTGTCTCTGTTCCCATCAAAAGCGTGTAATAAAACTGTTTTTTAATATTGCATACTCAAAGTTCTTCCACTTCATTTAACATCCTTTAACTCGGCTCGCTTTCTCCTTTTACTCTCCCTGCTCTCCCCTCCTTTCTGTCTCTTCCACACTGTGGTAATGTAATACAGGTGTGGTGTACTCACTGCGCCCGAGTCCAACTCTAAAGCAGCCATAATTCAAACCAGATTCTTCCGTCGCATTACTTGTTACACTTTGCCGAGTATCATATTGCCGCCAAATTCAGTCAACAGATTTACATAATTACGGGAAAGGCTGTGTGAGATGAATAGGAAATTCAGTTAGGGAGACCACCGGTGACAAGAGACCAATGCTGGTCTCCTGACCTCAATCACTGCAGGGAGGGTCAGAGGTGTGTACTGCCATGCCTACAGTTCCTTCATGATGTGGTTAGTCAGTGTATGTGTTGCTCAGTGAGGAGGCCAATGAGTGTTGTGTGCCACAGTGACATCTATTGGAAGAGCCACCATGCTTGAAGTCGCTCTGCTCCTCAGGGCTAATGACCCTGGTCACTGTAACACCGGAGCTGAGCTCAGTAACCCAACACCCACAAAGGCTGACCCTGTTTGTGAAGTCAGTACACTGAGGTCAACTTCCTGTTAGCAGTATTGGCATGCAGGACCATCATCAATGGCAGCTCTCACAAGAACCCCTGGTTCCTGAATGAGGCACACCTAGGAGAATATGCTAATTCGCTACTTTGTAGTCTCAAACTCAAAGCATACGGAGCTTGTTCTTGAGCGAAGCCACAAACGTTTGTGGTCTGACTGGCGAACGGTGCCAAACAGTGATGGGCACAAGATGTGTGATGGGTGACTGCAGGGAATGGAGGATAGTCTGAGCTCTTCTTTTATAGCATGGAAAGATACATTAATGGAGGAAAATGTTCCTGAACAAACACAACAAACTTTGCCCTAGTTGTAGCATGCCTTTAAAAAAACACTGCCAAATATAGTCATTAAAACATAATTTTAATTTTAGCCAGAGTCTGATCACACTCATTTTATTATTTGGAATAAAAGTGTTGTGGTATTTTACAAGGAAAATCTTTTTTTATATGTGTGTAGTGTTTCCACAGGGCCCATAGGAAAATAGAAGGCCAGAGAGGAGAGGATGAATAAATGGTTTGTGGGCAGGTGTCTATCCTGGCTTCGTGTTGCCCACAATTTCTCTCAAACTCCGTTCCACTCCTTGTGAATGGGCATATTATTTTCCTTCCTCTCTACTTTGCGGATGGTTTTACGACTAAGATTTTCTTTTAGTATTACCACTGGATTGGAGGTCACGGAGAGAGCCTGGGCTGGCAAACGGTGTAAATTCTCCCTCATCTGTCTGAGTTACCAGCTTTCAGATGAATTGCTTTCTAAGTGATGGTTGCTGAGAACAACTAATCCAAATGTCTGCTTATTTTAGCAAGTTCAAAGTGTGACTGAGAAGTAACATGAAATGAAGAATGAGTAATAGCTGATGTGGGACTCAGTTTGGTTGTTTTTCTATTCCTCACTACACAAAAATAGCAAACATTTGCATCTGGCAAATAACATTAAAAACCTCTCTCAGCTTACTTTGTAGAAACAGTTTATCAAATATGAATACAACCTTGACGACAGTAAAATGACTATGTCTGGCCTACAGTATAACTGACTGGCCAACTACATGCCTATCAAAACAGTAACCAAAGAGCCCCAGATTAAAGCTCAGACTTCCAATATTTCAAAGAGTTCAAAGGGATTTTCAGTCAGATCCTGCTGCAATTCTACAAGGATAAAATATGTAGCATCATACCGCTACATGGAGGAGTCTGCATTGGTGAGAATGAAAGTATAATTAGGAGAGTGTGAGGTCCTTTATATATCCACATGGAGAAGGAGTTAACTACGTGTATCACATGTATTATATATGTTGTCACTGACTGTACATACAGTACTGCAGATATGTAAGATTTTTATTTTATGTTTTTGTGTATTAGAGTATTAGGGGGAAAAGTATAGTTTATGTGAAATATGGCATAAAAGGAAAGCACCATTTCACATATTTTAGTCACACTTGACAATACTAAAAACCAAAGAGGGTAAACGTAAATAGGGATTTCAATGCACTGTAAAATGGTTGAGTTTTGCTCTGGTAGCAAAACGGAAATAACAGTAATGACTCAGCTTGGCTTAGACACACATTATGGCATGGTAAACTCACCGTGTCCAGTCATAGACTGTCACAAATTTGACTACAAACAAATTATGCTGTGAACGCTGTGGGTATGTTCAGCAAACACTGAAGTGCATGAAAATGATTTTGTGAGAGAAGGATAAAAATTCAAAAGCTGCATAATTGTACAATAAACAAAAGAAAAGAAAAACCTGTGGCAATCTTCTTCATTGGCTCAAATTAAATCCTGCCACGGTATGTGAAGAGTATAGGCCGTGTCCGGTTTACTTTGGAGAGCCTGGAGCATTCTCTGGTCATCTGGGTTTGTTCAACTATGACCCTGCACAGTGTTAAGGATGTTAAAATCTTTTTTATTTTGTTTGCACTGTCAATGGATTACAGTGCTTGGAATTTAAACAGTCATAGACAAATGCAGAAAGATTTTCTCATAATGAAAGGCTGATTAGAATCTGGGACTGGTCTTTACAGATTACAGACACAGAATCAGTATACAGTATTTAATTTTACCTATGAAACAATGTAATACTTGTGGCCCAAATCCCATGTGGAGTATTTGCTGCATTGTTTAAAATTAAAAAAGGTGGTGTAATCTGTGATTAAACTGGCTAATTCAAAATTATAATTTCCTCACGCTGAGTGCACACTGAGTTTAAATTCCCTGTACAGTCGAATGATTACGACCCATAATATTGCTTTCCCCTAATATGGATGTATGTTAGATGTATTTATGAAGATGCACTCTTTCTCACTTCTATCCAAAAAACAATACAAAACAACAACAACAAACAAAAACAGCCACAGAGACTTACATAAAAAATAAACACATACATATAAATGGCTACATGGATTTTTTTTTTCAATGCGACCTAATTCTCAAGGAAACAAATCTGATTAGGACTTGAAGAGAGTAAGCAGAGACAGAACGATGAACAAAAAACAAATAGCTATTGTGCAAGCTTTTTTTCCCACCACACTTTTGGTGCCCAAGTATGTAGACTGTTCCATTAATTCAGCATGAGGGAAAGAGTGCGAGGTTGAATGTGTGGTTTCTAACCTGGAAGAAGGCCACTACTGAATTTAGCTGAAGGTTTAAGTGAAATACAGGTCAATCCAGCTCTTTTACAACAGCCAATTCATAAAAAAACAACTACTTACACAAAGAAATTGCTGTAGTATATCACCCGTACAATAACTTGAAAAATAAAGACTGAAAAAGTATGAAGCATTAATGAAAAATGACAAATTAAAACTAAAGTCAAGTGAAATAAAAACATAGCCAATAATCCAAACAACTGTTCACACAGCCCTTCTCATAAGCTGGATTTTTTTTCATCGTAACTCAGAGGTCTACAAACTCCCAACTGCTGTAGACAGCCTGAGGTTGTCAGGTGGAGAGAGCCTTGTCAACAGTGATGGAGGAGATGAATTATGATATTGCTGCTGGCAGGTGAACTCCTCTGGCTGCTTGTTTCTCAGAGCCACGGGATGGAGCAATGCTACTCTCAAGAATAACTATGTGCTCCTTCACCCTGACTGCTGTAATGGCTGTGTGGCTGAGGCTCCAAAAACATAAAAGCCAAACACATGCGCTGACATAATTTAATTACAGCATGTGCATTTGTGTTTATATTTGTAGTTGGATGCATACTCAGGCAGGGTGCAGTTTCTGTGGACAGCGTCGTAATTGCTCTGAAAAGCACGAGCCAACGACTTGGCTGACACATGTTTAAACTTAAAAAAGGATCTGTTTCCATGGCGACAACAACAGTATTGGCAATAATTTGTCCACTAAAACTTTAGAGATACCCGCTTGGCGTCATAATGGGTAAGTAACAACCTGGAGCGCAACAACAAACAAAACAGTTGAGATGCAATCAAACCGAATATAAAATATCTAAGTTTATGCACAACCAGAATGAACCTTTCAGCAGTAACTTTGATTTCACACATTCAGCAATGATTTTCCAGTGAAATTTAACCACTACCTCAATAAAATTAAACTATATATTATATTATAAATGGCCAAATGTCCTTAGGCAGCTTTCTAAGATGGTGATACTGAATGAGTGAACTATCTTGAACTAAATTAGCTCCTGTATGTCTTTGCATACTGTAGGTATCAATAAATGCTATGAATTTTGTTACTTGTCCCAAGAGCACATGATCAAAGTAACATTCTTAATGCAGCTAATATCTTGGAAAATAAAAGGTTAAAGAAAGAAGTCAAAGCACACAGCTTGCACTAATTATTTTTAAAGGAAAAAAAAACACCTCTCCTTTTCTTTTTTTTAACTTGAGCTGGTGTTTATTTAACAGCTGCTTTCATTAGACACTTAGCCCCTTTTCTTCAATAACTGTAAAAAGATTATGTGTCCTCTGGGGCAACAGGCCTGGGCTCATCACAGACGCTTCATTAATAACAAGAAAGCTGTGTCTGGATGACAGAGATGATGACATGACAGTGAGGACACCCCACCCATATCATGTCCTCCTGGTAGAGTAATGGAGGCTGACATCAGGGGTGACAGAGAGACACAGCCCTAATGAGGTGAGGCTTTATTTGATGGAGATGGTGTTGGTGTGACTGACATTCAGAGAAAAAGACTAATGTTCAGATTAACTTGACAAAACAAAATTAGGGGGAAAGAGACTTCGACTCTCTTAACTCTACGATAAGTGCCACTGAAAGAACTTTGGTCCGGACTGCTGTGTTAATTCAGATAAAAGCTGCCGATTGGCCAGAGTCAAAGGGCTCTAATTAAACCCACATGGAAGCAGGAACGACACTGGATAGAGGGACTAACACAGAGCCAGCATGGCAGATATTTTTTCAAATACTGACCAGATGGGGCCAGCATTGTTTTATCCTAAGAACTGTTTAATGTCGTTGAGCCGCAATAAGCCCTGAGCTCATGACGGAATATCTCTACTCCCAAACACCCATATGACAGTACACAGGGTTTGATGAATTAACAAGAAAAACAGGTTTTTCTAAACTTGCTGACATAAAATATACTTGGTCTCTGCCCCCTCTGTTCTTATGACAAGTTGGTGGGGGCCCCAGGAGCTAAGCCTGGCCAGCCAAAAAAAGCCAGCAAGAGAAAGAGAATTCTTTTGTTTGTGTGCCTTGGGCCTGTTTCCCTTGACTGTTCCAAGAGAAAAACAGTACGGATCTTAAAAGCTGCTGATTTTAGCAACATGACTTTAAGATTCAATGACATAACTACCATCAAAGGAAGAGATATAACCTCTTGTGAAGAAAAAGAACTTACTTGCAATGTAATGTCTCGTTGGCTTTTCTCTTTGCTTTTATCTACCGAGAACAAGTTTCCTTCTAACCTAAGCCATTTTTTAGATATTTCCACAGAAACATGGCTGAACTGGAGTTAAGAGAGAGGGGTAATTTGTAAATGTCAGGACTTAAGAGAGGCCTTGGTGCTAAAGCAGAGTGGTGTACTGTAGCATGCAGTAAGACAACAGGAGAACAGACTCCAAACAAACAGGCCTAAGTTACAAATTCCACCCAGCTGGAAACTCCAGACGCACTATTAAGTAAATGATGGAGCAGAGCAGCCAACACTTTCCAAACACCCAGAATCAGAGCAAAGCCCATGTTTTCAGAACATTTTGCCAGTAAAATCCACAGTCTGACCTGTGGGAATAAGATATTCTAACATGATGATCATACCATGATTACAACTGGTTGATTATACAACACAAAACATAAAGGCAAATGAAATCTTAAACTTAATGTATCACGTCTGGATCTTGACCTATTCATTCCATTCATGTCCAAACCTGACCTGACAATCTGAAGACACTAACCAGTGGTCAAACCTTTACTAATCAACAAAAACTGAATAGTTTTGCAAATACAAAATTTTCTCCCATCACTCAGTCTCCCTCACTTAAATACAAACACACACACACACACACACACACACACACACACACACACACACACACACACACACACACACACAAACATTAAAGAAGTGCAACAGCAGGCTTTATCTCACAATCATAATTTTACTGTTTCATAACATACAACAGAAATTATACAAATATAAATAAATATTGTTATTGTTATAATTGTTATATGCTTTTACTTCAAAAATGGCAAGACAGACATCATCAAATGATAAGTTACAAGGGTGAGATCCAGTCACTTTCAACTCAGTTCATAATACAAACTGCAGTCTTTCAGTTTGGGTCTTCAAATCTTCTTTTTCTGGTACTTTGGGAAAACTGAGTTGAAAGTGAAATGAACTGAGCCCTGGTCAGTATTTCATCCAATAAAAAAGAAACAAAAATCAACTAAACAGACAGTGAATGTTTTAATAAGTTGCAGTTTCTGTGGTTCACTGGTGGTCAGCTGATGCCAGAGTTGTTAAAAAATAAAAATAAAAAACACTCCAGAATTTTCCTCTTTCATATGTTGATATTCCAGTCATTTTGAAAGGTTCATGTGGCGATGATAAAGGATAAATGACACTGATTCTAATTCTCCTTTAAAACAACAGTCAGATATGATGCAGGACAAACAAACAAATGGATCAAATCAAACAACAAAGTATGTGAATGGCAATGCAAGACCAACAATAAACATAAATAAATATTCTTCATTTTTGCTTTTTCAACCTAATGCACCATGTTCATCCGTTCATTTACCCCAGCTGAGGCACAGAAAACAATCTCACCATACACGTTCTCCATCAGCTGATGGCTGACCTGTTATCAAGTTATCAAACACCATCTGCTGATGAATGCCATGGCTGAGAGCTCCACACCTGCTACTTAAGTCACCTCACAGTGAAACTGTTTTCTGAACTCCTGTCACCAAGGTGAAGAATGAACTTTGAAGCTCAGCTTTTAAACCAACATGGACAAGAAGTCCTTAAAGTGCTCAGAAAGAAATGGAAAATCTAACATTTATAATTCCTTGACAACTGCGAAAACGCCCTTTGCTGATGAAGCTCATGTGATATGACAGAAAGCTCCACCAACAGCTAAATTTGGCAATCCAACACAGTGAACTTCACGTCTGCTTCTACTGTGAAATTTGAGTTAAATGTAATTTTGACCACAGGAAAACAGACGTTATCGACAATGGTAGATTACCTATTTTAAGCCAACTCTGTCTCTAAGTTGAATTTTAATACTCCAGTAAAATAAATAGACACCAATGGCTGCCCGGAACAGTAAAAAAAACAAAAACACAATCAGAACTGTAAAACTCAACAGTAAGTTTGGCATTACATGGATTTAGGTTTGCAAAAATAATGGAATGGTTCTTTAATTTTCTTTTATGAGAGGGCAGTCACCCAGAATGTGCTTCTTAG
Source organism: Toxotes lorentzi (assembly GCA_037833715.1). Taxonomy (NCBI): domain Eukaryota; kingdom Metazoa; phylum Chordata; class Actinopteri; family Toxotidae; genus Toxotes; species Toxotes lorentzi. The sequence continues at coordinate 1,991,742 of JBBMJY010000017.1, forward strand.
TTTCAGCGGGAGGAAACAGTGTCACCGTTAATGTCAAGTACTTGTTCTTAGAAGACAAGCATGTGAAATTATCAGCGGGGAAATGACGGCAGTGGCAGTAAATTCGAATGCAATTGTGATAAAATGTATTATTAATTTTAAAAAAGTCAGAAGAAAGAAAAGAGTTCTGCAAATTTCCCATTTGAATACATATAATCTTCACAGTGTGCATGGAGGAATGAACCAACTGTGGCTCATTGTCAGGGAGATCCCCGAGAGGAGAGCGTCGTCTGTTTTTTATTGGTCCTTTTACTTTGCCGAGGTTTCTCACGTTACCACTCAAAAATGCATCATGTCATAAGGGATACTTGGACATTAGGATGTTACGTTAAAAGGATTTTTTTATACTTTGATAAAACTGGAGATGAAAGTTGTTCATTTAGTTGGTTTTATGTCAGTCCTGTGATCCTCCCTGTTTTAGTGTTTAACATCTGATTTTTTTTTTAAACCTTATTTCCCATATGACACAAAGACAGACGTATCTGCTAGAGGTCGCGTCTCAAGCTGGTTTCAGGAAGTGTTTCATTCTTCACTTTAACCAAAAGTGGTTCATTTTAAGAAATATGCTGGATTTTAATCTTACTAAGTCACATGAGAAGATTGATAAAAGTTTCCACACACTAAGATCTCCACATGAGGTGTATATGGAGGTACAGACATTCCAGTAATTATCCCCAATGCAAAAAGCTTCTCACACTCTATGGTAGTTTAGTCTTACAGTATGTATGGACTGCAACAACTGTGGGAAACGGATAAGACACAAAGGGGAAATGCATCAACACTGATGCATAGAAAACTATTTCATAAATAAAGGTGATAAAAAAAACAAAACATATTGGCATTCAACCTCAGATTTCAGGGCATTGTGCACATGTACTCATGCAAATAAACATATTTTCCCCAAATGCCAAACTGTTCCTTTAAATGTAAGTTTCCTCTTACATCCCTTATCCTCCATTCTAGCAGTTCATACATGCCATAAGACTACAATATCCTTGAGTATGACTTTGTTTCAGGGATCCTGTCGAGTTAATTAATGGAAGATTTATATGTAATTTTATTATTATTATCTATATTCAGAACACACTACAGTCCAGTGCAATCCAATACAGACCAGCAACAAAGTGGTCCATGTTTGTTGAGACTGAGGTGTTAATTCAGTTCTTTGTGGTGGGACTGTATGGGACTGCATCATATGTAGGTGTGTCTATAATACTGTCTGATCCATGAATGCAAACAAGTGAAGCACAAGCACCTCCTGAACCTCAGCCGATTCTGTTATGGAAGACGAGTATCAGTGGCTGCGTTGATGTGTTGTTGAGCTGAACCCCGGTGGCGTCAAACCTCAAACCTCATGTCTCTCTACCCACGTCTGAAGAAGTAAGAAACAGAGCGTCTTTCAGGTTGATGAGGACCATGCAGTCTGGAAACTGTACAGGTTACTGAATGGACTTCATGGACCTTCAGGTCATGAAAACTACTCTACACAAGGACTATGTAAACTTTAGAGTCAAGTTAAAAAACAGACAGAACACCGAAAACCGGAGATATGTGGATTCAAGTGAGTGACAGCAGCATTATGATAGTGTTTCTGTTTTCACATGCTCTAAGGTCTGCCCCACAGGCAGAGACGACACGTAAGCAAAAGAGTTCGGTCAACGACATGAACTCCTAGACTGTAACGAAATTAAGTGTTTGACTAAACCCTCCTTGGCATTGAAAAAGTTCCTAGGAGTCAATTAAGGTCTACATGTCGCTGACAGAACTCTTCCTCCGTATGTCTCTGCTCCACTGGCATCACAAACAGACCGTAGAAAAACAGTAGCTTGTTTGATTATAAATACTAGAATAATAAAAATATGAGGGGTGCTTGATTCAGTTTATCTTGATGTCTCCCCTCCTGAGAGCACTCGGGTGTCTGGAATGGTAAATCAAGCGCCCCTCGGCTAGCTCAGAGATTCGAAAATGACTTTCAAACATTTACTGTATGTACACAGTCAAAGCACTGGGACAGCAAGCTAAAGTTAGTCTTTTTTTTTGCTGGTGTTGTCGTTGTTGTATACTGTAATTTATCCTACTGTAGAGGCCAAAAAACCACCAGAATCAGCAGCTAGGTCTGTCCTTTTTCCTCAAAGACAAGTCTGAATGTGAAATACATATTTCTACTGCAGATGAGCCCTCAGCATGAAAACACTAAAGGCGATTATCAAGGCAAAAATCAGTTTGTCCTGGCTGAACTTTGAAAGCACTTCCAGTCAGATCACAGCTTGTAAGACACATGTTGATGAAGAAAGGGAAAATAAATACTGTAAGCTTAAATGGAGCTAAAAATAAATTCTCTTAAACTACAGTATGCCACTTTTTTCTTTTAACATACTTTATACTCACTGCAACACTGCAGTTTGTGACACATTGGGCCACATTGGAGTTTTGAGGATGTTTCCGAAGGTTTCATGCTACTGACACAGTAGACTTAATGGAAATTGCTACTTTCAGAATAATTCAGTTGTATTACAACTTGGGTCTTATGACAAAAGATTTAATTCACTAAAGCAACACAATCCAGCGGTTTATCCAAATCATCTAAACCACTCCAGGTAAAACTCTAAATAAAGTGGTTTAGATCAAACTCCAGAGTGTGATCTGGGAGAAACAGAAAATAAGAATAAAAATAAGAATCATCTGTAATAAATCGGTTGTACTATATTGCAACTATCTGTGCTTTTGCTATCTTCCTCTCCAGTACGTCAACACCACCTCGTTTCTACAGAAACACTGTTGGGTCTTTAGTTTATCCAAATTAAAAGTCACTTAACGTTGCTTGGTGCAGCTCATAAATGTTTTGCAGAATTGCAGATGGTTTAAAATAAAGGAAGGAAGACACAAATTAAAGCAAGCTAACGTTTTTAAAACCCCCTCACTATCCATGCACACGTTCATGGTGATGCACAGACAAGCCACATTGTGCACAATGCTCACCATGTATGAAGGCCCTCAGGTTTTAATCACTGGAATCCCACTGGAATGCAGATGCTGTGATTAGAAATGCACATTTGAAATGAATGTCGGCCAAATGACTTTCAAAAACCTGTAGTCTGATCACTGTCCAACTTTAGCTCTCTGTCCCATTACTTCATTTTTTTGACAGAATTGGGATTTTTTTTGCCAGTCAGAAAGAGAAGTACTGGGCGTACAGCTCCTCTTCTTTTGTAACGTACTCTTTCCTTTTTCCTGCCTCCATCCCCATCTGGTCTGATGGTGTCGCCGCACTGGGCTCAGGAAGGCTGAGAAAAAAAAATCAAAGATGTTAAAATCAAGAGGAGGGAAGTGGAAACTCACAAACACACAGATAAGACAAACGTAACTTGTCAGGCTCCATCAGAACAGAAAACAAGTGTGAAATCCCCTGGCATGCTGTGATTACAGGCTGTACCAGTGCCAGAGTGTATGCAGGGAGATCCAGTGAGTGGTGGTGGCTGGGATGATGGCCACAGTCCATGCATGAATTTATTTGGATGGATTTAGTTTCTACTGTCAGAAATGGAATATAATGTCCATAAACAAAGAACTGTTGTGTTTTTGTGTAGAAATTCGTTTAGAATCAGCCCTTCATGTCTACACAGGCAGTGGGTCCCCTGTCACTGAGCCCACCATGTTGCACCGCTCTGTTTCTACAGCAGCCCAGAATGGTCAAATCAAACTCTGACTCTAGAGAGGGGCTTTAGCATTTTTACTTTACCTGAAGGCCACCATAGGTTCTCCTACATGCTTAGAGAGGGAGAGGTGAGGGGAGGGTAATCAGATGGCTGCAATCTGCAACCTCACCACTAGATGCCACTAAATCCTCCACACTGATCTTTAAAACCTAAAGAAGCACAAATGAAGGTCCATCCATCCATTTTAGAAACTCACTTATCCCCTGTAGAGTCACAGGGTGGAGCCTGAAGCAGGGTACACCCGAGACAGAGCAGTCCATAGACCGGTCTAACACAGGGCTGACACACACACACAGGCAACCATTCACACTTGAGCAGAGTGTGCAAACTTCACACAGACTGCAGCAGAGGAATTCAAAGCCCCAGGAGCCAGGATTGAAGACGCAGCAGAGTCAGCAGGTCCCACACACCCAAAATGACTTTTTCCCTCATATACAGTTATCACAAAGCAAAATGGCTGCAAAATGATAAATCAATCCAAACAATCAAACAGTCAGTGTAAAAGTTAAAGTCTCCGAGTGTTGAATGAGTAATTTATTTTTGTGCTGTCTGGGGGCAAAGTAAGGAAACGGAGAAAAACTTTTCTTAAAAATAAGACTGAACTGGTAAAAACAAACATTAAACACAAAGAAAGGTGTTTTCTGCTCTTCACATCAGCCTTTTTTTCTAACATAACATTTGAAATTCAAACTCTTTGGTTCAGCTGGTCTGCAGTTTACAGCCTCCTGCAGTGCTTTCTAATCAGTGCTTGCAGCACTCCTTCATCTCCTCTTATACTTTTTGCTGGTAGAATAAAAGCACTACAGTGTTATCTTGCGAGTTTCACATTTGCATGCTGCAGCAATGCTTTCAAATCAGTCTTTTTTTTCTGCTTTGCTTCACTCAGAGTTTGAAGTCCCACTGAGAGTGATTTGTCAGTGCAAACGTTTGGGGTTGGATCCTTTTTTATAAGCAACAGAAGGCAGACGGGGGATGACAGTCAACATTTGTAGTGTATTTCAATGAAGATTCTGTCTCTGATAGCTCCATGGTAAGAAATGGGAAAATAAGATGTTAAAGCATAATGGATCAAAAAGGGATTATATCTTCATTATTTTTTTCTGCTGACCCTGAACTAATGGAGGGAGACTGTAGTGTTCTGTGAAATGAATAGATCAATTTGGTGCTGAGTACTGGCTGAGGCCTAAATTAAAATTCCATGAACAAAATTAAGGCCTTTAAATCCCTCAAGGCACATAGAAGTAAGTTTTGTCTCACATTTCAACACTGGATAGGATCCAAACAGACCAGCTGGATTTTAGAGTCATCTCACTGAGAATGTGGTAAACAGATCCACACCTCTGTCCAGCTGTGATGCTGCTGTTTCTTGCTTGATTAAATCAGTGTCATGCAGGTTGTGAGGTGAGATGGCTTTCTGCTCCAGTGTTTCATTTATGACATTATGAGAGGGACAACATTAAATTATCCTTAAGATTTTCATGAAATCAAACCCCACTGTTTGTACTCACGCACAGGGGATTCACAGAAAATGATGCTGCACTTAATCCAGGGTTATCATACAGTCTGACAGGTCGCAGTTCCTCATGGCAGGATTGAGAGAAGGCTGATCATTTTCTGACAGTGAAGTGTAAACAGATATATCAGCTGCTCCTCTGCTTAAATGGTAAATGATGCTTTGGTACATTTGATAACAGTGTTTAACAGGCACATCTGATTTAACCGTTATGTTTATGTAACTGTATAGCTGGCCAAGTACCTGCAACACTGCAGCTCATTATATAGATTTTAATTCCTCAGGAGTAAAAAAGGTGAGTTGTCTACCTTACCCTTGTTCAGGTTTTTTGGGAGGGAGTGAAGGTAGAGGGGAGGGAAACTAAAGGGTGAGGTGAGAGATACGGGCAGTGGGGCGGCAAACAATTCTAGTAATTCACTCTCTGAGCTAGGTGAAGTGAAAGTGAACTGAGGGCAGCAGTGGAAGTAAGTCGCATTAGTTCTCACCTCCTAAAGCTTTGTAGGCCCTGATGCTGCACCAGGGGTTCCTGAGGATGAGGAGCATGAGGAAGAGCAAGGCTTGGCATGGGATGATGTGGAGGATGAGGAGAAGGAGGAGGAGGAGGAGGAGGATGCTGGGGAAAAGGAGAAGGAGGAAGAGAGCTGAACAGCGGCAGGGCTTTCCTAAGTCGGGGGAGGGACCGTTGGAGGGGGAGGAGAGGAGGTGCAAAGCTCCCTCCTGATCCTTCCTCCTGTCCCACCTCTTCCTCTCCTTCATGACTCATGGTGGGAGGGCTGACGAATTGGAGAGCTGACTGGCTAGGAAACCTGGTGAAGAGGTGACCTGATTGGCTGCCTGCTTTTGACTACAGACAGATAGAAAGGCAGGGTTGGGGAAGGTGAATCTGTATTACAGGGATATACTTAGTTTTTGGAAAATTATCTAAGAAGACTAGCAGCTGTAACTGTGGCCTTTATAAGTACAGCCCGAAGTAACATTAGGTGGATGGAAACTATAAGAAATATAAAACAATAAAACAAAAACAAAACATTTTCTTTGAAACTAACTTTGAGAATAAAGGAGTCATTCCTAACTGCTGTCAGTAGGAATAACAACTCTAGTCCAGAAAATCTGTGCAGGTAGAAATGGGCCCAGAATGACGTCGCTCCCCTGATAGGATCTGTCGCTGCTGTCTGCCACAGAGTCACCAAAACCAGACGTTTTCTAATCCTACACAGTGGAGCTTAGTGGTGTAAGTGAGGCATTCAAGGACGCAGATGTTATCTAATACAGAGAACCCACAGTGAGCAAGAAAGGCATGAAGAGGAGGAGGAGGAGGAGGAGGAGGAGGACTGATGTTATGATGCTGAAATCAAGCGTTATTGTTTACGAATGAACTCAGGGATGAACACTAGGTATGACAACTGTGTGCATATAAGAAGGAGGCTGACGAGCAGCTTTGTACACAGACATCAGTCGTTTGCTGCTCACACGCAGCAGGTTTTCAGGAAGAATGGGGTGAATTAGTGCTTTGGTGATTCACGGTGCTCGAACAATGAGCTAAATTCAGGGTGGGAATCATAACAAAATAAAACGAGAAGATAGAAAATGAAAATAATTAAATGTACCAGAAAACTCCAAATAAAATAAAATCATCCATCACTGCATGGTTGTAGCTTTAATACAGACACATATGCAGTAAAATGTATATAAATTATTATGATAGCCACTGTTATTACCTTCACTAATGATCAATAACTTGATCGGCAGGTGGATAACACGTACATTACAATCCAGTGCATGCTGAATGTGTGGTGCTTAGGGCAGAACATTCATAATAAAACACTCAGCCACACAGTGTCCTTCCCGTCTGAGGGTTTTAGTAGAGTGGAGGGCGGGGGACACCCAGGACCCCCCACTCCCGAGCCTCTCACTCGCTGACGAGGACCGCTGAAAATGAGACTACTCACCTTGATAAGAGGGTTGATGACACCGACGTTGGCACTGGAATTGAAGACCTTATTGAAGCCCGTCTCTCTGTTGACCAGCTCCAACTGGTAAAACTTCTTGTCATCCTATTTAAAAAAAAAAAAAAAAAAAAGAGACGTGTTAAAGTGATACTCCACCCAAAATCCACCCACGTCATATAACTCTCACCCTCTCTATGCCTAAAATGTTTCCACTGTTTTGAAAAAGGATCAAGACATCCACAGAAACCTCTCAAACTGCTCCTGATAAGCATAATCCACGGCTCTGCTGTCAGTGCGTCTGATCATTACGCTGCAAACACGTGAGAGTGAGTTCAGACTTCTCGGAGGAGCACTCTTGGCTGTGAGCACTTTGTGAAATTATGTTGAAGAAGTGTGTGGGGGAGTGCCTGGTGTTTGGTGTTTGCTCCCTGTTCTGGAAGTGAAGTACTCAAGAGTTCTACAAAATCATCTTCACCCAAGGTCTGTTCACTAGATCTTTCCAGGGCTTTTATCCCGCTGCCTTTATCATTCATTCGGAGACTAATAAAGAGAGGGCATGTTCTTCGCTCTACACAGACTCTCTATCTTTTTCCAATACTTTTCTCTTGGGAAACCATCTTTGATGACGTCTGCACTTGGACAGCTTCAACTGATAAAATCTGACTGCAGTTTAATAATAAAAAACTGCCTTTAGTGTTTGCAAAATACTGAGCTTACACATGCAACACTGAGGAATGGATGCTGCAAGGACGAGTTGGATTTGTGTGGATGTTGTGTTAACTTTTCTGCTCCTTGCTGAAACTGTTACAGTATCCTAAACTACAACCCTTGAGTCTACTCACCACCAGCTTTTTGACCAAAGCTTCTCTCTCGGTGACCATCTCTCTGAGCTCTGCTATAATATGCAGGTCCTCAGGTCGACTCTCCCTGTTCCTTAACTTCTCCTCTGTCCCCTCCAACCTGGACACGCAGACATGACACACACAGGAGAAAGCAATGATTTTCACAGCACCCATAGAGAAGAGAAACACCAGAGACTTAATCAGACGTTTCTGTGACGTACAGTATTTGCAGAGCAGAAATCTTGTCTTTGAGGACCTCCTGGGCCTTGTTGAAGTCAGCTAGCATGATCTGTGTTTCTCTGTGATGGACGGCACTTAGCTCCCCTATATCCCTCTCGTGTCTCTTTGTAAGGTCTTGCTCATGGGCCCTGTAGGAGACAGACAAAGCTCATCAACAAACCTTGCTGCAACATTCAAACATACCAGAAGCTCACAGGTTGTGTGCGCTGGATAAGTGTTGTACAGTAATCACTTATGTGCCACTGGGGGGATTTTAGTGCACAAGTATTTCATCATGGATACTGCTCACAAATACAGTTAATTTCCTGGTAGGGAACCATGACACTGACTAAATTATGGAGACAACAAGATGTGCAGCTTTAAGAAAACAATATTAATCCTTGCTCGCAGTTAAAAAGTGCCACAACTACCAGAGGCAGGGTAAATAATCCGCAAGTGAAAACACCCCATGCTTTAATCAAACACTTTATGTTATTGTGTAAGTGACTGCCACTTTGGAGCATTTGGCTTTAGCATTTAGCCAGTGATTTTGCAGCAGACAACGCATCAAAAAAAAAAAAAAAAAAAAGGTGCTTGTGTTTGAGAAAATACCCCTGCTGATATCATAGCGATGTGAGGCTCTACCCATAACAGGGACTAAAAATGAAGATATTTCAGTCTCTGCTGCTTCGATTTGGACCTTTTCTCTTAATCTGGCTGTTATGAGCTGGAATATCTTTTGAATTCAAAATACACAGCTAGAGGCACAACTACGGTCGTAAGACAAAAGTACAGGTTGAATAAAACGTGTGCGTGTTAAGACTCATAAAGGTGATTAGAAACTAAGCGGAACATCACTGCACAGATGAGTTTCGAAGTATGAACACTCCCCAAGATGCTGCTTTTAATCATAAGCTCTTCAGATGGTTATTCCCACATGACATGAGTGCAGAATTAGTTGTCTGCAAACTGGGTCAGTTCATGTTGAGTCACAGTTTAGTTCTGCCCCCTCAATAATAATAACATCAACAGGAATGTTTAACACACGGGGAGGGGGGGGGCAGCCTCTGATGGTGTAATCATCTTTAACTGGTGTAATGTACCTTATCTGATGGTTTGCCTCACTGCGGACCCGCAGCACCTCTTTGCCCTTCAGCTCCAGCTCTCTGGTCAGAGTGCCGATGGTCTCGTTCAGAGAGTGGATCTCGTGGTCCAGATCAGTGATGCGGTTGCTACGGGAACACACCTCTGCCTGCAGGTCTGAGATGCGGACCAGGAGCTCTTGTTCCTGCAAAGCATACATGTGTGTTAACAGAGGAGAACACAAATCAGTTGTTAGAAGATGCTACAAATGTGGATGACTGTTCCAGGGCTGACTGACACACAACAGACGCCGTCACAGTTACCTGCTGGTGGCTGTGCTCCATGGCGTTCTCTAGGTCCCGTTTGACGGCAGTGTGTTCTTTAAGGTGAATCTGCTTTAGATGCTCTATGGCTGTAGCATGGAGGTGGTTCAGCTCTGCACGGAGAGAGGCTGCCAGACAGACACGCCGGAGTTAGTGTGAGGAAATACGATGGTCTGATAAAAATCAAGTGTTATCACAGAGGGTAGATCATTAATGATGTCCTGTATATCCTCCTTGTTCTTTGAGATTCCTTTCCCAACAAAGGTAGAGCTTTTTTTGATCTGAGTCGCTTTTAAGCTCCCTAAATTTGAGAGGTTTAATCTCAAGGTTGGCTTAATATCAGAAGCAACTACAGACCATGTCTACATCTTACATTTTAAACATCAAGTTCAGTTTTGACATCTTCATGTTTCTATGGTAAAAACATCTTCACTGAGGGTTGAAAATATCACTGCTGTAGTTTAAAACCATGCAACAGGGAGAGAGTTTGTCACAGTGTGTGGAAACTTAACCAATATAGCTACAAACAGAGACAAGTCAAAGGCTGGCAAGTTTTTATGTGTATTATCATTTACCCAGCTTTGCCTTCCCCTCGTCCTCCAGTTCAAACCGCAGAGTCTGCAGCTCCTGGTCTGACTGCTGTCTCAGGATCTCTAATGTCCTCCTGTGAGCCTCCTTCAGAGCATGAACCTCCTCCCTCTGCTCCTGCTTCAGACGCTCCTCCAGGGCCTGGCAGAAGGAGGCAAAGGGGAGATAAAAGAGGAGATGAGGGAGGGAGGAGGAGTGTGTGGAGAAAAGAAGGGGAGGAGAAATGAAAGGACAGAGATGATATATAATATACATCAAAAATACATCTTAACATGTGACATGAGAAGTGTCAACGGTGAAACCTCATTGGTGATGCCTTCAAGGATCCTCTGACATACAATATTTAGCTGTGTCCCAATTCCATAGTAATTCAAAGCAGGTTTTGAACATGTGTCGTGTTTACATTGGAAAACAAACCTGTCAATGCTGATTTAATTTTTTTTAGTTTTATTGATATTTCTCGGTATTTATGTTGTTTTTTTGTTTCTCTGGGAGACTGGCCTGTTTGCTAACTTTCCTAAATCTTGGGTTAAACAGCAAAGCTTTCCATGTTTTGTTTTGTTTTGCTGTTATCAAATCAGACCTATTCAACAGTGTCACTTACATAAAGGTGCATAATGCGACGTCAGTCAGCAGGAGCTGAAACAACATCACAAACACAGGGCTGCAGAAATCACTGAATGTTTCAGCCTGCAGTGTAATTATAGTGGAGCTTCAACCATAAACTCAACAATAAGCTGTTACCACCCTGACTCATTTTCAATATAATTTAACAAGGAAATGGGTGAAATTGAAGTAGATGAACGTAATGAAATGTTTCACAAAGCTGGAACTCTCCCAGCTGATTTGATTGCTTTATGAAATTTTTTATCTCCAATTAAGTCGGAAGCAGTAAGGGCCATTAAATTAAATCTAACAACATTAAAACAACTGAAGCACTTTTTCCTTTACTTAGACTATTTGTTGTGACTTGTGCATTGTGTTGGTAGTTTTGTCTGTCTCCCACAGAGGCTAACAATGTGTGTGTGTACTATAGCTTAAATTATAAGACTGGCACCTTCTAAATTGTATGAGGCCATAATTCCCTCTGAGGAGGAAATGACTAGAAAAGAACAAGAAGATGTGAACACAGGTACAAACAGACTTAAAGAAGCAGCACAATTCATAATGAAAAGCAGTTTCACACTAACATAAAGGGCACACGACACATCCAGAGGAGCTCATTTTGAACAACTTCAGTCTGCCAACTAAAGGCAAAATAACGTCCGGGGTTTAATCCTGAGCACCGGTGCTGGTAGCTGAGATTTTCATTTAGTTTTTAATTTTATTCTTCGGTCTTTGTTTATTAGTTTCAGTTGCACTCAGTAGTCATTTCTGTCTTCTTTCAGTTAGGCATTTAGTCTAGTTTCTGGCTCATTTTCATCTTGCATATTTTACATTTTATGTCCTCAAGCATTCTGAGTCTAAAGCTATCACTGTCTTTGTCGTTATCTTGCTGCGGTTCTCGTCTAGTTCTGCTCAGTTAGCAGAAAGGACACTGCTGACTTGTTTATACCAGACTGTAATGGCTAACACACAGTGCTCCCGTCCCTCTGCTCTGTGGTAACACAACAGACTCGTTCTCCTTACTAAATACTAAAATGTCATTCACTAAAATTCTTCTGAAAGCAATGTTGATCAATGTTTCTATTAACATTAAACTGTTACGTTAATATTAATTTGGTGTTTTTGTAAATGTCGGCTGACTGGCCTGCATGTTTTCAAAGTTTTGCTGCCATTTTTTTCTAATTTTCAGTAGGACTGTCGATAAATTTAATCCATTTCCTTGCAAGAACCAGTAACGTCAGATAACATTAAATCTTCTAATTCTTAAGCTTAAGAATGTACACCTACACGAATGCATTCTTCATTTGTGTGTGTGCACCTTACCCTGATCTGGTGTTGTCTGGCCTCCTCCATGGTGCTGAGAGCACAGCAGTGAGCCTCCTGTAATCGATGCTCTCTCCTCTGATGCTCTCTCTGCATCTCTGCAAACACACACACACACAAAGACATAAGCGTGTTCGTCGTGATGCATCAAAACCAGACGTGTTTTCATTCTGTTTAGCAAAACAGACGCCATGATGATCTGTTCAGCCACACAGCGGCACGAGGCACACTGCCGAGCAGAATGTGAAAAGCTGTCAGGATTTTTTTTTCTTTTTCATTTTTTTAATTTACTTACACAAGTGGAGTGAGTTTGGTTTCGTTGTGTTTTATTACATCACGCTGCTTAAATTCACATTTTTCCCTTGGTGACATATTGGAGTTGTCATCGTCAGACCTGCTTACCTTTGAGCTGTTGGCTCAGCAGCTCTCTCTCCTGGCTGAACTGAGACTGCAGCTGCTGGAGAGCTGACTGCGACTGAGACAACTGCAGCTCCAGGGACTGTTTCAATAGAGAGATCTGGACAGAGAGAGAGAGTGATGCAAGAGAACCAGAGGGAAGACACGGAAAGGGAAAGATAATAATTACTGGTGTTCACACTGAAGGGCAAAACAACAGTCACTGAGGTGTCACGCTTGTTTCAAACTGTGTGGAAATGGACCGATGGGTCAATAATTAAAGGCAACTGTGGACAGGTTGGTGTTCCTGTGTCCCAAACATAAAAACAGTAATCACACACTGAGCTGCAGTGATAACATGGTACAGCTTCAAGTGGTTTTCTATCTCTGAGTGTGCAGCCGAATCACTCTAAATTTCTTCTTTAGAGCAAAAGGCCTCAGTTGTTTAAGAAATTTGTACCTTCAAAGAACACACTGGACTTACTGCACTCATTTAATCAGGTCAACATTAAAAACATCATTCGCCTCTGTATTTTCTCCTGTGCCAGTCTTTCATTCTTTAATCCTCATATGAGAACATTTTTTCACAGATTGTTTTGACTTCAGAGAGACAGTCTAGATTTTTTTTGACAGCTACTCACTGGTGGAGATATTGACATATGGATATAAGCCAAACACTGAGTGCTGGAGCTGGAGATTTTCGCCGCTCGTCTGAATGAGCCGACAGCTTGTCAGACAACCAGCGACAGCACACAGAGCCAAATAACATAAAGCCAACTACATAAGACCCTTCACAGTGCACAAAACAGTTTTGTTTTGAGGAGATATTGGAACTATTAGGGTTCTAAGTGGCTGTGAATGGCAGAACTCTCTCAGAGAGGCGGCTCTGGTCCTCCACACGCCACTCTTCCTCAAGCTCCAGCAGTTAAATCCCCTGCAGGATTTAGTACTATAGAAGTTCTACATTAGCGACTGTAAGGTAAGATGGATTTAAAACGAGAGGATGAGAAGCAGGGCTGGGATGAAGTCTGTGAGGTTCTACATTGGATATGGATTTAAAAAGCCAGGCAGATGACCTGCACTCCGTTCCTGTGTCCACTAACTGTCTGTTATGATTAATCATTTTTACATTTACAGAAAAACAACGAGAAATACAAGATTAATAAGGCGGAAATTCCTTAAACAACCTGTAGTGCACATGTCTAACCCTCAACGCCTTAATTAAACACAGTTTCCTGCACACACACCGACACACACACACAGCAGCCTGGGGCTAGGACCTTGTAATGAGAATATCTTAATGAAAAAGAAGTCATTATAGATAACGATGGCACATCCACCCCCCCACACACAAAACAACCCTGACACTTCATTCAGTTAGGGACTTTCATATCCTGTAAATAAATTTCATTTCCACCTAAGCAGCACATGTAATTGCTTCACCCCGTCCATCAAGTGAACGAGGCTGATTTACGGTTTGACCCGGTACTGACAGACACAGGAGCCCTAATTATGCCACATACTTGAATTTTGGATTGTTCAAGTAATCAGTTGAAAAATCTGGATTAATTTAGGAGTGCAAACACTTCTTGTACACTTACTTTGCTGCTTTAATACTGTTTTCACTCATCAGATGATTAAAATCACATCTGCTCTGATGTTTTTTTTTTTTATCGCTGTTAAACGACCATCAGTGAAACTCAACACATTTTAGCAGCTCCTTCTGTAAGATCACTTTTGCAAACTGTTATATTAAGTTGAAAAAAACAACAAAACAAAAACACAACACAAACTTGCAAATGTTGCACAGTCAAAGCCTTATCAGCTTTCCTACCAGGAAAGCAAGCGATCATCCCATGTGAGCAAAAGAACAACACTGCAGAAGCCAATGGAATTAATTTGTAAATGAAAACAGCATTTCTGTTAAAAATAGAAAATAGAGTGCTGGGAACGACAAAACTCTCAACTGTTGTTGTAATGATGAAATTATTGCTGTGGAAATTTACATTAACTTGAATTTATCAAGGCAACACGTAAATATGGAGTGTGGAGTCTGCGTGACCTGCAAACAGAATCAGCAAGTGAAACAGCAGCAGATGAGAAAACAGGGAGATTCATACTCCCTGATAAAACAAATAGAAAGGATTTTAGAACTAGAGGATATTAGAGAATTTACAATACAAAAATGCCTCTACAAATTATTTCAACAAACTAGCTACAGTCGACAGCTCACCCATCTGAGGCTTCCTGTTGTTTCTCTGACAGCTGCTAGTTTCAATCAATGTATGAACTGATGTATGAACTGACCCTTAAAATGCAAATTGACATGTTGCATCTGAAGGGAGTGTGGATCTGTCCCTGCAGTTTGTTCCAGGAGGTCCATCAGCAGTGCTGGTGTTTCAGTGGAGCTGCATGTAGGTCAGTACAGTGCAGATAAACTCAGTTATACCTGTGTCCTTTTGTCTTCACTTTAGCCTAAGCCAGAAAAATGGCTGCTGTCTTTTCCCCGAAAGTCACACACACAGACATACACATGCATGCAGAGTATAAGCTCCTTGGGTATCTGCTCTGTGACACTGCTTGATGTTTATTTTCAGCCACTCTGCATGATCAGTTTAAAATGTGGCATTTTGTTCGGTGACTCACACTCACACTGTTCCCAAAACTAATGTGTTGTGACAATGCAGATTTGGCAAACGCTCACTGAGGAAGCTGTTATGAAATTATTGTTCAGGTCCAAGTATTAGACTTAGATATACCAATACACCTCTTCTTCCCTGAGCAGTCTTGAGATTGCTAATTGACAGAAAATTAATTATCAACTATTTTAGGGCAACTGTAGTTTGAGGCATTTTAAATCAAAAATACCAAACATTCCCTCATTCCAGCCTCTAATTTATGAGCATTTGCTGTTTTTCTGTAATCTGTGGGTTTTTAAAAACTGTGGAAAAATCAGGACAAGCCTCTTTGAGGTTTCTGTTGAGACTCAGCTCAGCTCTGAATTACCCAGAGGTAGTACGCGCCGCACGGTCAGCTACCTGAGCATAAGCAGAGAAGTGACGGACCTTTGAGCTGAGCATCAAATGGTTCCTGTTACAGAGATGCTTCAATAACTGTTGCTATATGGAGGAAAAAAAAGTAATTAACTTAATTTAAAGTGCACATTACACACACACTCAGCTCTCCTCCTTCTTTAACGTGTGTGTATGTATCTATACGGCATATATATGTGTATGAGTATCACAGGAAGGAGAGATGTGGCTAAAAAACTAATTAAAAAACATAAGCTGATTTTTTTTATTCTGCATTGCTGCTGGCGAGAAGCAGAGTATGGACAAAAACAGAACAGGAAGGCAAGTTAAATCCTGTGTTTTTGTTTCAGGCTGATTTATTGTTGTGTGAATTACATGAATTGCAAAGCGGGTGCAGGAGTTGTATTTCTCCTCGGAATTAGGGTTTGATTCATTAGGGAGACCTAAGACTTGACTTTGACAGACATTTGGAGATTTCTGTACAAAACCACTATACATCCAACTGTAAATGTGTGTTTGTGTTAGCAGTTTGTTTTACCTGCTCCAGCAGGTCCTCCACCTTCCTCTGCCAGCCCTCTCTTGCCGCCATCATCTCCAGTTCTTTCTGCTGGGAGAGCTGAGTCAGCGCCGCCTGTTTGTCTGCTTCGTACTCCTCGGTCAACTCCTCCTTCAGCAAACGCACTTCTTCCCTACAGAGGCGCAGGCAGAGTTTGGTAGAATTGCTCTTAATTGTGTTCGTATCTTCGCTCTGCTGCATTTTGTCCCACTAAAGGATGTCTGTAAATATTGTATGCCTCTACAAACTTGCTTCCGACTATGTTCATTTCCTATTCCTGCTCATTAATATCCATGGGAGCTTTGGCAAAACAAGTTCTCCAGTGTGATTGTGAAGGAGAAGGGCAGTGGATGAACAAAAAACCAACAGCCAAACATGAGAGTGTGAGACTGACGGGCTGACAGACATTGAGAGACATTTTTTTCTTTTTTTTACCGCAGTGCATCTCTCCATTTCTGGTCCAAGTCGTCTGCCATCTTGTCCATCTTCTGCTTCTCTTCTGTTCTGATGGACATCACTCTGGCCTCATGCTGCTGTTTCTGGGTCTCGATCTCCTCCTACAGATACAAACAGGTGCACACATTTTAAGCAAAGGACTCAAAGAGTGAAAGAATGATATTATAAATATTATATGTTATATATAAAATTAGAAATTACTGGTGAGGTTATAAAGAGTTTGACAGAGTTTGAGTTAAAATTGCTGAATCTGTATCAATAACAATGTAAAGCCACTAAAAGTAAGAAGAAAATCTTCTCAAATTGCTGTCTCTGACCAGATGCAGCATTTCAATAGCCGGGGGTTGGATGACTCATAATGCCCACCTCCACATCTATTTATAATGCCACGGCTACAGGGCATTTGTAATGTGCTGATCTCGAGGCAGAAACTACCTTCGGCAGGTCAGCCACTGTCAGCTGCTGAAGAGGCTCCGGGGTTTATCTGCTGATGAGCTCATTATAGGACCTAAAAGCTCTCATGTTCAGGTTTGAGGAGAAGAGCCTGAGTGGTTAAATCCAGACTAAACTGTTCACAACCACAGAAATGATCTTCCTGAGACCATTTTCCATTTTGATAACTGAAAATGAAAATAGAAATTCTGAGACATTGGTCATCCAGCAGGTGCAAGCTGAAAAGGAAAACTATATCACAATACATATATACGTGGTCATCTAAAGTGAAATATAGTGAAATAAGAGGATATGATCCATATAGACGACTTCTATTAACAAACATGTTCATATTGAAAACCCAGTATAATCCATTCTGCTCTGTTTTCTTATTTTCACAGTGATGGAGACGCATCAGTGTGCCAGGTTTGGGCTGGATTTCTCAGATACGGCATGAGACACAAAGAAGAAGCACTGTGAGGCGATGAGTCACACTTCGCTGTGATGGAGCCCTGAAATTTGACCACGGTGATCTTGATTATTTCATTGTGCCGCGACTCTGAGTCATAGAAACAACAAATTATATTACATAAGACACAGCTTAATATTTACTGTATATTGCAGCTTTGTATTTTTTCTGTCAGTGCCATTAATTTCAACACACAAATGTAATGGGATATCATCTGAAGCAGACGTTCTCGGTTCTTTCTACCGTCCTTTTAGAACATAACGTAAGCTACTCAAGGGTTCATACCCCACTAAACAATAGCTGGTCTAGATTCGCTGTGAATACAAGATACAATCCTGTGTTAGGCTTGCCTTTTTTAACCGTCCAAATCCCTTTCCTTTTATAGAACCCGGGCACTGGTGGGAAAGCAAAGAGCACCACTCAGCAATTCCATGTAATTATGTCTCTCTGTCCTCTGTCTCGCTTGTCGTCCTCCTTTCTGCGATTTATCAGTCATTCTATATTCTCTGGCTTTATGAAGCAGCTGTGACATATTCATTTATTTATATTTTAACTTCACCTGTTTGCATTTGTTGGCTCTGCATAGTTCAGGTGCCCAGAGCACTTCAGTTTTTCCACTGTATTTTAATTCACTGATGATCCAATATTATCAACCAGGAAGATCCTTACAAAACAAACATTATTCTTAATATTAAGAGTACTTATAATAGTACAAGTAAAAAAAAAAAAAAGATCCAGCCTATTTCGTCGTCTGTCTTAAACACATAGACACTCACACACTTCCTGTCTCCTCTCTCTCAAAGCAGCGGGGCTCTTTTCAAACACAGGACAACTCAACTCATAACAGCCTCATCATCATTATCTCACAGCTGGCCCTCAGTACTGCACTTATTTCTCAGTTAACGCTCATTTCCTGTTTTCAAAACCTTCTTCCCCTCTCCCAACCCCCCCGCCCATACTTCCTTCCCACTTTCTCATTTCCTCTTTCTTTTCCTCTGTCCCTTCTGTCATTAATAAAGTTCAGCAGGAGATGGTTACACTTTGATTTTGTGAAAAAACACTGGCAAACTTGATGAATTGAATCTGAGGGACTTTCCGACTGGTTAATGTCAGATCACGTGCCGGAAATCTTTACTGGCTGACTTTCACATCGACTGACTGGGCAAAGCCTGTTGACTGAAAACAGAATAATTGGTTGGCTGCCTGAGAAGCCCACTGGTCACCTGACTGACCTGACTAATAGCCTGTAAATCAAGTGGTAGTTTGTTTATCTGGAGTCTCGCTCACTTGCTACCATAACCTAGATTTATCCTCACCTGTAGGTCAGTTAGCAGGTTACTGGTCTCCCGGACTCGGGCTCTAGTTGCATCTAGTTCCACCTTGAGTTTCTCCTGAGTCTCCTTCAGACAGCTGATCTGTGTCTGAGCTGATCCCAGGTTCTGCTTCCCCTCCCTCACCAGCTCCTGGAGGTGGGACACCTGAAGAGACCGCCAGAGGGGTTATCACGTCATCAGAGATGAGATCAGTCACATTTTAGGACTCTAACGGAACGTTTCGTACCTCCTGATTGGCCATGTTGAGTTTGGCCGAGAGCTCCTCCTTCAAGTTGTCCAGTTGCTGCTGGAGACGGTCTCGCTGCTGCTCCAACGACAGACGCTTAATCTCAAACTCCTGACTCATTTTCTGGAGATGAGAAGGAAGAGAAGGAATGAAAAGTCACCCTTAGCATTGATATCTGTAGTGGATACAGTCATTCCCTCAACATCTCACAGCACACAGGTGTGTTTCACTGTTTTATGATATTTTATAGACAACTTGATTAATCTGTTAATAAAAAAAGGTGCATTTCTAAAGTATACCTTAGTGATATGTGGTAAATGTAAACTGTATTTCCCCCCACAAGACCAACTCTTCCTATAATCCCGACACAGCTCAATGCTATACATTCAGAATGTAAATTACACTCCTCATCTTGAGCTATCTGATTCGTAACCATGGGAATCTTTCACATCTCTACCATCCCTCATATACCGTATAAAGCAACGTTCCATCTTATCTCACCCACATGGTATTGAGCCGGTAATCCACATCCCCCTGTCTTTAACCCAATTAGCTGCACCTGCATCATACTGCTTCCAGCCTCCGATGAGGTTCAAGGTTCAATATATGCATCCATAAAAAGATGGAGATTACTAATCAGCGAAACAAGCCAAACTGCTCTTCTCAAGCTTCACGTCTTCTGAAGTACAAACAGCTAAAGACAAGACAGTTTACTGTGTCATAGTTACCTCCACATGGAAGCAAACCCATCAGATGAGTGAATGAATTCATCTACATCCACAGTCAGCAGCAGGCAGATTAAAGATACCACTGAAAAGCCGCTATTCTACTGCCATCTCGTCTGGCCTTAAGTAGACGGTGGTGAATAATGAATTAACACAGCACAAGCAATTTGTAGAATTAGCCATTTATTGCCTCCGTTTGGAAACTCGTTATTATCCTGCTGACAGAGATAAAAGTTAAAAGTGAAAAATGAAATTTGCTGTTTCAAAATTGACCACTTGTCTCCTTCTTCTCTGTCTACCTCTTCGTCCTGCATCCTCTTTAATCTCACTCCAAATAAAAACAGACATTAATCCATTAACAGCACAGCTCTGGCTTACATAATATTTCCTTTCTTCACACCCCTCTCCCCCCTTTCCATCCATTCTCTCCACCACTCTTTCTTTCAGGGAATCTATCAACACACACCCACATGCTCACACACTGCTCTCACTTGGCTTGGAGGCAGGATTTAATGTCAATGAAAATCAGCCAATTAGCAGTCAGCTTCAAACAGCATTGAAAGCATGAGCTCATGAGGGGAAGAAAAGAGAGGGATGTTATGAAAGAGGAGAAACATGGGAGGAGACAGAGAGAGAACACTGAGCCCAAACTCAAAAAGTCATTTCAGAGGCAGAGATATGTTTTCATTTTAGACAAAATGCTGTAAATTTAAAGGAGCAGTCTGGACTTTTTGAGACAGCATAGTGCGAGTTACCCTCTGAGTACTTAAACATCATGCTGCCTTTATGCCTCTAAGCTAATTCACTGGAACCGGATGACAACAAGCTGCAGTATGAACGTGATTCTTAATGTCTGCTGAGTGCAGGTGGAGCCACATCAGCATGAATAAAGCGAAGTGTAATGTACTGTAAGGGCTGCATGCGGCAAACAAACACACGCTCCTCCTCATCTACCATTCTGTGGTAAATTAATACTCTCGTTAACCAATCATATATAACGTGGGCTGTCTGCCACAGTGTGATTCACAGCTTTTACTGCAGCCAAAACAAACCGAACCCGACGGGTCGAAGCACCAGAGTTTGAAATGTGCGAACACACCTTCAAACTAAATGATCAGTGATCAGAAAAACGGTCAACATGCAGTTACAAGAAAGCACAAACAGAACCACATTATATATATTAAATTAGTTGTTCCAGTATTATCAAAAATAACACAGCAACCAAAGGAGCCATTTTGTTGCTTTAGTTTACAGTAGAGTGATACTTAATTGCTGGTTTACCCATGTCAGGCTGAAATCCTTCATCATTGTTCTTTGCTCTGAATAGCTGCAACTGAAACTCCATGATTTTGGGTTTTGTTTCACTCCTACGCTGCTGTTTACTCTTTCATCAGCAGATATCAGCCTCATTGTTGACTGATGGAAATTCATACGGTCACGTGGCTGCAGCTGCATCGGTGCAAGGAGCCCCCCCCTACGCCCCAGGTGAAAAAGGGAGGCATCAAAACAGTCCAGCGAGAAAGAGAAAAATCCTCCTTCGCTGCTTGAAACCATTTGTTCTTAGTAATGTGATGCTGTTGTGTTTGGTAAATGAATCAGGGTAAATTAATTTAACTTGTGTAATTTGATCTGTTGTTCTTGCGCCTTTGGCTGCAAGGACATTTTTATTCCCTCCACGCAGCCCCTTTGAGCTCAGACACAGAGAGGACAGAGGATGAGCAGTGAAAAAAACTGGAGGATGAAAGGAAGAAAAAAAACGGATGACAAAATGAAAGACAGAGGGAAATAGAGGGGGATAATGATGATGTTTTCACATCTTGGTCTTAATGTTGACCTAATTAAATGCGTGCAGTCAGTTAAGGGGGCTGCTCGTTTCTTAGAGATACATATTTCTTAAACAACTGAGGCCAGTTGCTCTGAGGAGGAAATTTAATTGCTGATGTTGCTGCACAGAAAAGAAGGATATACAAAACCCTGAGAGGCACACTAAGCTGTGTATGTTGTAATTACTGCTTTAGTTTTTTTTTTTATCTGAAAATCTGTGACTTCACTCGTGGCCTTTTCCATGTTTTATCACCGTGGGGGTCCGCGTACAAGGTTCAAGTGGTCCACTTCCAAAAAATGTTTAACAAACAGAAAACAGTTGAGACAAGCAATCTCTGACTCTGTTTCCCATGGTCCGTTTTAAATTGTGTCCAAATATCTTAAAACAGTCGAACCACAAGAGAGCAGCTCGAGCTGAGCTTGTGATTTTTTCGCAGCGACTCTGACAGAGGGTTTGACGCTCTCAGACAGCAGTATGTAAATGTCACATTCAGCCATATGGGAACACAGAGAAAACACAGCCATCGCAATGTATCATCCTCTAAACAACAAATTACTGCTACAGCATTTATTCAAACCAATCTGTACGGCTGATGTATGTATACACCATCTTAAACCACAGAATAATTGTGGTTTAATGAAGCTTACTTGCCTGAAAACGTAAAAACCATGGTAATATGTTATTCTACTAATAGGCTGTAACACAAATATAACTGGTGGCTTTTGTAGGGGGAACAAGTGCACACAGCAAGAGATGCAGCTGAAAGCCCCGGGAAAAGCCAGTACAAGGACCTTGAGTTTGGATTGTGTAGGAACTCATTTCCATTCTGCTTCAGATTCAAACACATGAGCACAGCAATGCAAGACTCACCGACATGAGGAGTTTCTTCTCCTCCTCCTTCTCCTGCTGGGCCTCCTCCGTCATGGCCTGGTGTTTCTCCTCCATCTCCTCCAGCGCTCTGACCTGCGCCTCCCTGAAGCGAAGCGTCTCCTCCTCATAGTGTGCTCTGAGCCTGGAGAGCTCCTTCTCATAGCCCTGGTGCTCCTCACGCAGAGACTGAGGAGGACGGAGGAAGCTGGTTTTATGTGATTCATGATCTGTGTTGTCCTTAAAACTGGACTGGAGCTAAAGAAGGGTCAGAAGTACCTGTTCTAGTTTCAGCACTTGTTGTTTGTGTTGTTCGTTGGCGGCCTGGCTCTGGTTGAGCAGAGCCTCCCTCTCCTCCTCCAGCCTGCTGATCTTCTCCTTCAGCCGACTCTGCTCCTGGTCTAGGTTTCTGATGGTCGCTTCGTGGGCCATCTGGGTAGCCTGCAGAGAGCCGATCTGACCTGGGAACAGTCACATCAAAGCCTGTCTGTCAAACAGGCTCCACAGCAATCAGAGCAGTTATGAGCTGCTCTCCACAAACAGGCAGACTCTGATAAAATGGTGCAGCTGTGCAGATAATTTGCCATTTTTACTGCTGAGGCAACAGAACCAACATAAGGTGAGCTTTCTGTTAAGTTCCCTAAAAGTATTAGACACTCAAAGGTTCCACTGAGCTGCTTGTAAAACTGGTAGAAAATTGGTAAATGACAAAGGGAAAATAGCGTAGCGCGTCGTTGACTGAAATTAAGTGTGCGGAAAAAGAGCAGATGTTTCAAAGAGATAAAGTAGTCAGAGCAGAGTTTACATGACAAATTTTCCTCCTTTGAATGGATTATGAAAGGTTTAATCCAGAGCTTTCAACATGAATTAAATGTTTTGATGGGTCTCTTCTTCTGTAAATTCACGGCATAGAGGCTCCGTGTTGAACGCAGTCATGCAGAGGGCATCTTCAGAAGGGCAGCGCGTCTACAGAGCTTCTTCCAGAAGCTGTTCTACGATAGGTAGATAACAGCCTTTGTCAGCCTTGGTCCTGCTTCACCAATTTGCAACATCTCATGTTGGATAATTTCCTCTTGCATTTATTTTGATGTCTCACTAATGAAAACAAATGGATGAGCCTGCGAGAGCCATTATCTGCAATTTGCAGGTGACAATCATTTGCAGGAGTCTTGCTCCCTTTGCACCAACTGACATTATTGTTACTATGTTTCCCAAATGTCTTTAATGACACGGTGACCACACTGCTATCATATCACAAAAATATAAGAATAAACTCCAGGTTAACAAACAGTGGAATTTCCCTATAACAGATGTGCAAAACATCTGCACAGTATATTAGTATCTTACTGGCTTTGTGGAGGATTTCAGTTGCCTGCTGTTGAACTCGTTCCCTGCTGCCCTCTAGTTCATACTCAGTGTCCTTCAGCTGCATGACCCAGATCTCTCCGTCCTGGATGGCTTCTTCCAGCTGCTTGTGCAGGTTCTGCAGAACACACAGAAACACTTCAATCCAAACAATCCAACATTCGGCATGCTAAAACCCAGTCATATCTCTCCCACCACAGCTCAGAGTCACATAAACCCATCCAGCTATTCCTGCTCAACGGATTTGCCTGCAGGACCATCAGTGCACACCACATTAGATTTCAGAATTCCTGAAAACCGTTTTTGCCCTGAAGCTTTTACTTTTGTCTTTGTTTTCACCAACAGTTTTTCATTCAATTTAGCCCAATTCCGTACCCACGTTCAACTCTCATACTACTTGTACTTTGTTGGGAATAATGTAAATGCAAGAAGAAACCGGTAGTTAGTATGAGCTGCAGCAGTCACGGTTAAAAACACACATTTGCAACAGTTTAAGACAATAAACCATCATGTCCATCCAGCCAACAACCCACGCATCCATGAACACACACACACACACACACACACACACACACACACACACACACACACACACACACACACACCTTGATGGTTCCCTCGGCGTTGGCCAGTGACGTCTGCAGTCTGTTGGTCTTGTCTCGGTTCTCTCTGGCCTCCTCCTGAGCTTTCTGAAGCTCACTCCTCAGCTTGGACAGCGAGCGCTGCAGCGCTGCCTCCTGAGCCTGGAACTCCTTACGAAGCTCAACCTTAGCATGAGCGGAAAATTACAATCACTCCAAGACGTGAGCACACCTTTCGTCTTATTATCTGAGTCTATGCTGTGGTTTTACCTCGGTCCTTTTCCAGGCCAGCAGGTTCTCCGTAGTGAGCTGGTGTGTTCTCCTCATGGCCTCCAGCTCTCTCTCGTAATACTCCTGAGCCTTGGCCAGCTTGGCCTCGTACTCCTCCACCATATGGACCTTATCCTTTGTTAGCTCCTCCACCCGCTCCATTAAGGCCTCCACCTACACAGAGAGATGGATAAATGGAAAGCGAGTCTTTTTTTCAGATTTGAATAGTTAGTCATAATGTCTGTCTGAAATTCTTAGTAAATCCTTGTGCACATGTACATCTTATCTATTTTTCAGAAGCTCAGTCTTCAGTACATCTGTTATATTGGACAGTAAAGAGTTGAGAAGAAAGGAAAAATGGGAGGAAAATAAGGGGATGACATGCAACAAAGGTCCATGGCCAGATTCTAACCACTTCAGGGTTATATTTTACTCAAAAGCCAAGTACGCCACCAGAACCACCCTATGTTTTTCAGTTTTCATGCCAGAAACTGAATACTTAATAAGCCTCCGAGACAGCAATTACCCCATCAAGTAACTTGCTGTATAAACTTGCTTCAGTCCAAACATTTTGGCCTTCCAAAAGACAAATCTATCTTCCTTTCTCTCTCACTCTTAGCCCACCTCTTGTCTATGGAGCTTGGCCAGTTTCTCCTGGTCTTCAGTGGAGGTGGCGCTCTGGTTCTGCTGGTTGTTGAGGAGTTCCTCCACCTCCTGGCGGTGGGTGGCCCTCAGCTCCTCCAGCGCTCGCCGTTTTTCCGCCTCAAACTGGGCCTGAGCCTGGCTGAACGCCCGCAGCTTCTCCTCAAAATCCCGACGCATCTCCTCCACCTATTGAAACCACGAAACATTTTCTATTCTGTTTGAATCGTTTAAGGGTTATTGCCAGGCTATTCTCTACCTGTGCCAAGCTAAATGCTCGCAGCATCTCTTCAACTCCCCTCTATAATAATTAGCAAAAAGGGCAAAATATTTAATTCTATTACTTCATGCTGTCTGTATACTTATTTGTAGTTTCTCTCTGTTCCAAAACAAATACTTACATACAAATACTATACATCTTCTCTACGCCTCTACATGTGCAAACGGCAGCAACAAAGAAACTTGTCCATGTTTGCTTTTGCAAAAATCTGACAGACAAAAAAAAAAAAAAAAAAAAAGTAGCATGAGGTGTGAAGTTATGTGATGCCAGCAGAGTTGTTCAGGTTGGTAAAGAGGCCATCTCTTTAGTCAAGCTGGTACTACACAGTATGAAGGCAGTGGCAGAGAGAAAGACAAGAGACAAGACCAACGCTAACACAGACCAATCCAAACACAGATGGAGCGATGATGAACTGAGCTCATTCAGCCACCAGCTCATCCCAGCTAATTACACTTCAGGTGTTCATTTATGCCCACTGCCATCAGACTCAACAAAAGCAGGCGTATATGATACTGTGTCATGGCATAATATGATAAATGATATGACATGGTATGGTAAAACATGTATGTTATCACATTAGATTAGCTTGTGTTGTCTTTTTTTTTTTTTTTACATGCAGCATACTGGATTACTGATCCAGGATGACTTTGATCCAGGACATTGAAGGTCCTAAGGAAGTGAACAAATCTCACAACACCTTCACTCCGCCGGGCAAGCATGGTGTAAATAAGCAATTTACAGCTTTCTCCAACAACGTCCATAACTTTGTGCCCAGCAGCAAAGCTTAGTTTTTGTGTTTACCTCGAGTCCTGGAAGCAGGGGTCACACGAAAGAGGACTGCAGCAGGGGTAAGATCAAAACTGGCTGATAACATCAAACTCCAGTTCTAGTGGCATCAGCCTGAGCTCCCTTTAATTGTGTAAGTGGTGGAAGCCTGATATTTTTGTTTTGCCTGTTGTTAGAGTATCACACACAATATTTTATGAGCAATTATTTTTATGCTTTATCAGCATTAAACTGCGTCTGGGAATCACAGTGCATCTCCATCCTCCAGGGCCATGTGATTGTATATATACATATGTATTTGTAAGCTCTGTGTGTGTGGGTGTGTGTGTGTGTGTGTGTGGTTGTGAGTGAAGCCTTACCTCTCTGCTCATGGAAACCACTCTCTGTGTGTGCTGGGCCTCAGTGCAGAGCTGGGAGTCCTCCATTCTCTGTCTGTACATCTCAAACTCTGCTAAAGCCTGAGGATAACAAAACATTACAACAACTGTGTTACTTTATTTTACACTCTATTAAAACACTGCAGTTTCACACAGTTACTTCTATATGTATCACAAGCTTAGTAGATTCAATGCAGCTCAGTTCATGGAAAAAAACAAAGCCTCAGTAAACACAGTGAACTAAATGAAGCCCCCCTGGTGCCCAGCAGAATGAATGACCTGTCTCTTCATGTGTTCGTGGAGTTCGACAGATTCTTCCAGACTGGCCAGCCGCCGCCTCAGGTCCGCCTCGTCCGCCATCTTGCTTTTGTACTGCATGATTTTGTCTCTGGTTTCTATCACAATGTGCTGGACCTGAGCAGGAGAAAACAAAACAAACAGCCGACATTTTGAATGCTGCGGAAAATATTTAAAACTAGAATAAAAGACTTATTTAGGTTGCACAATTTAATGGGACATAAAAAGCAATTAAAATGATTTTGCTCTATTCCAACATGGATTCTGAAAACCTACATACAGAGTGGGTGGAGACAAGAACTAAAGGGAAAAAATGTGGAAATAAATAAAACTAGGAGCCAGAAAAACACTGCTGCCTCCAAGAAATGTTTCTTGGCAGTGGAAAAAAGTCCCACTTTGAAAAAGTAACACTTGAAAGCAACACTAATTTAATTAACAACTTAGACCACGGTACACTGAAGCTTCTCTCTTAAAGCAATACAAATGAAGCTAACAGCTTTTAAACCGGTTTCATATGGGCTTAGGTCTGGTCTTAAATGAACTCTCCCTGTCAACAGAGATCATCGGTTTCGATCTCGAGCCAGATTTACTCAGTGTCTGTGAAACCAGTCGAGAAAATCAACTGTATATTAAATTAAAAACTGTCAGAACATGTGACGGCAGTATTGGTGGGCGGGTGTGTTGTTGGCTGGTACCCATCGAGACCAATTACACTCAATCGTCTGAACCCCCTCAGAAGAACCGCTCTCCCTGCCATGACATACTGACAATAGAGAAAGTGAGAAAGTCAACTGGACAATCTGGAGAAGCTGAAATATGCTGCTGATGTGAGCTGCTGTGCATAGTTCACTTGCAGCAGTAGTATACAGAGAGCCTTTTGAGTTTGTGTTCATCACTAAAATGACAGATATGCTCCTGTGCTCTGTATAATCATAGATGTTTGGTGCTCTGTGATGCCCGTACCTCGTCCTCGTGGGCTTCTTTCAGAGACTCGATTTCTTCTTCGTGTTCGTCGTTCTTGGTGTTGAGGGCATAAATTACCTGGAGACAGGAAGAGAATCAGACAACAGAACGAAAATGGGAAAAGAACGCGCTTATTAACCATTTTGATATCAGATCAATATGCAATATTCGCTACGATGAGCAGTACAGCTCAGCTCTGCATTCGGAGTGCAGCTAAATCAATACCAATAAGATCAGGAAAGGAGAGAAATAGGTTGATTAAACACAGAATTATCCACATACAGAGTTGTGTATTCACAGCTATTCTGTCCCTACAATTTGTTCACCATATTCCCTGACCTAGGTAAACCTACCAAACAGAGTCAGGAGTATATCATAACCCAAAAGACAACAGCTGACTACAAGGATGATAGAGCGAGAAAGAGAAACGTGATTTCACAGCCAAGCAGTGCACATTAAACATAAAACACGAACAAATATGACAGAAAAAAAGAAGAAAGCACCTCCATAAAAAGACCTTTGTTATCCACCTGAATGGTATGTTTCTCTGAACTGTACATACCCAGGTGTTTTTGTCTGTTTCCTCTCTTTACAGGTTCTCTGAACTTTTTTTTTTTTGTCTCCTGTCTTGTCTCAGACAGCACAAACATTTCCTTCTCAGATATGGCCACCTGTACGCCCTCTCCGCACACAAACCTAAGTGAATAATATCTTGTCAGTCATGCCTGCTGCCTCTCCCAGGAGTATGAGCAGGTTTTATAAGTGCTGGAGGTAAATGATATGCAGGAGCTTTAAAAATAAAATAATAATAAAATAAGCTTCAGCAAATTGAAGCCCCCAGAGAGCAGCTAATATTTAGTCATGGTCAGCTAAATTACAGCGCTGCTGGCATCAGAGCTAGAGGCTCCACAGTGTGCTCCACTTACAGGTGAAAAGTTTACATATATACATGAAGCATGTAACGGACATTTTCGTGGTGATTATCTTCCACAAGGCGTAACGACGCAGGCATGCAATTACCGCTGTCTGATATTTAAACACCACTTGCCTCAACCTCTGAGTAATAATCTCATCAGTGAATTTCCTGTTTTACTGAAAGCTTCACTGTATTTGTTTTAGTACTAAAACTGCTGCTGTGATACAAAAAACATTTACTTAAGAGCACAAATTACAGTGCATTCTAACGGTGTCAGCAGCTATGACTTAAACCGATGAGGATTAAGGTCTCTCATCAAAGGCACTTATGATGTTGTACACGACAAAAGATGGAAAGTTCAAACAGAAGTTCAAGTCCTGCCCTCTTAAACACCTCCACACACCGATACCAATCAATGAGTAAGGGCTGTCTGATATGTAAAGATCCATCAGATCCATCATTGGAAAGTGGGCTGTTGAAGAAGAGAAGCACTTAAAGCTATGCCATCAGGGATCACAAACCAATACCTACACTTAGTTTTGAATATTTTGCTGCCTTGTAACAATCACTACCTGTAAATATGTTTTTATTTACAACTGCGTCACTGGTGTTACCTCGACAACACGTTAGTGTTTCAGCTGACAGTGAAAGAAGTTGGGCAGATTTTAACCTTCTGTTCTACTGGAGTTTGAGCCTTTGATTCCCGGCAGTAAGTCAGCCGTGGAAATGTTCCTTCAATTATACATGATTATTTTAATGACGCTGGTGTGCCTGCTGCTTTTCATCTCTCTCTCCCTCTCCTCTCCCTTTGCTCTCATCCTTTTATCTCTCCCTCTTTTTGTTCTTTATCTTCTCACCTCCCCCTTTCTTCTTTGTCTCTCCGTCTCCCAGGAATAAAGATACCTCGCGTTACTATTTCTGTCTCCACTCTAACACTAAAGCTTGTTTTCCATAAATACCCTTTCACAATGCAATTTGTTTCATGGTCAAAAAATAGTTCTGCCGCAAAATAAATTCTGCAATAAGATATTTATCTGCTAACAGCTGCAGCAAAACATACCTGTACATTACAACCCTCAGAGATAATATGCCCTTACAGAGAAGTGCTAAAATAATTAGTAGATTAATTCATTACCGCGGTTGGGGGAAACTAATCAACATTTTTGATTATCAATAAGAGAGACATAGCAAATGAAGAGACTGTCTACAGCCTAGTAAGAAGCAAGCTATGTGGGTTGCATTCAAAAGCCCCCGTACAGTCTTTCCTATTAGATGCTCCTACATCTGATATGACAGGTCTGATATTATTTGACTGGTTTTATATTGTATGTTTATTTTTTGACATTACAATAGTCAGCTGTAAAACTTAAATCCGTAACTTTATGCACAACCTAGAGCAAAGACAGTTGAGCTGTGTGGAAGCAGACTGTGACATTACTGAACATTACATGATTTGACTTCTGTGTATAAAGATGCAAAGAGTGCACAGCTTCCACTGAACTGGAGCTGAATCGGTTTTAACAGACTTTATTGGCAACTGTCAACCAGACAGGTGCGACCTAACATGCCATGACAAGCTGCTTAACATCCCCAGTGGCAGAGAACTGAGAATATCCAGCCATGATAAATGTGGTAGCTTGTGTGTTCTCTTTTAACAATACACACACAGGTAAAATTAACCTGTGTGTGTAGATGTACTGTATCTGTTTATGATGTTGCAGTTGTGAAGTTGCATTTTTATCAGCTCATCTCCTATGAGCGAAAAAATAAAAGAGAAGCCGAGCTCATGCACGTGCACATGTTTCTCCCTGGATATAACAAGTTTCACAATAAAAGAAAACTGAGAGTGTGACAGCAAATAGCGTCTTCCTCTCTTCTCTGCTGGGGGTTTCACGGCAAAGACTTTAGGCCTGAAGCTCCAATCAAACCAAGCCTAAGGGCAAGACAACAGCCTGCAGCTACTCAGTCATTCACTGGTGTCAAAACAGCAGTAAGATATCCTGAATTCCTTTTGTGCACCACAGTCCCTGTCGCTGCTGACTTCTTTCTATTAGCTTGAGGAGGGAAAACAACCTTGTGCTTCCCCCTAAATTTACAATTTCCACATGCTGCTTCTTTTCACCTGACCTAAACACGCTTCAAGTGGAGAGTACATGCACATCGTGGTCGTGTGAATCATGATGATTTTGAAATATGGCTTCTCTAAACAGAACAGGCAGATACAGGGTGACGTTGCCACAGTTTAGTGCGTCAAAGCCTCTTTGGAGGGAGGTCAGGCACAAAGATCAGAGCTGATACTGACCCGAATAAACAGACTGGATATCGGATATGACGTGATTAACATTAAACATGGTTTCTTTGTCCCTGTCGACTGCTGAGGGACGCAGACCTGATTTTATTGTTACAGCAATCCTCGTTTTCATGGATATGTCTTCTTATGCAAAGCTATGCAGTGGAGTCCTTTTTTCTTTCTTTTTTTAGTTCTCTTTTTAGATGACAACAGGCCACTATTGGGAATGAGTGTCAGTGTTAAGGTATCAGTCAACACTGGTCATTAGAACGAGGCTCTTCTTCTAAATAGTTTTAATTAATCTTTTAAATGATGATTTTTCATGCCCAGAATAACAAAGAGTGAATTTCTTACTGCATCAGTTTATTCCTATCAGAGTGAAAGAAAATTTAGACCACTATGGTAACTAAAACCTCCCTGAAGAATCTCATTAAAATGTGTCATTAGAGACAATTCAGCTTGAGTTCCTCCCGACCAGCACGGCACTGATCGATTCTACATGTGTGATCAATCAAACTCCACCGTGTCTATCATTACAGAGGTGGACAAATGACTGGCCACTGGGAAATTTTCATCAAAAGGCCAATTATCTGTCAGATTTACAGTCTGAGTCCTTTTATCATCAAGCTGTCAGATATAGAGCTGCTCTGTGCAGCTGACGGTAAAAATGACAGTAGGGCTCCGAGGAGGGACGATTCTGAGGCTAAAGGACATTTTCTACAGTCGATCACTATTGACTGAACCACTGAAGAAAGGTCACTAATGTCTGGAGAATAACAGCTGCAGCATTTGTCTCTAACAAAACTCCGTTGCTCTGCTCTCATCATTTTCAGAGGATTACCATCATATTCACTAATTAAAGGATTAATGAAAGCCTCGGTCTCAGCGGTGCTGTAGTCTTAACAGGATCCCTCGACATTTGAGCTTTTAGTTCACTGTTTTCCTCCACCAGACACGCCATGAAGTGGCAACACAGTGTCTGTTACCAATTAGCCGAAGCACGCAGTGTGTTTTCCTTTGTCCTCCCTGCCGTGGCGTAAAAAGCCCTTTGCATCTGTTCCCCCTTTTGTTGTTGCGCTGCTCCGATGCTCCAAGGACACTCAGCACACACACTTTCCTCCCTGAGCATCGCAACACATCACAGCCTAAGTCACAAACACTGCAGGCGAGAACAAGGGCACGCTCTCTGAAAGAGAGAATTTCAGTGATATTCAGAAAAGAGCAGGGTAAAAACTTGCAAACGTCTTTTGATCCACTTTGCTCTGGAAACAATGGATCCAGTTTCTCAGAGCTTCTCCCCATTGTAGGCACTATAGTGCAAACAAAAGGGAACCGGACTGATACTTTAGTGTTGTGCTGCACACAACAGCACAGACTGCAGACCTCGATCTGTCTTCTTGTCTGTATCTGTGTTTCCGTAAAATTTTAAAGAGCATTCTGACGTTTTTCAGAGCAGGGCAAGACCGGCCGGTCGACATCCACAGTCATCTCAGGAATAAAAGTCTTATCTCAGCAAGACCTCTGGTAATTTACTGATGGCACGGATGCTTCTGTACTGGTTTAAATAAGAGACAGGATTCCTTTCGAAAGACAAACTTTGGTTTCAGAGTTGAGAGCTAATACTTAATGCTTTCAAATTGGATTAACACATGGTCATTGGCCTGATATCAATATAATAAATGTATGTATATATCCCACATTAAAGTAAAACAAACAGCTACAGTAAATCCTGCAGTTACACAACATTTGATTAAATCAAGATCTAATAAATGTTTATTCCTTCCTGTATATACTGTTGTTTGTTCTGCTGCAAGACGTCTGACTTGACTACATTTCTTACTTTTGTCCCCAGAGATGCAGACAACAAATCAACAAACCACGAAGCTATTCGTTTCGACAGTACTACGTGATCCTAATACTGTGGGCTGTCAGTTTTGCCGTCCTCACTGGCATTTTTCAATACTTTCTCATAATTTTTTAACCATTCTGATGCACACAGAAATCAGTGACCTTTTGACCTCTAACGTGTGAGCTTAATAGACAGGAGCCTGTCAACAAAAAGCCGAGAAGCTGCTATAATAACCACAGCCATGCATTTAAGCTGCAAATCAAAGTGACCTGGAAAAGCAGTGAACATATAGGACAACAAGCTTCGGATTTCAGCACTGTCTTGTCCTCAATCTTACATGCTCCTCATGAAAACAACAGCTCCACCTGGTAAATGTAAAATGGCTGAGGAGCTGATTACAGCTATTCAAGATCCCCCGCAGGGATCTGAAGTATAGGTGTCAGGATGAAGAACTGCTTCATCTGTCCTTGAGATGATGGCAGCCCTGTAGAAGAGGCCTTTCTCTTAGTTTTCATACATTCAAAATATCTGTATTAACTCTTCAGAATGATGTAACAGTATGAAAGGTAAGCTTATGTAAGTCTTTGTGGCTCCAGACAACTTAACAGATTACATGTGATCAGTGTCTCAGTCAGAACAGAGCAGGACACACCACCGTGTACCACCGTGCTGATAACTATGTCTGATCCTGGACCAAATACTAATACTCACGTTTTGTCTTGGGTGTCGAGCTTAATTAATCAATTAGTTTATCAGAAAATTACCTGTTAACTATTTTGACAATTGTTTAATTAGTTTTCAGGCAGAATTTTCTCTGGTTCCAGCTTATTAATGGTGAAGATTTGCTGCTTTTCTTTGTCTTATACGACAGTAAACTGGACATCTGTGTGTTTTGGACCAGTGATCTGAAGTTTGATTGTTTAATTTCAGTAAATTTTCTCTTTGAATATTACCTTCTCTTCACCATCCATTTTCTTTGCTAATTTCATGCTTTCATGGGCTTCTTTTGAAAGTGTCTTGAATTTCCTTCTGCATCACAGTTATTGGAGGAAACAATGCAGCACCTGCATGAATTAGTGCAGGGTGCGTAACTGAAAGAAATTCTCATACACTTCACTTTATGCAGAAGCAGAATGACTGAGATACACAGCAGCTTCACAGGAAACCTGCATTTAGTTTATGCAAGAATTATCACCCTTAAGTAGAAAAACCCAAAGACATGAAAACATGGGAATCACAATGCAGTGATTTCAGATTCACTCATGTGAAATGAAAGTGTGTCCACTGAGGAGTAACACATGCACTGCATTTAGCATGACTAGTAAACAGATCGAGGGAGCCTGAAGACGCCCAGACACAAGCAAAACTGAGAGGCGTAAATTTGCCACAACACTTTCAGTTTTTAAAAAGCAAAGACATCTGGACACAGAACGCAGGGAAGTGCTCTTTGCTTTTAAGGAGGCTTGAGAATACAACAGCAGAAACACATCAAAATGCAATCTAATTCCTGAGATGACTGGAGAAATCCATTTCTAAATGCATTATCTAAGCCAGGGATCTGTGTGACTCCCTTAGACTTGATCAACCACATCCGATCCTACTAACAATTACTGTCATTATCAATTATTCTGTAAATTGTTTATTATCTGTCAGTCCACTACATGATTCAATGACAAACAGTTTCAGCTTGTGCTAACAACCTGTCATCATATGCTACAGGTTGATGCTGTCGGTCCAGTTTTGCCTGCATTTCTTTGGTAAGCACGAGGAGAAAAGGTCCCTGTGAACCTGGCTGGATCCAAACTCCATCTCGGGACTGACTCCAAAGTGCTAAATCTGTTGTAATTCCACCGCTGTAGTCCTGCCAACCTCTCCACCACGACAAATCATTTTAATCAACCACCGAAACACTGCATTTTAATCCTGGATATCCACATTTTCAATCTATCCGCAATTCTGTGGATATCTGTACAGCTTATCTGACTGTACACAGTGTCTAATTCTGCACTGGGATGGCATCACCATGCCTGTTATGTAAAATCTTCAGCCCTCTACTCCTGCTTTTGTCTCCACATGTACAGCATGGCTGTATAAAATGCTTTATTTACATTTTATCCACCCTGCCACCGAGACGAAAGCCTAGCTGCAGAAAACGTAGCTGCCACCTTAAATCTCCTACTACTGAGCGACACATAGTATCCCTGTATGCTACACTGGTTTCAGGTGGACTACAAAGAAGAAGCAGCCCTGCCAAACCCCTGCATCCCTCCAAGATTACATAACTTCCCTCAGCCCTTGGGTGGCAGTGGCAGCCCTGGCATGGCAGAAAAACATGTTCAGGTTAAACGGTGGTTTGGCAGAGGGTAAATTCAAAGCAACACATTTCCCCTGGCGTTTGGAGAGCTCTCAGCTATCATGAAATACAGTACGGTCGCAGGTTTTTTCTTTTCATACAGAGTACAGTGTACTACAAGCCTGCAGAGTGTAGTAAGATCACAGCAGGATACAACTCTTTCTAGGCAAGACTTGCATAGATCTAACCTCCTCAAAGCTGCTGGTAAATAACTACCACTACCTATCAGCATCAGAAAAGCCCTCCCCTGGGTGCTTAAGTGTGACCTATGAACCATGAGAGGATGCAGAACTGTAAAATATCATCAAACATGCTCCAAAATACCAGCACATCTTACATCAACACCAAACCCTCCGACCTGCACGACTGTAAATGTAAAAAACAAAACAAAAACAACAAAAAACAAACTATAAAATACCAGCACATCCTTCCTCATCGGCATGTTTACAAACGACATCCCATCCCACACTGACAGCACCAACACATCTCTACAGTACTACTCCATCCCTACACCCCAACCTGCTCTGCATGACTTCACCACCGCACGCTCCGTCATTCACCTACATCCACACACCTTGGTCAGCTGTGCTATCTTCTTGCTCATCTTCAGATGCAGGTCTTGAGTGTATTCCAGCGTCAAACTCCCGTCGTAAAACATGCTGGACGTTGGTGAGGGGGTATATTTGGTGCCGCCAGTCGAGGTGTTGTACGGAGGCTGCCAGCCTGCCCCCGTCGCCATTTTCACCGGGAATAAACCCGAACGCGACGCTTTAATTTCAGAGGAAATGAAGCGGGGGCTGCTGCGCGTTAAATCCTCCCATTGTTGTGTTTGTGGTTAAATCTTCGGTCTCTGTCAGGGAGAAAGACCGGGAGGCGGGGGGGAGCGGGGACCGTCCCGTCGCACGCATCAGCAGCGAGCGCGAGCGCGAGGAATGTCGAGAGAGGCGGCGACGCGCGCCAGATGCTCAACCGAGTGCGCGCGCCCGGGTAGAGTTGGTTTACGTTGTGAAGCAGCGCTCTTTAACGGCGCTGATGTGCCCGGTGGAGGGTTCAGCTAAAGAGAGAAGACGGCGGACATGTTGCTCAAATACCGGGGTTTCAGACCGGACACCGCCGCAGCAGCAGCACCGCAAAAGTCAGACTGAAATAACGATCATTTTGTGCAAAATACACCGTTTTCAAGAGTCTTGATGCATTGCATCACTCTGGAGATGCTGAAGCTGTGACTAATCCTGCACTGGCATCTGCTGGTGATATTCAAAAACTGCAAAAGAATTATTAAAAGATCGGTTCATCCAAAGTACAGAACACATCAAAAATGAAGTACGGGCATGAACTAGACAGCACAGAGGAATGTGTGCATGTGCAGAAAAGACCTTGAACACTGGATGTGAAATATTTTATAGCAACCATCCATTCTACATGAAGTCTGTCCAGACATTTGTGTCATCTACAAACACACAAGGAGACTTGCTGACCAGGTGGTTCATGGTGATAAAGTGATGCCTTAGAGTTTCACCTGGTCTGCTTCTGTTTTTGGGATTCAGCTGCAGATTTCAGACAGCGGTTGTCCTATCCTCAAAGTCTACTTGGTCTTTCCCTGAGTCCAGCCGGGGTTGGAAACAGGGACAGAGCAAATCATGCATGTAAATCAAATCTTCCACTATCCAGACTATTAATCGTGTTTGAACCATTCTATTATATTGTGTCTAACAAAATCCTGAATGATAATGGCATTAAAAATAATGAGAAACACAAATATCATAGCTAAGAGCCGTAATGGCCTAGCATAAGCACTGTCTGTATGAATAATATTTCGAATGGATGGATGAACAGATGCAGATTATATGGATATATGGCCTTTTAAGCATCTGAGCATGTTTTCGATCAGTGATATTTTAGCTGCCCGTTATTGTACGTTCAGTGTTGCTTCATTTGAACTTCATGGCCTCTAGATGGTACTATTCACTTACTAATACCACTCATGCCTGCACCTCAGTAACTGTGACCAGGACCAGTGAACCATCACAGTGTGGTCACAGTTTATTCTTTTAACATTTAGCTATTTTCACTACATTTTTATTTTAATTTCATTTAAATCAAAAGTAGAAAAATCTCAAAGAATGAGAGAGGTTGCTTTGGACTAAAAACTCAGTCCTGGCCACCTTTGGACACATCTATTGACTGGAGGGTGTGTATCATCTAATAAAGTCCATCCTTCCATCCATCCATTGCTATACCAGCTGACATTGGGTGAGCTCAGTCTGTCAGAGTGCACATGATGACAGCCAAACCTACCTGCAATTTAGAGTCTCCTGTTAACCTAAGCTGCATGTCTTTGAGAGCACCCATGGGAAACCAATGCAGAGACAAGGAGAACATGCAAACTGCACATATAAAGGACCCAGCAGACCCTCCTATGAAAGCCTGTTGGAACACTTTTCACATTTCACCTTTTTCACATATGGAACATTTAACATGAAAATGTCACATATGCACATGCACATGTATTTTTCAGTTTTTCTTTTAATATTTCACACATGGACAATGATATTATATGGACTGCATTCAGTGTTCAGTTGTACAAACAGTGATGTTTCAGTCTTTTGTCCACTAAATTATTCATTTCGTTCTTGGAGTGACAATTTTTGCAACTTCAAGTGTGAAACATGGCAGACAGACACTGCTGGATATATCTAATTAATTCACCAGCAATTCCCAAAATAAAGACAATATAACACTTTCATTTCCCCGCTTTAAACAGGGCTTCATCAGAACATCAAAGGATGAGAGGTGAAGAGAGACTGATAGAATTTCAAAGAGATGGAGAAAAGGGGGAGAAAGGGGGTGAACTGGCTGGGGGGAAATAAATTAACAAAAGGAAAAAGCGAATGGGAACGCGTGTTTAGCCTGCGCTGCTGAAGCGGGAAAATGTTTGGAGAGAAAAAAGTGTTTGTGTAAGAGAGGAGGAGAGAAAGAGAGAGGGAAAGGGAGGAGGAGAGAGGGATTGCATTGCAGTACACCCGTGCGTAAATGTGACCATCCTCGCTGTGGTCCCCTTCATCCCTCCATCCCTCCGTCCTCACCCTTGCAGCCTCAAGCGGCTCCTCTCTCCTCCTCTTCGCCGGGATCACCTGCTCGGTGGTCGGTGGTCTGTTTTGGACCGTGGAGTCCCGGGTGTCTCGCATCGGCGCCCTCCTCCAGGGGTTAGGAGGAGCGCCGGGGACCTCGTCCAAGTTCCTGCCGGGCTTTGTGTCCACCGCCGGCGAAAGCCATGGCTCAGAGCGCCGGGAGAGACGCGGTTCGACCCGCTCTCGGATGCCGGTGATGCGGGGTCTGATCGCGCCGCAGAACACCTTCTTGGACACCATCGCCACTCGTTTCGATGGGACCCGTAAGTACATCTCTTATCTGTGAGTTGCCCCTAATCTCTCAATTTTATGGTGCGCAATGGATGTTTGAAGCAGTTCATTTACTCTGAATGGCTCACTCACTCAGATCCGTTTATACAGAACAATATTTAAACTCTCCTCCAACGACCTGCAAAGTGCTTAATGAGGATTAAGGGCACACGAAGAGACAAACAGGCCACAAACGTGCTCATACTTTGGCTGATGAATGAATTATGATGAATGAAAGCACAGACGAATGTTTGACGTGTTAAGAATTCATGAAGCAACCACCTGAGCACCCAGCTTAGAGATGAATTAACCATAGTCTGCTGGTCCTCTGAGACCCTGATCTGATGCACAAATAAATGACATAGTTTTGTCATTGTATGCACAATAACGCAGAGGGAATGAAGTCAACTAAGTCCTTTAGGCCTATTATCTTTTATTTATTATCATTTCTTGCATTAAAAGCAAGTGATAGTTTGCCCTTAACAAAAAATATCTTCACCTCAAAGTCAATAGACTGGGAAAAAAAACTAGGACACATACATCTCATCTCACAGCTAATACAAATTTGTGAAACTGTAAATGCAAATTGGTGGTTTCCTGATATACCTCCTGTATATGGTAATGTGCTGACTCCCTGTTAATGTACAGTGTTAATGAGTGCAGTTAGTGAGAGAATTAATTACCATTCAAAGGCTCTGGTTTACAGATTGCAACTGAGAAGCCTCAATCAATGCAAAAGGTTGCGCTTGAGTTCAGCGTGGATCCAATATGCCGTAGCCTTTACTGCAGATTCAATTAGAGATACTTCACATACTGTCACGGATGGATTAACCTGCTAGGTGGGCCAAGGGCAAAGAAGAGCTGCTGTGCCCCTGTTAACCCCCTTCTCCTCCCACTTTTTTCAGTACTGCATTTGCTGTGTGTTAATGTCATTAAACACGTTAATTGAAGACAGAGGTGATAAAGCAGGGCCCCATCTACAGCCATCATATCATGTCACACGATTGTGTGGTTAGTTTCCCAAAGGATGAGGGATGGCCTGTACGAGGTATCAGAGCGGGATCTGTCTATTACCTGAAACAAAGCTGTAAATTACAGGAAGATAAATTTAATTTGTGTGGATTCAAGTAGCATTTCTGCTGTGAAGTGCTACTTAATTAGAGGGTGCTGTGGAATAATGAGAGATCTGATCATATTCAGTGGCATCTGTAGGTATGAGATGTTTTCTGTATCTCCCCCCAAAGGCACAGCTTTATGAGATAGCACTGATTCAATTAGAGTTTTTCATTTTGTGTCAACAGTGATCAGTTCTCCTCTAATCCTTCAGTGGAACAGATTTGAACTTCCCAGTGTCTGATCACCTGGCAGCCTCAGAGTACAGTGTTAGACACAGGACTCTTTTGGCTGAGCAGAGATTTCACACACTTCATCACGATGCAAAGTAACAGTAAACCTTAACTCACCTGAGAACGCCTCTTCACGACACTGGAAAGGCTTGTCAGTCAAGACCGCCCGACAGTATCCGAGCCTCGGGGGCCTTATCCACCGAGAGCACTTTACCACTGCAGAGCTCTTAGTGGTTCTACTTTCCCTCTGAGAATAGCTTTGGTACAGGTCTGTCTTCATGGTCTCCACAGCCTCCTTTTTCTTCCTTCTCCTTTGCACAGATATTGCAGTCACTCTAAACGCTGTCTTTTTATTCATAATCAAAATAAATTCAGAAAAAGAAAAGAAAAATCATAAATTAGAGTACAAAATGTTACTCATAATCTTAACCAACCACAGTGATTAAATACAACTTTTTCTGAACTGTGACATCTAATAAGCAGCAGTACCTCTCGCTCGGACAACCCTGTGTGAGAAAATGAAGTCTAACATAATGCTCATGTTGAGCTCTTCATTCATGTTTACACTTGCGTTATTGTCCTCTGGCAGGGCCATGGTAAAAACACAGTAGGGGAATTTTAATGAGGTGCTTCTCCAACCAAATAAGTACATAACAGTACACGTCTGTCTGTGGGGCGCTGCCAAGAAAGTGTT
This sequence comes from Toxotes lorentzi, assembly GCA_037833715.1. NCBI lineage: Eukaryota > Metazoa > Chordata > Actinopteri > Toxotidae > Toxotes > Toxotes lorentzi. The sequence continues at coordinate 2,032,671 of JBBMJY010000017.1, forward strand.
GGTAAAGTGAAGTAGAAGGGTTGAAAAAAGTGTTTGTGTTAGTTCAGGGGAAAACACACCAGAAGTTTTTGAGGCTGTCGTGGACCAAAAAACATACCAAGCAAAATGGACTGAGATATATTCATGATGCCATATTACAGTAAATCAATATGAAGTAAAGCAACACCAGGAAGAACAGTGCAGGACATGTTGATTGTGAATGAGTGAGTTCTCAAGTACTAAAAGCCAGCTGGAGCAGAACTGTAATTTCAGGTCAGGAGCTGGGATCTTCCATCCTTCGTCATACAACATTAATGCAGCATGATAACCAAGGAGACTCCTGGGAATTTCTCTGGTTTTTATCCATCTTACATTATAGCAGAACACTTCAGTCAGCCCAGGAATATCTGAATGAAGTACAAAGATCACCAATTTTCACTTTCAAACACAATAAGATAGTTCTAATTTCATTCTAATTTAATGTAAATGAACCTGTTGACAGGTGTGTATTGTCCTCCATCTGCTCAGGTGTACTACCTGATAACTGATGACTCTGCCTCCTTTCTCTGTGTGCTTGGTATATGAGTTAAGTTTTATTCCATTTCCCTTTATAGGCCATAGTTCTGGACAATGACGTCTTCAAATTCAAACAGTTACTGTGCCAGATACAAACTGAAAACTGGATCCTGTCATGTTCAGAAAGTTTGAAATGTCAAAGAATCCTTCTCTTTGCTTATCAATAAAACATATTAGTGACTTTTAGCTTGTGCTGCAGCTAAGGTTTATTTATCAGTTGATCGTTTAGTAAGTGGAGGTTGTACAGTCGTTTTCTGTTAATGCTCTTGTAAGAGTGACTTCAGGCAGGAGTTCAGGCACAAAGTCATGGGCTATAAAGTTTTGAAGCTGATGCAGAGTGAAAATGCGGTTTCAGTCAAAGTGCAGGAAACACATCAGAAAGCTGGTTTAACAAATAATCCTTCACTTAGGAGTCATCTCTCTGTCAGGGTTCGTCTCTTTCACTGGACACTGACTTACTTTCAAAAGTTTAATTATTAATTTATTTTTTTTTAAGCAAAAACCATTAACCATCTTCATTGTGGTTACTGGGGTTTGGATCAGCCTCAGCATCAGAGGAAATGAATTGGATTTCCTCAGACGGACAGTTAGATTATATTTTCCGTTGTTGTTGTTCAGTAGCAGAAGAAGAGCCACAAAGCAGCTGAACCTCATGTAGAGAATTCGTCAATATTTCATCAGCACTGACTTCAGCTTTGACACAAAATTGTTGAGATGAAATTCAGATATTTATTAATATGTTTTTCCACCATTGTGACTGACTCAATGACAGATGCACAAAAAAAGCTTGCAAGACAATTAGCTGACGTCACACACAGTGATAATGAGGAAGGTGAGTGTAAGTCCAATGTAACTGCAACATTCATTGTATAAATTGTTCTATAAAGTCTGTCATTGTAATCAGGGGTGTCCTTAAAAAGTGTGAGGCATGTGCATGTGTGTTTGGTTTACACTGTGCATGGTGGTGAATGTGTTATGGCGGGCTGTCGTTCTCACTGTTATCAGTACAAGGGTTTATCGGGGTTTCCTAAGCCGCTCAGGGGCTGAGTCTGAGAGGTTTTGTAGTTCAGCTCGTGTGTTATTACACCTGGATTGTGGTGTGGATGTGACAGGCCTGCCTAGTGCCTGGGGAGTGTGCAGAAAATGAACACAACACAAGAAAACAGGATCGCGGCATAAGGCCAGAGTCGAGGGAAAATGATGGAGGACAGGAAGTGTTTCTCGGTAACCAGATCACGTCTTGGGGGGAGAGCATGCACATGTATTTATGGGGCTGACCACTGTGTACGCATAGTGAAAAATGTAACCTTGCACAGGCTGAAAGCATCGCACAACCAGGTCAACCATAGCCAGGTCTATAAAGAAATGGTTTTCCCTTCTTTTGGGGTGGAAGAAGCTGACCAGCCTGCACAGAACCGTGGCCTCCTCACCCTTAACATTCCTCTGAAAGAGGCACAGTAAGAGCAACCATTTTAGCCTTAATTGAAAGCACTACCCTTGTTTTCATGCAAAATGGGCTCTGTGCTCTTAAATATTAATATATGCCTCTATTGTACCAGTTAATCATCTCAAAAGTACAAGCCTATTTTTTCTGGGAGAAGTGATTCATCAAATCCTATTATATTCTGTCACACTCTTCAAAATTGCCAGCTGCATCGTTCTTATGTTTAAAATTCTGGACGGCCTCCGTGTCCTGCTGCCTCACGGAGCAGCTTGAATGATCAGATGTTACTACAGCCATTTCCACATCTATTTAACACACCTGGTAAAACTGACAACAGGGAGACGGCACCGCCGTTGCAGTTGTCGCCACTCATCCATCTGATTTTTATATGAGTGAAGCGGTCTCACACTTGTTGCATCTCAAGTCACAGTGGGGCCGGTGTTCTTATGGTTGCAAACCTGGATAAGAAGCTGAGCACAAAAAAGCAACAGTTCAACACAGGACAGAGACATAATAATTCTCAAAAAAAAAAGTTTTTAATGAGGAAAATCCTCTGCAGTCTGCACAACCTTAATGAGCAGTGTATCACTTTAAACACAGTGTATTTTGCAGGGCTTCATTTTGTCTGTTCCATAAGTTGTTGTACTGCGTCAGAGGACGTGTGTGATTTCCAGAGAGCCTCCTGCACCGAAAGGCAGTTTACTTCTTGTCTGAGTGGTGCTTCCAAGAGGTCTGACAAGAGCATTTACACTGGACATGTTTTATTAATGCATGAATTATTAAATTCCATTGTCCCCAGTTCATCTTCATGCAATCGCACTTTCTTTGCATCTCTTCTGATTCGTCTCTCACTCTGTCTGTCCCTCTCTTCCAATCATTCGCTTGCCCGCTCTCTCGTCCTGTATTGCTCACATTCCTCAAAATGAGTGCTCTGGTCTTCCACATTAATTTATGTGTGGACTTTAATGATCTCAGTGGAATGAATGTCTTGGCTGTGTGAGTCACATATCATACCTGACTCAGTTTCATAATGAATTATTCAAGATTGTCCACATAACTCAGGCTCTCAAACCATTCATCAGAGCTCCTGCTTCCATCACACTCCGGCAACCTACTTAAATATATTTACATGCATGTTTGCTTTCGTATTTTATATCTTATCAAAAGTTGCTTTGAGTTGCCTGCCTGACAAACCACATGCATGGGTTACATGAGCAGATATGAGGGGATAAGAATGATTGGACAGGGAAGATCCCAAACTCCCACACTGATATTCAGTATGTAAGTGCTTTTATTTGTTTCTACTCTGCACAGAAAAATTCTCATAACCAATGCTAACTATTGCTCAAGGCTGAGAATACAAAGAAATTACATTTATAATCTAAATCCGGGAAATCTGAGCTCTGTGGAAAAGAGAAGTCAAGTTTATTTGCCCAGTTCTACACAATGTCTGATAAAGTAGCTGCTGCCGAAAATATTGTGGAGGACATGGAGGCAGAGAGAGGTAGGGAAGACGCACGGGGTGAACAAAGAAAAAGTCTGATTATTTGAAGAGAACAATAGGTGGGAAATGAGGAAGAGGAGATGATAGTTCATTGAAAAGCTATAGGCATGCTAAATTCTCCCAGAGGAAAACTCTTCAAAGTGAGCGGAATAACTCCAAAGCCTTTCAGAGGTGAACGCAGAGTGAGAATGAACGCTGTGAAAAAAACAGGGAGTGTGTGTGTAAAATTTTAATTATGTTTTCTTTGAATTAACATGAAACCTTTGTGAACTTGGAGGTGATGAGCCCGTGGTTGAGTGCAGCATGTAGTGTAAATGTGACTGGACGTGCAACAAAACTGTTGGCAGCCCTTACAGGCACAGCTCACCGCTGAAACACGCTGCTTCCTGCTGCCTCTGTTTTGACTCTGAATCATTATTTTGTTCGAACAGCTCGAACAGCTACAACTCACATGAGACTTTGTTGTATGCTAAGATAAAATCAGCTGGTGAAACATGGATGCTGTTTCCTGCATTTACACATGTTCACAGAAAAAATATATATATCAATTTAGCACGTAACAGAACAGGTTAATTGGAAATGCTGTGTTAGAAATGCACTAACCCACTGCCCTGCTTTGATAAGTGATGGATGTTTTTGGTTGTCTATCTGCATCTTTTTTAACAATCCTTCATCCCTGTTCTGTTTCTCTGTTTCCCTCTCCTGGGGCTTGTCCCTACTACTTTCCCATCTTTCCTCCCCTCAGACAGTAACTTTGTCCTGGGGAATGCCCAGGTCCAGTCCCTCTATCCCATAGTCTACTGCTCCGATGGCTTCTGTGAACTGACCGGCTTCGCCCGTGGCGAGCTGATGCAGAAGAGCTGCATGTGTCACTTCCTGTACGGCAGTGAGACCAGCGACCGCCTCACCTCGCAAATGCAGAAAGCTCTGGATGAACGTCGAGAGTTCAAGACTGAGATCATTCTGTACAAGAAGAGCGGTGAGACTGGTTTGCTGGAGGACACTGTCAAATTAAATCATGTTTAATAGTAATGGTGTCAGTCAAAAATATATGATCTTTCAGTCAAGTGTAGAACATCTGTGGATTTCAGGGTATTTTCTGCCTCGGCTGGAATATTCTCATCTCTTTTCCTTGAACAGGCTCCAAGTTCTGGTGTCTGCTGGACATTGTGCCCATAAAGAACGAAAAGAGCGAGGTGGTTCTGTTCCTGGTCTCACATAAGGACATCACCGAAAATAAGGACCTGGACCATGGCAATGAATCTGACACCGGTGAGCGAAAGCATGAACGAGAAAGAGAAAGTGAGGTTCAATTCCACTGTAATTCACACAAATTATGATCCAATAGAGGCTCTGCAGCTGAGGCATAAATCTAGCTGCTGACACGACTGGCGATATTATGGAGGCAGTTTGGGAGCAGTAACTACTCTGTGCCCCAGAGGCATCATAGATACACAGCACTGTAAACTGCTTAATGACATGCATCTTTGTGTTCTTATATAAAAACAGAATTGACCCAGAAAGGTACGAAGGTGTTTCTGCATCAGTTGCACTGTATATTAAGTGATAGTAATAGATCATTTTATATATTATGTGCTGTTGTTGTTGTACTGAATGTTTTTCTGTTCACTTCTGTTTCTCTTGCGATACTTTTCTGCTCAGTGGAGACCTAAATAATGAATGGGCACATCATCAGTGGTGAATGCTGTCTTTAAGCAAAACATCTTGCCTATTGTTTTCCAATAATAAGCTGAGTTGAGGGATTCTAAGATATTATATGTTCCAGAGCTGATAAGATGACTCACAGGAGCAGTCTACAGGAGTAAATATCCAGTATGGCTCCAGCAGTTTAATGCCATTAGGCTCTTTAGTAGTTTGGATTAGCAGTGTGAGAACCACAGATTTGTACCATGGCAGTTTCTGCCACACGTCTTCATGTCTCTCTGATTTCATGTCCTTGCTTTCAGATGAGGAAACAGGCTTGGAGATCTGCCAGATCAGCCGCCCTCCAGGCTTCAACATGGAGCGCCGCCGCAGTCGGGCTGTCCTCTACCAGCTGTCTGGACACCTACAGAAACAGGACAAGACCAAGAGCAAGCTCAAGATCAACAATGTGAGACATGACGTTTGACGCCTGCTGTCCTAATTAGAGTTTCACCTGCTGGTTTTTTTTTTGTTTGTTTGTTTTTTTAGGGTGATAGTGATATTTATATTTTTGGATTCAAAGTTTGCTCCACTTGCACAGAGAAGAGGAAATACACAATTGTACCACAAGTTTCACGTTACTTTCTAAGTCAACAAGATGAAAACTTTTTTTCAGATTTTCAGTTTCAGTGAAAATAGGGAGGAGGGATTAGTCATGTGAATTCATTGAGGGGCTGACACATAAGGTATCAAGAGATTTCATCCTCTTGCATCATCTCACATCATTATTAACTAGACGGACATATTTGATTTTGTCGTTAGAGTCCATGTAGATGATATACTCCATTTTTGAAGGACGAATTTTGGAGTAAAGCTGCAAATAAGCTTTTGATGTTTCCATGTTTGACCAATGTATTTAAACTTTCCTCTGAAATATGTATAATACACCATGAGTACTGACGATACAATATTTATGGTGACATGCAGAGATCCTTCAAAGTTAAGGGCTTCCAGTGGTAATTATACAAATATATAATACTAACATGGACTTTTGTGTGTGTGTTTCTATAAACCATACCCAGAGTGTTCTCGGGGCCAATGCTAACCCAGTCCCAGAGTACAAGGTGGCAGACATTCAGAAGTCCCGTCTCATCCTCCTCCACTATGGTGCGTTCAAAGCCGGCTGGGATTGGCTGATCTTGCTGGCCACCTTCTATGTCGCCGTTACTGTTCCCTATAACGTCTGCTTCACTGCCGTGGAGATACGAGAGGACGGCGGCTCAGCAGCACGAAACCCTCCGAGTGTCAGCGATATCTTGGTGGAGATCCTTTTTATCATCGGTAAGGTTGTTTTCTTTCTCCAACATGTTATTTTGCTTTATTGACCCTCACCCTTAAAGCCAATACCAATCTTTCAATCACAGACTTCATTCTTCTCCTTCATTCTCCTAATCTTCTCTATTCTTTCATTCATTTCTGTCTTTAACTAACTATTTATATTCTCCATTTCTTCTAATATATTTAAGAGGCAGCTCCCTCCCGCTCAAAATATTCCAATGAATTAGGATGAGAAACGATCACTCCTTTGTCTTAAGTGGCCCGTTTATTTGCACCATAGTCCTTAATGCCCTCCAACTCCTCCTGACACTTATGAGCTGTATACTAATTCTCCTCTATCTAAACCTGCTTCTGGCAACCACAAGTCCACTAATCCTACTTGAAGAGGGCTTATTAAAGGAAATATTTTTACAGCCTGGATCCCACCATCACAGGTCTGTGCTTTAATTCAAGTAAATCTCTGAATGCAGCTCGTTTAAAGGAGTATTATTCCATTGTGGTGTCAACACTTCATCCCATAGCCCAGTAGTCCTGCTGGTGTTTTGAAACGCAACACGGTTCATAGTTTGAAATATCCAAGAGTGAGCTCTGAATGCAAACTCTGAATCAGAATGTGTTCAGGAGCGCTGGTGTGATAAGTTGCGTGTTTGTGCTTCAGATATCGCGCTGAACTTCCGAACCACCTACGTGAGCACGTCCGGTCAGGTCGTGTACGACGCCCGCTCCATCTGCATTCACTACGTCACTTCCTGGCTGTTTGTGGATCTGATCGCGGCCTTGCCCTTTGACCTCCTCTACGCCTTCAATATCAGTGTGGTGAGTCTCAGACACACACACACCGTCCACACACACACAGCAAGTTTTTGGTTTGTTATATACAATGTGTGAGTTGTGAAACTGTATAAATTACAATGTTTGACTGTGCCTGCACTTTTGTTTGTCTTTGGGTGCAATTTCTGTGTGTGTGTGTGTGTGTGTGTGTGTGTGTGTGTGTGTGTGTGTGTGTGTGTGTGTGTGTGTGTGTGTGT
>JBBMJY010000017.1:2046405-2087244 GCA_037833715.1 Toxotes lorentzi
CTCTCTCTCTCACACACACACACACACACACACACACACACACACACACACACACACACACACACACACACACTCTCAAATTGTTTTGGCATTGCCACTTTGGATTTACAGCTCTGGAGAAGGCAGCGAGGTCGAGAGAGGGAGCAGAAATAAAAAGAGAAAAAAGAATAATGCAGACCTTCTAGTCTAATCTGCAGCAGTCCGTCTGTATCCCACAGTGTATCCTCGAACACTAATACGAGATTGTCTAACCAAACATGTCAGTCCCTCTGCTCTCCGTGTCCTGGGCTGAACAATTTGACAGTTAAAGTCAGAATATAGGAGGATAATTGGACTGGCGTCTGCAGAGGTTATTTTTAATAACCACCCTGCGTTGACTGGGCATCACCCTTATACTATGGCTTCTGGTCTTATTCTATATATCGCAGTCTTGGAGTGACTGACTGAGGACGGTCTGTTTAATTAAAGTACAATAAAAACTATGTAAAATGAATTTGTGTCTCTTTCCCAGGTCGGGGCGACCTGATTGGGTCTCACTGTTTGACGCAAGAGGAAGTGATTAAGACCAATGCCTGCGTGAAGGCCCTGACTTACTGTGACCTGCAGTACATCAGCCTCAAAGGCCTCCGCGAGGTGCTCGGTCTGTATCCCGACTACGCCCAGAAGTTCATCACTGAGATCCAGCACGACCTGACCTACAACCTCCGGGAAGGACACAACACTGAGGTATGATGTTGACCGTTGCTGAACTCAAATAAGGTGTGAGCAAAGTTTTGCATTATCATCCATCCATCCATCCATCCATCCATCCATCCATCCATCCATCCATGTGTGGTGGGTACAGCCTAAGCAAAGGATCGCAGATGTTCTTCTCCGCAGCCATGTCCTCCCGCTTCTCCTGGGGGATACCAAGATGTTCCCCAGCCAGATGGGATGTGTAATCCCTCCAGCATGTTCTGGGTCTGCTCGGGGTCTCCTCCCAGTTGAACAGGCTGTGATGGATCCTTATCAGATGCCCAAGCAACCTCATTTGGCTCTTTTCAACAAGATGGACCTCATGGATGCCTGAGCTCCTCACCCTGTCTCCAGGAGTTGGCCTGGACACCCAGAGGAAAGTCATCATGGCTGCTTCTATCTGTCTGTCTTTCAGTCACCACCCACAGCTCATGACCATGGCTGAGGACTGGAAACAGACCGACTGGTAGATTGAGAGCTCACTGCTGATGCTCTGCCAGTCTGCCTGTGGAGCTCCATCTTACCCTCGTTTGAGAACAAGACCCTGAAATACTTTTATTTATTCACTTACGGCAGCAGCTCAGTTCCAGTAAAGAATCTTTATATGAATCATATAGATTATATAGAATAGATCTCTACATCTTTCATTATTAAAAATGTATATTGATAGGAATAGAAGTGCAATGGAGATGAATATGCCTTAAGGAATATTCTGGGTGAGATCCACTTACTTAGACTTTCTGCTTTTTAGATCAGTCTCAGCTGTGCAGTGACCTCCTCCACCCAACATTTTACGCAATGCTGGAGTGATGGCTTTGCACTTGAAAAGGATTAGCCATCTGGACTGGGAGTGAGGAGGAAGCCACGGCTTCTGCTTGAGATGCGGCCAACAGATAAAGACATGAGCTAAACACAGGCGATTCAGATGCCAGTGATTTACAGATGGATCTCAGCTGTAGTGTACACATGAATAACCAGCGTATACTGGAAATAACTAAGTCACATTTTCACTGTGAGTAAGCCTGTTAATTAGAGCAGAGATCCAAGAGAAACAGTAGATCACAATAATTCACCTGTGTTTTGGCTTGAGTATATGGGACAACACTAACCCCTTAATGCACCTTAACAGGTTCCCAGTGATAAGTGCAACATTATACACTTGTATACTAACTGGTAACACATAGTAGTTATTGATAAGTGCCATTCACATACTGTATCTGGTCAATCCTGCCTGATTACAGTATTAATATATAATATTATTGGTGCAGAGTACCTTTCAAAAACAGAAGTCCTTTACACAAGGCAAAGAAATGCACTAAAACACAATGAGGAGGAAAATAAAATCAGTTTACGAGTAGAATGGAATTGACAAGAAAAATGACGAGACGTTAAGTACAGTATAAGCACAGGTGCAGTGCAGAAATAAATAACACTACAATTAATAAACAACACTAGTTACTTGAAAAAAGCCTGAACATTAAACTATGTATTCGCTTGGCATGAACATAAAACTCCACGTAGCTGTGAGCACCTCACACACTCACACACACACACACATACATGTACATGCACACGTACAGCGAGAGCAGTAGTGTATTCTCCTCCAAGCGTGGCGTGGGACTAAAAATAGCGCTGTGAGATGAGCGGGGGAGGGGTGGGGTCATCCCTGGCTGGATAAATATAGAGCAACAACCAGATGGAGAGGAGACAAGAAAACATCAGGATGAAAGAAAGCTGCACGGGGAAGGAAGAAGAAGAACCTCGCTGATATTTGCATTCACGTGCCGACACACAGACAACACACACACACACACACACACTGCAGACATTCACACATGCAGCATCACACTGTGGCACAGCAACATACTATAACACAGCATATTTGTCCTTGTTGAATGATACAGAAGGGTGTTCAGGCCGAAGACACACACACACGAAACACACAGTGAGTGGTGTTGTTTAACTCACATATAGTCAGTGACCACATATGAACATGCAACATCTCTCACATGCAACACACACCCACAAAGACACACACATAACTGGCTGATGACCTTATTGTGGCATGCTGCATATCAAGGGTTGCACGTGCTGCTCACACACACACAGAAATTCCAAACAGTCCCTTCTCCGCTCAGATCCCTCCAGGCAAACCTCTGCTAAAATTAAACCTCTGTGATCTAAAAATACCAGCCGGGCACGTGAGCCAAAGACTGGATGGAGAAGAGACAACAAAACGAGGGGAGAGAAGGGGTGATGGTGACAGGGGAGAAGAGGAGGGGAGGGGAATAAAAAGGGAAAAAGAGGAGATGGGATGTTTGCCAGTGTTTTAATCAGCTTTAAATTTCAGTCCAGAGTAGGTGCAGTAAATATTGCTCTAGTAGCCTTCCCCAAATACATGTATCAGCCACCAGTAACAAGATGCTGACTGCAGGAATTTTATTTTGAAAGGGCAATCTGTTTAGGCAAGACTTGTTAGGGTTCATTGACATCTGGAAAGGTCATCCATGCTTTGTTATTTTTGAAGGACTGCGGGTCTCTGCCAGTGAATGGTGTTGGTGTTTGCTGAGTTTTGAATGAGAACACTCTTTTGCAGAGCTGCTGATAAAATGAATGGATGTCAGCGCCATTGCAGCCATTGAGAACGGCAACTGTTCACTCTCAGTGATGCCTCTAAACAGCTCAGCAGCTCCACCATCTGGTCAAAGAGCTCCATCACCTCAAAGCTACTGTTGTTTGTGACCCCTCTCTGATTCCATACTACCCACTAAATTCAGCAGGTTCTGATTGTTTGCACCGGAAAATACTGAAAACTGTGCTTGTGTTTAATTATGTGGCACAGGTATCATGGAGGTGCTTTTTCTATGGCTGTGCATCTTTCTCTATTCTACACTGATGGTTAAACTTTCATCCTTCAGGCAGACTGTGAGAGCAACGGGGGGATCATGAAGAAGCTTCCCTCCATCAAGGAGGACGAGGAGGGATCAGGGTCTGAGGGGGAACACTCCCCTCTCCCCAAGATACCCAGTCTGGGAAGGCTGAGCCGAGGCCTGCGCTCCCCCCTGCGCTCCCCTCTGCGCTCACCTCTGCTGCCCCCAAGACCCTTCAGACCAGCAAGCGATCACACTCGGCCCACCAGCCTGCAGATCCCTGTGGTGAGCTTTAGCTGCCTGCAGTCGGACCTCAGCCCTCGGTAGGGAATCATTCACTGATATTGACTGTGTACTTAGTGTTGGCTTGGAGTTCATTCAGTGGGAATTCGACTTGCATTCATTGTAATTTATGAAATTACACAAACTGTCTACAGGCTAATTTGCATTGAGGCCCTGGGGAGGCAGCAGCAGACACTGGGCTGGAGAAATCATTTTATACTGGAGCAGTATGAACTATAATTCAGAGCAGTGAAACTGGGTCCCCTGACTGGTGCCTTACAGCCACTTGACTGTTAAAGTAAATTAACTTGTTGATCTATCAGTGTTTTTCATAGTTTCCTGTAAAATTTCATTAGTTTTTGGCATTTTTTTACTTAAATATGACAATAAAAAACAGATGTTTGAATTATAATTTTTCAAATACACAAAATTTTAATTTATATTTGATAAAACTAAAGAAACATTTTTAAAAAGGACTTCCACACAAGAAGACTGCAATGCTTTGTCTTTGCTCCAGAGATGACAGATTGTAATGTTACTGTTATGTAACACTACAACTGTGCAGCATCAGAGATGGCGTCGTGTGAATGGACGAAGGCACAGCTTTATTTTCGTGAGTATATCAGAGTCTGGTTGGTCATTAGTACGCAGGTGTGTGCAGCCTCTCCTCACCACTCCATCATCTGCTCTCACTGAGTAACCTTTGACCTGCTGACTGTCGCCAGCTGGATAACATTTCCATAAGTGCTCCGTTCAGTATGCGAGTCATGATTCTGACTTGGACATATGGATGAACTTTGTAGAGTTTATGCAGAGCAGAGGCTGGTCATTTTCTGGTCATTGGTTTCTCTGTTTGTTGAGTGTTTTGTTGAAGAGGTAACGTTCAGAACTGAGACATTCCTCAGTCAGAAAACACGTGATTAAGCCCCGACAGTGGCTGTCTCACTTAAATAAAAAAGAAAAAACAAACTTTGGTCCAGAGTAAAATATCTCGACAGTTTGTTCTGTCATGGTCCGTAAATAATGCTTTGTTATGTTTTGGTCTTGTGTCCATGTTGTTCTTTTATTTTGAAATCTTATCTCCTCTTGCTCCTCTTGTTTCCGGTTGCTTGCTCTTCCTCTTGTTTCCCGCCAGTGTGATTGTTTTCCCCGCCCTAATTGTGTCCACCTGTCTCCCATTACCTCGTGTCTATATATTGTGTGCGTCTCCCTTTGTTCTGTGCCAGTTCGTCTTGTCCTCCGTCAGGAGAACTGGCGTCCTTATCTCGTCTTTGTGTCTCATGTCAGGTTTTGTCGTTCCTTTGCACTTTGATCTTTCTTGTTTCACTAGTTGCCTTGCCAATTGTTTAACCTTTTGTTCCTCAAAAGAGTGATTTTCTGTTTTTTACTTTTGTTTTATTGTGCCTTTTTTCCCCTATTGGGTGATTGTTTTGTTACTTTGTTAAATAAAGACTTTGCTTTTTGAATTCTCGCTTTGGAGTTTGGAGATATGGGTTCAGTCCACGTTCAATCGTGACACGTTCAGCTTACAAATAAGGGTTTTAATGCTACAGTTTGTAATTTTTCACCTTTTTGTCCCTCCTCCTGTCCGTCCTCAGGTTTGTGGACGGGATCGAGACAGAAAACCACAGCGCGGCAGCTCAGAAGTTTGACTTTTCTCCCAGTGCAACTCAGAGTTTCTTATCCAGCCCTGATCCAACTACCTCAGGTGAACACACACTTGCATATATCAGGCTGGCCCACCCTCTTTGTTTTTTTAAATGCTAATAGCAGCCAGGTCTGAGTTTTAAAGACATTTTATTGAATAACTGTTCTTAATCATCAGCAGCTGAAGCTGTTATTCACTCAGTATTTATGCATGTGTGTCCACAGGGGCCCATGATGATGGTGACACCATGCAGACTATTGCAAAGCTGAAACATGAGGTAAAGCTGGTGATACTGGTGTTATAGAGGAAAACTTATTGATGTTGGTGATGAAAGTCAAAAATAATGACTAACAGTTTCTCAAATTTGACTCCTTCTCAGATGAGTGTCCTCTCCCGTCAGGTGACGGCTGTGAGTCAGGAGCTGCAGGAAATGACAAGTCTTCTCAAACCTCTCTTCCACAATCCTGCCACACTGCTGATACCCAGTGCTGTGACTCCGCCTCCCAGCATATCTTCACACAGCTGCTCCCCGGCCCCGCCCCTTCTTACCCAACATGCACCTGTGGACTGCTCAGACGGTCCACCACCCATCCTGGTACCTGAAGTGTCCTCTCCTCAGCTGAGCATGAAGGTGATACAAGGAGAGTTTGATCCACTTCAGTGTTCACCCTCCCAGACCGTCACCTGCCATTATCCTCCTGTTCCTCATCAGACCAGTACGACTCCTCCAGTCTCTCATTGCTCAGCTCCCCCGTCACTCAACAGCTCTCCCCATGAGCACGCAATTGTGCCACATCCCTGCTCATCCTCCTCCATTCCTTCTCTTTTTTCATCGAGCTACCAGTCATCCATCACCCCTCTTTTGGTAGACTTATCCGGATCTGGTAGTGAGCCACAAACGCAGCCTCGGTCCCATCTCCAGCTCCTGTCCCAGTCTGAATCCCAGCCACACACATCCCCATCCTATCCTCACTCCCTCTCCCAGCCTCACCTCCAGCCCTCCAGCATGGAACCACACCCCCGAGAACCCCTCCTGAACCTGGAGCAGGTGGAGTGGGGGGAGCACACCGCCCAGCTCAGCTTCATCGATGAAGGACAGCCATCGGTGTGAACAGAGAAGACGACTCTGACACAGGACTGACTGACCAGCATGCCACACAACTTACTGCATGATGAACGTGTGCCTAAAGTTTGGCATGTGCTACGATGTAAATGCATAGATTTTAAACTATTATAAACTGATCATGATCACCAGGTATAAGCAGATCTGATAATTAAAGTTTGTTTTACAGATTCACTTTAATTTGTCTGACACTTCTGCAAACACTGAGCGATGACTGATCCTTTGGTGAAACTCTATTATATAAAGGAACTGTATGAAATTTATATCATTAGTCTGTTCAACCACAGTAATCGACCTCATTTCTCCAGAATCTCCTTAAAACTGCTCGGCCACTGCTTCTTTCTCATGTGGCGTGATCATCACGGTGAGACTTGTGTATTTACAGTGAATGTCTGAAGGTTGATCTTGAAAAGTAAGCACCTCACAACAGTAATGCAACTTCGACAGAAAAACTTGAAGTTCATTGTGATGCATTTCATAACTCAAGCATCTGAATTTCTGAAACACAACATTTAGCAAAATGTTTTTTTTAATGAGCTAAAACATTAAACACCAGTATGGTCCTTTAAGAATGGTTTTCTTTTTAAAATCAAGTCTTAAGTCACCAGATTCATCCATTCTTGTTCCACTTATTAATTTCTAGAGCTTTTAACTGTTTCAGGTCCTCTCAGGGTAAACTCAAAACTCAGAAGCACTATCCCTGATTCACTGCACACACACTGCCCTACACTCACACACAGTGATGAAACAACCCTGTAATACCTGTCATTCAGGTTTATTGAAGCTATGGCTGCAGCTGAAGCTTGGTCTCTCATGCATCAATCAGCAACCAGAAGAATAAAAGGAAAGTGGCTACTCAGTTAGCCGTCTGAAAGACTGAACAGTGGGGCAGAGGGAGCCCCAGTCCACCGGCTTGCGGTACTCGCCTTTCTCCAGCAGGTACTGGCGACCCTTGTAGTTTGGGTGCTCATAGAAGACCCACCAACCTCCCAGGACCCTGCAGGAGTGAATCTGCCTCCAGTGGAACTTCTCCAGCACAGAGGCACAGTCCTCAGTGGCTTCAAACACCTGGCCGTCAAAGTCTCCTTTATTGTAGAGCTGGATCATGTAAGGATCCCCGCTGGCCTGAGTGAAGATGTTACAGAGGAAGACAGCAGGTAGAGAGGAGGCACAAGAGAGAGAAAGATCATTTAGTGATATTTACCCTTAAAGCTTTTAAAGAGAAAAAAGGTCTTACTTCCTGTTCAGTTTCTGATTTTACTGCTGATATCACTGAAAATGTGAAAAATATAACAGCATAGCAATGGAAATCTAGAGTCTGTGATCGAAGTCTTACAAAGTGGATCATCTTGCAGGAGCTGACTCTGTCACTGAAGCCAGCCCAGCTCTGGTAGTCCCTGTACTCGCCTCTGGTCAGGACGTACTGGTAACCCAAGAAGTTGGGTCTCTCGTAGATCACCCAGGTCCCGCTCTCCACGCGGGCCGAGTTACAGCGGCTCAGGTAGGAGTGGAAGTCAGAGCAGTCACTGTCACACTCATACCTGCGACCCTGGTAGTTCTTGTCCTCATAGAAGATGATCTAAGGGATGGTAGATGAAAGATTATCTGATCCTGAGGTAATGTCTCACTCATAAACTTTACTCTAAGCCTTTGCTCAACAGCTTTTTATAGCTTTTATAGTCCAACTCTGATATTTCTCTTCTACTTACTCTGCTCATCTTGGGACTCTGTGCTCCTCCTTGTGGTCTCCCTTGAATGTGTGTGTTATATAATGTAAAAACCATGTGTGTGTGCGCGTGTGTGTGCTCATACATGCCCTTGTTCTCTTTTATACCTGCCTAGCCCTCTGTAATTGAGACAACTGCTTTGTCATGAGAATGAGATCCAAAATTTTGAGTCAGTGGTTCCATTGCGAGTCATGTTTTCCAGAAAGAGGCTGTGGGATTACACTGCATAAAGACCTCAACCACTGACCAGCTGTAAACACAGGACACACAAATACGCACAAACACACTGACAGAAGTACAAACATTATGGATCTCTATTTGATGATCATATAAATTCTAGATTGCAGTGGTTGTTTAAAACAGTTGAGACTTTTTTTGTGCACTGAGGGAACAAACACATGGTCCTCAGCAGCAGCACTGAGCCGGGACACACAAAACACGGGTGATGTGTGAACCTGAAGCCTCCGGTGGACTTCTCATTGAAGCAGTTCAGCTTTTCAGAATGAACAGCATTTGCATGTTAATAAGTCCATGTTTTGTCCATGGCAGAGAAGGAGAACATGCACATTTTAAAGAGGTAATTTAGCTTTTTTTTTCTCAGAGCAGAGCAGTTGTTCCCGTCTTAAACCATGTCTGATTTTGAATTTTTCTGATACGTCCATGTGATTATGAAATGCACCACAGTGTGGCGACATTTCCACAGTGAAAAGTCAACAAGAGGCTTTACTTTCCTCCTCTCACAGGTCCAGTTTCTCTATGCTCAGTGGGATGAAATTAGAAAACAGGGCAAATATAGATCAGCAAAAATATCAAACATTAGATGGTTTCAGCTCCTCAGATGTCGGAATTGGCAGTTAGTTAAATGTCAAACAGTTCATATACAAAGAACCTAAACATGTCTTCAATGCAAAACCATTAAAAGAAAGACAAACATAAAAAAACACTTTTCATACACACAACATTATGCATGGGCCAAAAGGAAATAAATCATTTTATCAACCCCACACCACAGCACACAGCTTTCAGTCACCACTGAATTCTATGTAAGACAATGTGAAATGTTTTAGTAAGAACATCTAAAGCCCCACATGGTAGTTTGAGACCATAAATGCATGCAGGCCATCAATATTTGCTGTTACAGGTAATAGGAGCTGGCTTGTTTTCATTGGAGCCTTGTGAAAGCACTCTTTAATTGCAATGCATACCATTACACACACACACACACACACACACACTTCTTACTCATGGTGAGGGACTTGTGGTTGGCTGTCAAAGACACTTAAGATGATGTAGGACAGACAAGTGTTGGCAGTGTGCACACAAACACACAGACACAGACACACACACACACACAAACCGCAGAGGAGAAGCGGCAGGAAGGCAGACAGGCTGAGGAGTAATGATAGGTGACTATTCTTCCATCTAGAATAAATCAAGGAGCGCTGACCACTGCCGCTGAAATCCAGGCCCCGCTGTTTGGAAAGACACACAAATAAACATATAAGTGATGGATGGATGTATATGAAATAAATTATCAGGAAAGTCCAAGCTTTTATCTGCTTTTCTTGAAGAAAATTTTTTTTTTGAGCTTCATCAGATAATTCTGCTGTGAAAATCAAATTAAAGTCAATTACAGTCAGATTTAGCTTTTCAAATTCAGATTTCTTTCACTCTAAACTTCCTCTGTATCGACCTGTAAGAACAAAGGACTCAGTCCTGCCTGCACCAGCTTTCGGCCAACAGTTAGTTCTCCAGATTATCTACACTGTGGTCTACAAGGCTTCAGACAGGTGAGAACAGCATGGAAATACGGGCCTCACTTTGCTACAGCAGAGCTACCAAGTCCAAATTTAATCTTGTCTTGTTTAAAAATAAAAATAAAATATATTGTATTTATATAAAATATATCTTACATATAATACAAATTTGCGACCAAAAGAGGATTGTCATGTACGTTTCTTCATCTTTGGGCCATTTGTGGAAAAGAACGTGCTTTTCCAACAGTTCTTCTTATGTCTTATATAACAAGAAACCGTAAACTGCAAAGGCCTAAAGATTAAAGATGTTCGCTGAACTACTGTTCATGTTCTATCAAAGCTGAAACTTTAAAATCAAGTGATCTGATTTCAAGTCCTGCTGCAGTTCATCCCATTTAAGGTGATAATGCTAGAGTTAGGGCTATGGTTACCCATTGTAATGAAGGAGGAAGGACTGCTGAGGACAGCAAGGCAATAAATTCCCTGAGGCATATTTCTGTCCCGTTCAATCCTTTAATTTTAGTTTTTCTTTTTTTTTCACCACTAGGCGGCAGACAGTCAGCTTCTCTGTGATGTCCTTTCTGAGAATCACTTTCTGATAATAAATAACTTTGAACATTTGCTGTGTTTTTCTTCAGTGCAGAGTCTATGAACCCCTCACACCCTCTGGATCTTTATCTGATCTGTAGCTGCTTGGATTTAGGTAGAAGGTTCGTGACACTGTTATCATGATGGACATTAATCACTTCCTTTTTTTTACCTCACACTCTTTCCACATTTTCTCTTCCTCCTATTCTCTGCTACCACAGCATCTGGGAAATTAATTTTCCTTTCTAAATTTGTGATCGCATTATTCATTTGGCTTTCTAGAAAAAGGAAAAAAAGAGGGGGCTCTTTGTACCCACCTACTGTACAACTGCTTTCTCTTCTACTTTGTATTTTTATTAATTTGAATCATTATGTTCCACCTGAGGGATTCATATCAGTTCACATTAAAGACTATTGTTTGAATAAATATGACTTTTTTTCTTTTTTTGCATGTCATTCTGTCTCTAGGTTTCCCTCCCAAACCCCATCTACCCCCTCCCTCTGTCTCCCTCTCTCTCTCTCTCTACATGTGTCATTTTACTGCTCTTTACACAGCCGGCAGCAGCAGTGTGTCCTCATCACTCCTCGTCTTTATATCTCCCTGCCTGGTCTCCTCATCTGGTGTGTTTTCTTTTTTCTTTTCTTTTTGTTTTGTTTTGTTTTGTTCTGTTTTGTTTACCCAGGGAAACATTGGAAAACTCATATTCTCTCAGGCTGGATTCACTCGTTTTCACCAATGGATGGAGTTTATTCCCCAGCAAGTACAGTGACTTCTTAAAAAGTGAGTGAGCATTTACTGAAAAGTTCTTCACCTCCAGGTATGTAGGATCCAAACTTGGCAAACTGTGATTAAAATGTAAAAATAAAAGGTTTATTGATAATGCAAATATCCAGACATGCCTGACAATGAGATTTCAGTAAGTTTTGACTTACATTATGTACAGTTTGGGGCAATGTAAGGCAAATTTACATATATATCAATATATATATGCTTACACAATAGATATAAATAAGTGGCTCTGCTGGACTTAAATTGGTTGGTTTTATTACAACATAACTATCGCTCATGAAATACCTGTCACTTCCTTTCTACTTTACACAGTCCTTGCATTGGCACTAGTGGTCACCAGTAATTTGAAAGAAATCCAATTTTCTTATTAGCTTTCAAATTTTGAGAGGGTGACTTCCAAGTCAATGATGTTCAGGAAACTGTGTTGTTGTTTTCACAGTCACCAAATATGAATACATGCACTTAAAAGGATCATTATAAAGTTTGATGCTGTGAGGAAAATGGAAACTGGGGGAAATTAAGGATTTTACTTATTTAATATTACTTATTTTCCCTTAGCTAATATTTAGGGGTCTGATTCCTGATTGTTTGTCTGTGGCAGTGAAATCAAACTGCTTCGATTGCACTTTTTTTTTTTTTTTTTTTTAACTACATTTACCTGGGGCGGACAGAAGTAGACAAAAAGAGAATGGAGTTTGGTTGAATGCAGCTTCGACTAGCTGTTAGCCTCCAAGTTCTGCTCTCTTACACAAAACTCAATTCGAAATTCTTAGAAATTAATAATGACTTCTTTAAAGCGGCATAATTAATAGTTCAAGCATCAGTCATTTTAATAACCTACAGTTTAAATGAATTTTTCACGGACGTGTCATTGGTTAAACACAGCTGCGGCGCCATGGAGCATTAACAATAGACTTGTTTTTCGTGTCGCCGCAGTTTTTGTCAGCGCATAAACTGGCATAAACTGTCAACAGTTGTTGATTTGGCACATCTGAATCAAGCCATTATTATCCTTATTTTATTAGCTGCACCTGTGTTTTTAGAGCTGCTCATATCCATAACTGCTGCCGCTGATGGCAAAGACAGTGCAGGGAAATCCAGTTGTAAAAGTTGAGACTTCACGACATTTAAGTGAGTAATAACCGGAACATTTATGCCGAATTTACCAGAATGTCCTGAAAATGTAGTCGGTATCTGAAATATTTGTGCATTTGCAGGTAATTAATAATAAATGATGAAAAAACGATTATTTAAGCTGCATTTGAATGAAATTCGTCACGAATACACACCAAAGGGGATACATCAACAGACAAGTTGGAAACAATCTGCTTCAGCATCATTTAAGCCATTTAATGATAAAGTTCATAGAATATAATATTATGGAACTATATATATATATATATATATATAATCTAATATGACATATTTGAAGTTAAGGCTAGTATAATGTAAGCAGAGTTCCTGAAGTAGTCTGAGTGTACTGTAAGAGTAACTGTGAGGGAATGCATAATGTTTTCTTATTTATTGGAGACACCTTTCACATTTATGAGGTATGGCTGTGGACTCATCGCAGGTGTGATGATGATTTTGTTGTTGTTCGACCTACATGAAGAAGAGCAGAGATGTCGCGTTCCTCAGTGTGTGATAGGAACATTTGTGCGTTTGTGGTGTTTTGAATGTATGAACCAGGAGGATGTTGATGTTTACTGTACCTGCATGATCTGAGAGCCTGAGCGTGATTCCCAAAATCCAGCTGATCTTGATGAGACAGACACCAGTTGTCTGAGAGTAGATAGAGGCCTGTGACAATCTCATGTCTGGTAACGTAAGCAAAGTTTCGGTTTGTATTGCATTACTATGCATTTGTATTTGGAGTGTTTTCCATATATTCTCAGCCTTTTCTCTGATTAAAAGTGAATCAGCTACTAATTGAAGCTGTTTAGTATAAGTGTGGGGGCTCGCTGTGTAGTGAGGCTGCTTGAGCAGCTTTAACACAGTGAGCAGGAATGTCAACAAAGTGCAGGCGCTGCCATGTTTTTGTGGGTCATTTAGGCTGCGGACCCAGATTTCACTGAGCTGGTCCTAACTGTGTCTGGAATGCCCTGGAACCTTCTCAAGGACCCCATGAACTCTCTCAAGGACACTTGGGCGTCATCAAACTCCACTGTAATATCCCCACTTAGAGAATTCACAGTTAGTGTAATTATAGTTAACCCCTAAAATGGAGTTAAAGGCCTTTAAAGCGCTCTTAAACACTTCAAGATACCCCCTAAATTAGACGCTGCCTAAATGAATCTGCTAATGCAGCCAGCTGAAGCTTTCTGTGTGTTCCTATGTGATTTGTCAGTTGGAGGCTACTGAGTGTGACTGTACATTTGGCCTCCATGTGTGCTGGTAAAGTGAACAGGAGTCTGCAGGGAGTGTGTGGTCTCTTGGCTGTACACCCCCTGAATGTGTTGCTTGAAGTGGTTTTGTGTGTGAGTGAGTGAAAGACACATTTCTTTTTTAGTGTATTAATGATTATTCAAATGGTTATAATAGCGTAGTCCATCAAGGGAAAGACTTTTATTGTGAAGTTGTAGATTTGAGCTGATATGTAACTTTAAGCTATTGAATTAGAGACCAAGGGCCTGTGTGAAGAATCAGGGCTCCATGTTTAAACTGGAAATACAGTGAACAGTGAATTTAAAATGAGATCGAAGTGTTGACCTTCAGCGTCAATTTGAGGGAGTTTCCATCCACACGGGCCCCCTCAGTTTTAAGGGACCAGACTTTTTTTAGGAGTCATTATATTTAATTCTCAGTCCTCCACCCAATGAGACCTGCAGAGACATGGTATCTTCCCCGGTAATGCAGCTGTGTAAGCAGAGTGAGCTCCAGTAGAGCCTCACTGCTCAATGATCAATCGATGAATCGATCGATCAACTAATCCCTGGGAAAAATACTCACAAACTTCTCAAGCTAAAGGCAACATGCTGTGTTTTGTAAGTTTGTCTGTGTATGTGCAGATTCCTCTGTGTGTTCCTTTCAAACACCACAGCCATCTTTTTTTATTTCCCTTCCACATTTTATGTCTCCTCATTAATGACTTAAATATTGCTCTGGTTAGAGGAGAAAATATGAAGGAGGGAAGGGGGCTGATTATAATCCATTGCCCCAAATATTCCAAAGATGTGTTTATTAAAAGCAGACCGAACACAAATTGAAGGAGAGAGAGAGAAAGTTGACATGCAATCTAAGCATTATATACTGATTTTTCGTTGTTTTTTTTTTTGTTTTTTTTTTTTGCCCCACAGTCCCGTTCATCAGCTGCTTGTGATTTGGAACAGTGTGTCAGCTGTCTGAACTAGACCGAACCGGTGTTGTGCAAAAAACAAACATGAAAACAGCATTGTTTCACTGGCGTTGTGTCCTTGTTTGCTGTGTGTTGATTTGAGAAAATGATTGAGGGAAATAAAGCATTTACTTATTTTCCTCCCTGGAGTGAAATTGAGCCCCAGCAGGGGAAGCAGATTTCTCAGGGAAGAGGAAAGCACTTCAGAGGCTTGTGGTTTTGGTGGACTGGAGAATGCTCAGTAGTGATTAAATCTCTTTTATGATAATAGATTGATGGGGAAATTAGCAAAGGCAGTGTGGGATGGACAGCTGCAATCAGAGGGACAATGATCAGCAGCAGCATTGACATGGTGGTCTTTTAGAAATAAGACTGCTGTTTAATCACGTCCTGTAGAAAGACGTGAGACATAGTCTACATGCTGTCTAACACAGGTATCTGAGGGGATGTGACTTTGGTTGGAGTTTGCGTTTGCCGCTCGCCACCATCTTCGTCAGATAGAGGAGCCAGAAAATCCTAATTTGGTCATAGAGGAGGAAGACTGGGTGGAGATGAGGTGGGACAGACGAGCAGCAGCCCCCACATCTGACAGCGATAGGATGATGTGGCATCTGCTAATTGAGCAAAACGCCCTGAAACATCGAGTTCACGCTACATCCAACTTCTCCTGAGTGTTTTCTGCCATGAATGAGCCGTGCACGGACTTCTGCGAAACATTTGGTTCTAAATGTTGCTGTTTATTATTGGTATTGGCCGATGTTCACGTTTACAAAATATGAGCGTTCACATCATAATGGTTGCACGGATGCAGAGTTGGTCTTGAAAGATTGATGATATTCACATAATCTGGCTTTAAAAACCGTGAACAATGGACTCGGCAGGACATGACATTGATTTTTCAGACACTTCTGCTTCATTAAGGATCAAGTCGAGTATATCAGAGCTTTGAGAAAAGCTCAGTCGTAGGTGTTGGCTTTTTTCAGAGGTGGTACACTTGTACACGGTGCACGGGACACGTGTGTGAGGCAGACCCAGTTTTCACTGAGCCAGCATGTCCTGTATCTTGGCTTCACCTTTTTATCTGTGGCTCTTGTTGCTTGTTTTGAAATTGAAAAATGGTTCAGAGAGGAAATTAGCTGTGCTTTGGCGTGGCTTGTGCTAAGCTAGTCTAAATCTACCCTAACGTCCTCTGTCATGCAGCTACAGTCTGACAAAATATATTAAACACAGATTGAAAGCTTAACTGGACAGTTGAATGACAGTTTTCGAAATCTGATTGAAGCTTCTATGACAGTGAATGCAGGACCTGCTCTATTTTTCGATGCTCTGACTACTAGTTGCTTTTAATCTGTGCAGTACGTTCTTGCACATTTTGAAATCCAGGTCCAGTTACATAAAGCCAGGCCCGTCTAGTAAAGAGACACAGACTGCAACGGGTGTTCAAGTGGGGAAGGGCCTCGTTATGCTTCCATACTGTGAGACATTTATTTATTTTTTTCTTGTTTGTGTTGGACGGGCTTTTTTATGGGCAGCAATTAATTTTGCATGTGTGTTTTATTATAATCATGTGTCGCTTTTGGGTTCAGATTCGTGTGTCGCTGCCGGCTTTACAGTCATACCAGTGGAAACCACACAGTGTGAGGGGAAAAAACACACGGCACAGAGAGAGCACACAGCTTTTCCAAAGAAACACTGCAGAGTTTATGGAGCCACGAATGATGCTGCAGATTTTGATTATACTGCTCATGTACATTTTTTGAGGCTTTGCTGACTTTTGAGTGTGAAAGAAATGTTGTTTTGAACTACAGTTCGTAGACGATTCAACAGTGCAAAGAAACCTTCCTGTAGTTTTGATGTTTCATGTGCTTCTGTGTGAAGATAACACTGTCTAACCACATGGACACGTGCGATGCAAACATTTAACTTTAACTTTCTAGCTTTTTGGGAGAAAACTGAAATGTAAACATATTTTCCTTTCACTAAATGCTGGAAACCGTGAGCAGTGACTTCTTACAGACTCTGCTGGAAACCTCAGGGTGAAGACAGGACTCCAGACCTGAAGTCCTGGTCC
Source organism: Toxotes lorentzi (assembly GCA_037833715.1). Classification (NCBI taxonomy): domain Eukaryota; kingdom Metazoa; phylum Chordata; class Actinopteri; family Toxotidae; genus Toxotes; species Toxotes lorentzi. The sequence goes on from JBBMJY010000017.1 coordinate 2,063,331, forward strand.
TGTTGAGTCCTGTCATGTCCTGTCATGTCCCACGGTGTTATGAAATTCCATGTTACATTGTGACTTGTTTGGCCGTGTACTGTCACGTCCGTGTGTTCTCTCCTGTTTGTGTAAAAACTTGTTCAGACGGAAATACACAAGATTCAAGGTTGTGTACGCACCTTATGTCATCATGATCGGTCAGTGACAGGAACATCACTCTTACTCCACAGGTTCCTGCTGTAAATGAGATTATTAAATCAGCGTGTGAAGCACCTTGCTGCGTATTTTATCCTATGTTAATGAGGGAAAAAAACATTTTGGAATAAAATATTCATGTTCCAAAAACTATTAAATAATATTATTTAATATTTAGCAAATTCTGCTGCAGTACATACTGCGTTAATTAGCATAAGTAATGAGTAATCCTGAGCATACGTGGACATATGATGGTGACTGCGGTGGAGCAGCGTGCAGCTGAAGCACAACCAGAAGAATCCAGAGTAGAACACAAAGCATGAGAACACAGAGTGCATTGTCAGTGTCCCGTACTCGCCTTACACACCTTCACCTCTGTCATTGGAACGTGTTGTGTACTTCTGTGTCTAAACAAAGGATAATAAACTTGTCTGTATTTAGTCTGTGCGTCAACGCCACTCGTCGACCTGTGATTCGTCCCAGATGACTCTGGCTGTCTGTCTGATGTGGTTGTCCCTGCCCCTCATGTATGTACATAACAAAGAAATGTGTTAGCTGTGCTGGTCGGGGAGGGAACGAACAAAGCGGCAGTTGTTGATGGAGCAGGCTGTAATGGCTCAACGCTGTCAACAAAGTATGAAAGATGCTTGAAACACAGAGTGTAGGTAAACTGTGGGAGGACTGTTTCAGCTCGCTTGTTTTATTTTGTCAGGTCTGAGTTTTCCGATGGGAAATGTTTAATGGTACAGTAACTTCACACATCCTTTTTGCCGCTCTGTAACTGAAACCTTAAATAAAAATGGTAAGATACACTTTATGCTCTGCCCTCAGAAATATGCAGCCTCAGTCAGACAGTTACAACGATGCTCATATTAGGATTTAACAAGAAAAAACTAACTAATGTTAAATTTAAATATAAAAAGTTCTAAAAAATAATAAAACACCTGAGCGTCCTTATCGCTGTAGCTTGAATGTGACCAGATTGTACTAAAGCACATTCGTCTGTTTCCTCTCAGCTTCACACATTGTGCTGGGCGCTCCTCCTGAAGTATTCATCGGCATGGAGCAGCGTGGTGGTGCAGGAGGAGGGACAGAGAACCCCGGCCTTCAGGACCGCGCCAGCCCAGAGGAGAGAGGGGAGAGCCCTGCCTCCAGCGGCCCCCCGCCGTGCAAGCTGAGCCGCCTGGAGGTCAACGGCAGCCCAGCAAACCCACATACCCGACAGAACGGCACACCGCTGAGACCACTGGGAGGTAAGGCGTTAAGACACATGGGGATACAGAGACACACACGTGCTTCAAGGCACTCTTTAAAGTACATTTGGAGTTTTAATGTGGACATTTGTTCACATTAAAACATTAGATATACAGTTGTAGTTTTTTTCAGTATTTTATTGTGAGGCAGAGAAACAAACACTAATTAACCGATTTCTGCAGGAAAAACTATTTTTAAAGACATTACTTCACGCTTCCTCAAACTTGGCAAAAGCAAACAGAGCAAAGAATATGCACAACAACTTAAACACTACAACACAATTACACAGATTAATCTACCACAGTTACCAGCAGAATTTAGGCACCACCATCTCTATAGATACATGTAATCATAACCTTACAAAGCACATTCAGCCCACTCTGGTTCCTTCATACATTTACTGTACCTTCATAATAGAGTGTTAGTGGGAACCTGGATGCTTCAAGGCCTGGATTCAGTTAGATGTTGGAAATGTTCCTCAGATGTCTGTCTCTTCTAACACAATACCGTTACTCTTTTCTTTTCTTTTGTTTTTTCTCTTTCACACTTTGTCCCAGAGGTCTCTGTGGGTTTTCACTCTGTTATTTATTTCTATCCTGTTTGAAAATGTACCCATCAAAGTTTCCCAGAGCCCAAGGTGAGTCTTAATATTCCAGTCCAAAAATTCGAAGAGACTGTGATCAATTTGCGGTGATATGAAACAGAGAAATTCAGCAGTCCTTAATTTTAAGAAACCAGACTCAGAGAATGTTTGGCATTTTGGCTTGATTAGGGACTTTTACAGTGATGCTGAATATTAAAATTGTTGCTGGGGGGAGGAAGAGGGAGAATGAAACTCACAAATCCCAAACTTTTGATATGATGTGTAGGGTTTGGATTGGATAGGTTTAGTTGTTTAAGTGTTAGCACCACAGTTTACCAGGGACATGTGGATCAAGATGGTGTCTACTACCTATGGGTGAGGTGGCCACACACACACACACAGGTAATACACACTCTGTGTTGGTATGGCATGCTCACTCTAAAATACCTAACACAGGAACCACTCATGCACAGATGCCCATTATTCTCTCATGCAGTTGAAAACATCATCATGCATCATCACACAAACATGGTGACAGTATACACACACACACACCCACACCCTTCCACTGCGTGGTCGGGTTATTGGCTGATAGCGTGCCTGATGCTGCTGTGGTTTGGCTCCGGCTCATCTGTCACTGCCTTGTCAGGAGGAGGATTGATAACTTGTTAATTAGCAGTTCCTCTGGGACACAGCAGTGGACTGGATGGGTGTGAATGGTTCCAGGCTTGGAGGAGCTCTCGGTTCTTGCCCGGTAACGAGTCTAGACCAACATCTTGTTTAGGAACCAGTTTCACCACTGGAGTTATGGCATGGCTCCTACGTGCTGGATGATATAGATATTAGATCCAGCAGCGCTTTAAGAGCGGTTCTGAATACAAGTCTTATTCCTTGTGGGTTTTAATATGTGGTGCAAACACAAATACAGTTGTACAGATCTCACACTGACTTATATTCACACTGGCAGCTGCCCAGTGTAACCAGAGTCTTCTACGGAGACCACAAGGCAGCTATACTGCTGCAGCGCTGACGCACTGTGTCACTGAAGAGACAGAAATTTGTTGAAAAATGTTGCTGTCCGGCTCAGTTTCTGTAGGAAGCCCTTTCACACAGGTCCTGTTCGCAGGACATAAAAGAAGCAAATTCCAGGTGTCGCCCAACAGTGGTAGGACCTGGACTACATGATCTCCCATCTACTACAAGGACTGGACAGAGGAGAGACACATACACGTTTGTCCCCGTGCAGCTCAGTCTTCTTCTCCTGTGTCTCTATAAATCTCTGTCTTGTCTTGCAGGTTTGATGATCCCGGTCTACTGTGTGGTCGAGCACGCAGACGTGGGCGTGGCTGGCGACTGCGAGGGGCGCGGCGACCGTCACGCTGAGTTTGTGCTGGTTCGTAAGGACGTCCTCTTCACACAGCTGGTGGAGACGGCACTGGTCGCTCTGGGATACTCGCACAGCTCAGCTGTACAGGCGCGTGGTGAGTATATTGTGGGTCTGAGTGTGTACAGGTGTGTATGTGTGAAAAGATATTAACTTCATCTCACATGAACCACTCCTGACAACTTTCTTACAAGCATTTGAACATGAATATATAAATACCGCGCCGTAGTTAGGTGTCATTTACACAGCGGATCAAAACGCAGTGCGACACAGATTCATCTGCCTCTTTACATCATATCTGGGAAACACAGGTTTCTTAACTTTTCCATTATTACATGCTAATGGGAAACATCTCATGTTTAAGTCTTTCTTAGCGCTTTGTTTGGTAATTCATGAGTAATTAATTATTTCCAGCAGCAGCTGAATAGAGCATAACTGGTCTCCAGATGGGTGGGGTTTGCTACATGGGTACAGTGAGTACTGAGACGTTTTGGCAGTCACAGCAAAGGTATTCACCAAGAGATAAATCCGTCTGCTTCCTCTAACGTTTATCTGCTGATTCAGTCCACCCACCTGGAAGCATGAAGGTTAAACCAAAAAGTTTGTATCTGTATCTCTCATCTCAGGGCCCAAAACTTCTTTTTTTTGTCATCATTCTGAGATCAAAACAAGAGGGCAGACAACATCCAGTCAGCCATGAAACAGCAGCCTTCTCACACACACACACAGAAACGAGGGCAGTTTGACATTCCTGGTGTGTCCCCATAAACACAGGGCACTGTAACCAAGTGGCCGACGCCCTGCGACCCCCCTCGCCTCTCCCAAATAGCTAGGTTTTGTTCTGAGAAATAAGCCTTTTCTTTTCAAATAAATAATTTCTGGCTGGAGTCATGCATTTTTTCCCCCAGTGTGGTCACAACCAAAATTATACAGAGTCTCTGCTATTTTCTTCTGCGATTGAATTGCATCTTGCATAACTTTGGCTGAACGAGTATTTTTAAGCCCTTAACTGGCACAGGGGGTTTTTCTTTAATTAACTTGAACATTATGGCTAATTAAAAAGAAGCTATTTCTTATTTGGAATATATGGTTTCTGCTCTGCATTCAACATGGGCTTAGGTGAATCGCTGAGCAAAAGTAATAATGTACAACTAAATTTAATTTCAGGCCATGTTTCGGGAGGCATTCAGTGATTGCTCACTTAAAAAATATCCATTTACCGTATTTTAAGAGTTGCAAACCACCAGTGGATCCCAGAAACAAACCAGTTCTTATTTTAAGGACATGTTTTAAACATGTTTAACCACACTGTCATTACACTCCCCCAGTTTACAGCACCTAACGGCACCTTTGAATCCCCCACATTTCTGCCAACAATTGCTGAAAAAACTTGGCACAATTCACAACTGAGGTTCATCGATAGTTTCAGTAATTACGTGACCATGTCTGTGATGATGGGGAAAAAAAGTTCTATATTTTTGCAGCCTGCTAATCAGACTAAATTGCCGTTTCATTTCACCTCACTATTGGGCTCTAGAGTTTGGTTTGGATGAAATGATATTTTAAAACACTGTGAAATCTAAAATATTCATCTGCATTCAGTCGGCATGACTTTTTAGTTCTGTTGCTTTGATTTATTTCAGTATAAAATGTTAGTGTCTGAAAATTCATATCGGTAACCAGCTGATGACATGACAAAATTTTAACAATCATTTCTAAAACAAAGGCAGCTGCAGGACACAGAATAATTGCCAGTTATGGGAAGAAGCATCCTGCTGTCAGACAGGAGAGCAATGACCTCACAGTGTTTATTCAGTGCATCAACATCAAAATGCCGCGCTCATTCACCGCCTGCCCTCGTCTTTAATGTTGAGCTGATTTTACATTTCTCCTCTGATTAATCAGCTATAGAGTCCAAAGAGAGCAGCCTTTGTTCTTTTGCCCCTATCACCACCATCCTCATGCAGTGAACACACACACACACACACATAATTGAGGCTGGCAGGCTAAGGCCAGGCAGGGCCTGCGTTTGATTTAGCAGGTCCTAACGCGATTAGGCCTGTTTAGATTTGCACTTCCAGTCACGGTCGTAGCAAGGCCAGGGGAATGTTCAACCCAGGATGATGCTCCAGGACCAGGAGAGTTTAACAGACAGGTCAAACAGCACAACCAGGTGAGATTTACACCGATGAGAAAAAACCAAATGATGGAAACTACATTCCCAACAGACAGTAGGAGTAAATGTAGATTTTTAACAGCCAATTAGCACATGCTTTAATTGTGTTTTTGTATGTGTGTGTGTCTTCCAGGCATCATTAAAGTGGGCCGGTGGAAGCCAATGCCCATCCACTACCTAACAGACGCACCAGAGGCAACAGTGGCTGACATGCTGCTGGATGTTTATCACATGGTCACTCTGCGGATCCTGCTGCACAGGTCAGTCCTGCACTGTGTTTATTACAATACAATACAGTTTACAGAGTATTTTAATGATTATAGCAGGTTGCTGGTAGCTAACCTGCCCGGTGGATCAGTCTCAGCCTCTGATTCAGTATATTATAATGACACCTTTGGTTACGCAGCTTTGCCCGGCTGGAGGAGCTGCCGTCGGAGCAGTGGACCCACGCCACGGTGAGGAACGCCCTCAAAGAGCTGCTCAGAGAGACCAACCAGAGCGCACTGGCTAAGGAGTGTCCTCTCTCCCAGGTGAGTGCTCAGCAGCACCAGGACACAGCACAGCAGCTACATAATGTTTCCAGGAAGAGAACTGACACCACAGAGAAAATTAAGAAATTATTTGGCATTTTGTTTGAAAAGTCACTGAAATTATGAATTTATTGTTAGAATAGTTCATTTTCTGTCAGTCACTTGATTATTCTAGAACAGTCCAGTGTCCTGTTTGATAGATTATTGATTACCTCTCTTTCGTTATTACATTTGTGCAAGTCGAAAGTAATGAGAGATACGGTTTTAAATTCCTTTCCTAAAGCTAAATGGTTTGCATACACACACACACACACACACACAGCCTAACTGACACAACTGATTTTCTATAAACACATGTGGTTTCATCATCAGTTCACCACACACTTGCACTGTGTAATCTCTGTCTCACACACACACACACACACACACACACACACACACACACACACACCCAGACAAATATTGATACCATCCCATGGGAAAGGATGCAAATACATACACCTCAATTATCCTGCTCACACACACCCTGCAGTCATTAGACCCGAGAGTGTGTCATTTCGACTTGTGATTTATACACAGGACTCAGTCATGATGTAATTAGTGATTAGGGGAAGCGTGTGGGTGGTGTGTGTTTGCAGCCTGACTCATGTGAGTTTTAATCCTCAGTGTTTCCCATGTAGAGCTCTCACTGCTCACTTAGAGTTCGTGCATCTCCTGCTCTGAAGAACTGACCACAGTGCATGTTGGGAAAGGGAGTGGGGCTGAAGAGTTTTAATAAATCAGCAGTGAGTTGGTCAGCTGCTGAGATTTCCCATTTTCTGCAACACAAAATCTCATCACCCAGTCTCGAGGCACAGCCGCTCCCAAGACTGCAGCAGGCTTCAGGTTTTTATTAACTGACTTTTGGTTGAATCAAACTCAGATTCTGACTTCAAAGCTTTTTATTTTCCACATGGTCTCAAAATATCCTATAGAACAAAGAAATGTGTCGCAGACAGCTACGATATCATGGTCGCTTTTGAATTTTGGTCCATCTTTACCTCTGAAATGTTGCGTGGTTTCTCAGACTCTCCTCTCCCTGTCTCTCTCCGTCAGAGTATGATCTCAGCCATAGTGAACAGCTCCTACTACGCCAACGTCTCCACCTCAAAATGCCAAGAGTTTGGACGCTGGTATAAGAGGTACAAACGCATCAAAGGTAACTCTCACATCTCCCTTTAAATCAAACCTTATATTGATCTTTCTGTCGTAAAGTGAAAAGTTAAATAACTTGCAGAACACAAATCTGTATTGTAGAACTCAAACATATGCACACAGGGATGTCCTCTCCCATTGTGTGTCCCAGATTATTGTGGTGCATGTAAACTAAATTTTTTCACAGTAATTTGACTCCTCGTGTGCATGTGAACGCACCTCTGTGGTTATTTTCTCAGTCTGTAGCTTTATGGTGTTCAGTACCTTCCCAGTTAAGTGTCCTTCCTCCTGCCTTGTTAAAAACTTTACAGTTTCTGTGACTAACTCTCCTTCATCCGAACCATCAGCTGCTCAGCTGTTTACACTTTATTTGTCTCATGTTGCTTTGAGAGCTCATAAAGGTGGAGACTGTCACAGCTCTTTTAAAACTGACACTCGGTGCTAATCACCGCTCAACTTAAAGTGACTCACCTGCCTCGCTGCCTTTGTTTTTGTGATTTAGTTGCTTCACGTTTGATCCTTTCTTAATGAAGTTTTTCCATTCTTCTGTCCACCCCCTGTATGTGCACGAGCATGTGTCAGCCTGTACGCGTCTAATCTGCGGCATGAGACGTCTGTCAGTGACAGCTCTCAGTAGGAAGGAACTGTCACACATGGTTCACATTAATGTCACCCTTAATACACATGACAAAACTAAATGCTCTTAACTCCTAATGGAAAACAGCAGCAGCAGCAGCCACCCCCAACACACACACACAGCACCAAAACCCAGGAATAAGAGCTCCTCTTACACTTATTCCACACACACACACACACACACACACACACACACACACACACACACACACACACACACACACACTCAGGGAAGGTAAAAATCTGAAGCCCTGCCAAACCTTGCTCCAACTTTTATTCCCTTAACAACCGAAAATGTGACTCTCAACCAAAGTCAGTAGAAGCATAATAAGAAGCAGATTTGTGTGGGGAAGAGCAGAGAGGCTGTTAAAATCCAGGAGAGCAGAAAAGACCCGAGTTCAATGCAGTGATAAAACGAAACATTCCTCGCTTATTTGATAATCTTATCTGGAGAACTTGGAGCCAGTGAGTGAAAATAGACTTTGTGGTTATGAGATCATCCCTCGAACCAGTACACCAACCTGTCGCGCTGAAAAGAATACACAAGGAGGTTTACATGTGAACGCTGCTGCTGTCAAAAGCCTCCTAAACAAATTGATTTACCAGAACCAGAGAACTGAGGAAGAAGAGCCCCCCTTTACTGAGCTGGGAGGCTGTGTGTGCTCAGAGTGGTTGAATATATTCATGTAGAAATAACTGACAGATTGCTGCTCTGATATTTCAGGTGAATACATTGAGAAGATGTGTTCAGCACAGGACAAATCTGATATTAAAGGTAGGTTTGGTTTTTTGTTTTTTGTTTTTTTGTGACATAATGCATCTTGACATGGCACCGATCACAGACCGAGGTTTTCGGTTAGCTTTGGTTTAGTTTGCAGGTCGAGGTTTAGGATTCAGATTCGGTTTAGGAAACCAATATAGTAAATCAAAGATCTTTGCAAGTATAATAACATGAAAGTGTGTGTACGTTGACACAGTGGAGAGAGATTTGGACCTGAGCATCATCAGCCAGCGCCCTCCCTCTCTCTTACCCTCCCCCACCCATTTGGGCACCATTGCCTGCCCTGGAGCTCTTTCCATCAAGAGTGGCCTCGGGGACGCCCAGACCCCAGCCCAGCCTCACTGTCTGCCCCACCCCGCCGGCCAGCACCACCCCAGCCCTCCGCTGCGTCCCCAGGCTCCGCCTCTCCTGGGCCACAGCGGCCTCCTGTCGCCCCAGCTCTCCCCTCAACTCGTCCGTCAGCAGCTCGCCATGGCCCACCTCATCAACCAGCAGCTGGCTGTCAGCCGCCTTCTTGCCCACCAGCACCCACAGGGAGTCAACCAGCAGTTCCTCAACCACCCGCCCATCTCAAGGATGTGCAAGGGCTCCGGGGCCGCCTCTGAGCCCGGCCTCAACTGCTCAGGGGCCGAAGTCTCCTCTGACATTTACCAGCAGGTCAGGAACGAGCTGAAGAGGGCCAGTGTTTCCCAAGCAGTGTTTGCCCGCGTGGCTTTTAACCGCACACAGGTAAACAAAAATAACATGATCCCACTGTTTACCAGAGACGATGGAATGAAGTTCATTCCTTAAAACATACGTGTGTGTGTGTGTGTGCGTGCTGCAGGGCTTGCTGTCCGAGATCCTTCGTAAGGAGGAGGATCCTCGCTCTGCCTCTCAGTCGCTGCTGGTCAACCTGAAGGCCATGCAGAACTTCCTCAACCTGCCAGAGGGCGAGCGAGACCGCATCTACCAGGAGGAGAGAGAGAGGAGCACCAACACCAACCACAACCACTCCACCAACCACATCTCCAACTCCAACACACACAGACACACACAGGTACACACACAAAGCTTTCTAATACGAGCAGTGAGAGACACTCAGCGTATTTTATGACTTCTTTTCACCTGGTTATTAACAGCCCTTCACACTGACTTTAAATCAGTTTTCTACATAAGTCAGCAGAGGGACAATTAACATTTACAGAATCCTAATATTTTACTTGTATCATCACATTTTTTGTTCTGTTATTGTTATTTTTTGCATTAATGTTGCGGTTAGTTTTTGCAGTGGATATAAATAATGAAGAAGTTTTGTAACAAATTATAGCAGAGATCACCAAACCTCTTAAATATAAATTGGACGCTGGTGAAATTGTGATGAATAAACAGTGAAATCGGCCACTTATACAGATGTGGAATACATAGAATATTATCCACTTTAAGCTTCACTGAGCTTTGAAACCACAGTTTCAGTTTCACCTCAGTTCCCGTTTCCCGCTCTGCTTAGACAAAGTGCGGCGTCTCAAGTGCGGAGCTGCCGCTGAAGCTCGACTCGCTGGTGAACATCACGTCGGGGATCTATGAGGAGATCCAACAGGAGATGAAGAGGGCAAAGGTCTCCCAGGCTCTGTTCGCTAAGGTGGCTGCCAATAAAAGTCAGGTCAGTTCCAACGAAAACCATTTCTAAAAGCTTGAAGATGCACTCTGTGATTCTATTATAGCACCATAATCATATGGATGGTCTTTGTGTAAAGACGGTCAAGAGGAAAATGTTTCACATTAAGCAGAGTCAATAGAGCCTAAATAAAATAAAATAAAATGTAATCATCAAAACATTTTTACAGACATTTTATTTATTCATTCATTTTTTGTTACAGGGTTTTGCTGACATTCTGAATAATGTTTTTTAAGTTCACACATATAAACATCCTGTGATACATGTGCACAGTCCCTGGCTGAGTTTAGGATGTTTGCAAGAGCCTGGTGAGGGTGTAACGGGGAGGTGTGTGACTGTGTGTGTGGGCGTGCGGAGTATCTGATTACCCGCTGTGGCATACCATCATGGCTCCATCCTCAGATAAACAATACGGGTGATCGAGGGCGAGATCAAAGCAGAGTCTGCACTGGAGAGAAAGAGAGAGAGAAAGAGAGAAGGGGCAGGGGGGTCAAGGAGGAAGATGATGGTTTAAAAACCGGTTTAAGTGTCTTCACATTATTTCACTAACTCCATGCAACTAATTTATCACCAACACAGACAGAAAGAGACTGAGAGAACATGCATGTTACTGTATGAGAGACACCGGGAGAGATGCTGAAATGATAAAACAGTAAATGGATTGGAATTAAGTGAAGGATGAAGGGAGGAACAGAAGGATGCAAGGAGGAGGAAAAGATGCACAAGAAGACGGAGGGATGATCACATTATTACCATTAATTTCCAGGCTGAGGGCTGCGCATAAACAACAGCTGGTGGCAGATCCTGGGTCAGCCTAGCAGATATAATCCAATCTTCACACACACACACACACACACACACACACATGTAGACACTCACTGCTCCCCTCAGACTTTTTCCTTCTGTTTTTTTGCTCTCTCTCCTTTTCAGGAACAGATTCTATTCTACTCTCTGTTTGTTTTAAAATGGTGCGTACACAGTCGTGTTTCAGGAGGCCTTTAAGAATCAGTTCTTGACCAGCAGCTCAGAGAAGAACTTGATCAGAGCTTCAGCTTTGTCAGCTTCATTCTTTAAACCAAACACGTAAAGGAGTGAGAGCGTATCCACAAAAGCAGCAAAAGACAGCGATGGTAACTGTATCCACACGCAGCCTGATGGTCTGCTCCAAACATACACAGAACGAATAAATAATCGCAGAGTTTCAAATATCCACTGCTTACAGGACGAAAAACAAATGGCTACGATCATCATCGAAGTAAAACAGAAACGCTTCGAGAGCCGACTTACCAATGTCCTCCTGTGTTTTTCCGTCCTAACGGCGAGGCCTGAGGAAGACAGTGTCTCTCACTTCCTTTGTTCAACATTTTGTTCCAGCGTGTCTCTAAAACTTCCAGAAAACGTTTCCAGAGGATGATGATGAAGTGAAGATTGTAGCCTCTGGACCTTTTTTTTGTCTTAAAGATCCTTATTTTGCTGTAATTTGTTGCTGTTATCTTTTTGTCAAACTGGTCAAGTTCAGTGTTAGTGATGTGATTTATTGTGTCGTGCACATATAAGCAGCCAGCCCACACAGACTTAAAAGACACCAAAACTACTGCTGCGGTGGTGAGACATTTTTCAGACCATATAGATCATGATTTCCTCAATGTAAGTTCACATTTGCAAACAAAGAACTTTGTCTTCTGTGCCATGAAATGTGCTACAAAAAAGTTCCCTGCACAACTGAAGTTATAATCGTCCATTCAGAAGAGCTCATCGGGACAGTGTCGCCCGTAAATCATCATATAACGAGCAACCAAACATGAAATGGATTTTGTCCTCAGCCTCGCCTTTTCCGTGCAGGGAGCTCATCACACTGACCTGTTTTTTCAGGTATTGGTAGTTTACTTGAACGTGGCACAGATCACACACAGGTCTTCGACTTTTGGTTAAATTCTGCTTCACTGAAGCTTCTACACTGCAGCTGTTTTTCATCAGAGGATATGTTTGCAATTTCGGGTTTGTCCCAAACATGAACAAACCATCTTTCCTTATACATAAGGAACTATTTGTACTGAGTGTCATGATTATTTCACACAGAGCAGCTCTGTAATGGGCTGTGTTACACAGTCGTTTAGTAACTTTGGTAGAACTACCTTTAAGTCTCCCTCCTGATGCTGAACCGTCTCTTTTTGCAGTACATGTTCTCAGTGGGTCAGACCTCTTTTCCTCCATGTGTGTTCCAGGGTTGGCTTTGTGAGCTGCTCAGGTGGAAAGAGAGCCCGAGTCCTGATAACCGCACACTGTGGGAGAACCTGTGCACGATCAGGAGGTTCCTGGCGTTATCTCAGGCAGACCGAGACCAGGTCTACGAAGAGGAGTCGAGGCAGCAGCACAGCGACAGGCTCCACACTGTCCTCCACATCCCAGACCAGCAGGTAGACACAGAATATACCAGCAAGTTTGTTTTTGTCCCCACTGGAAAATGTAGCTGTGGATATTTATCTGAAATTCATCTGTTTATTTTGAAGATTAAAAGATGTGAGGAAAAAAATCTGTGTGAATATCCTGTTTAAAAAAAAAACAAAACACCCTCAACCACAGTGCAAGAAAAAGACACCAATCAAATGTTTGTTTGTTTTTTTTATGAGTGAGAAAATGTGAAAACCAGCATGTGATTTCTTGGTGTTTTAGAAAACTTTCCTCTGTCTCCCTCTGTCTGTCTGATCCCACCACCTGCTCCTCTTTGTCATGTTTGTGTCCCATAAGTCATTGAAAATAGAAGTGGTAAATGACCAGCCCACACATTTCCTGCTAAACACTCCTCCATCCCACCCTCTCCCCAAAACCAAAATGCTCTCCAGTCTGGCCCTAACCTCAATATTATTCAGAACATAGCCTGTAATTATTGAAGCAGAGAAAAGGGAATTGCCATTATCTTTATTTAGGTCCTTTAATTTTGATGGACCACAGATTTATGGTGTTGGATTCCTGTGTTTGGGTGTGCTGGCCACCCCGCCCTGTTAATAAGCTCTAGTAGTGTGGTTGTTTGTGTGATGCAGTGGGGAGTTTAGCGTGCATGTTGGCACGCTGATGGAGGCTGGTCAGTCACACTTCCGCTTGTACTACGTTTCCTTTCAGTGACTGTGCAGAGGGGCACTGAGAGACGAGCTGAGTGGTTCACTTATTACTGCGGTGACGAGGAGTTTGAGGTCTGCATTGTAATCACACAGCATGGGTCATGTTCATAGAGGAGTCACTCCCTACCAGCTCGTCTCAGACCTCCCAGTTCATGTCAGGGATTTTTTTTTTTTTTAATCATGTGAAAACTTTCTATTAAATTAACAGGACCTTGCGAAATCCTTTAACTCCTCAGCAAATTCTTTCTTAATTATGAATTTTTGAAGTTTGGCCCTCACAGCTGGATTGGATGGAAACTTATACTGAACATCCAAGAAATCCTTATGGATAATTTGCAACATGTTAATTTCATGTCAATAGTTGCTGCTGAACATTTTGCAGTAATGAAGTTAAGGAAAAAATAAATACGAAGAATCTTTAAACTCGTTTTGCATAGAGGCCTGTTTCTGTGTGATCACTGATTACGTTACTGCGGAACTTTTTTTTCTGATGTTTTCAACTGTGTCTCATGGTCTTCATCAGCAATTTTAGTTTCCATGGAGATGGTTCTGTTTCCATCATATGACGTAAATGAGAACAAAAAAAATACTCAGGTGAAGGCAGGTTTTTTTTTAACAGCTCCTTTTTTTTCTTTGGTCACTCTATTGAGTGACCAAAGAAAACTTCGCTCTTCTTGTTAATGGTCTTAGAAAAAATATATATCTTTAAACATTTTAAAATATATATATTCTTTGAATTATTCTTGATTTTCTTAACAGGCCCTCCACAGACAGCCCCTGCCACCTCTGACATCCCCATCTCCAATTCATGAAGACCCACAGCCTGTCTCGCTGCCGGTGTTGCATGGCTCAGAGGATGGGCCCCAGCGTGGGATGAGCCCTGGCCTTGGTGCCGGTGGACCAAAGAAAGCCCGTTCGCGGACACGGATTTCCCTGGAGGCCCTGGGAATCCTGCAGAGCTTCATTGGCGACGTGGGCCTCTATCCCGACCAGGAGGCCATCCACACTCTGTCAGCTCAGCTGGACCTGCCCAAACACACCATTGTCAAGTTCTTCCAGAACCAGCGCTACAATGTCAAGCATCACAACCAACCCAGAGAGTCTGTCCCTGAGGAGGACGACAGGGAGAGCTCGAGTCCCAGCGAGGGAGGCATCGGCATGGTGGAGAGCCGAGGGGAGGAGGGGTTCTCTGCCTCTGAGGATTCAAGTGAGGATGGGAGAGGATCAGTGGAGGTGTTCAGAACAGAGGGAGGAGACAAAGGAGAGGAAAGAGAGGTGGAAATGGAAGTAGAGAAGGAAGAAGTGGATGATGGGAAAGCCTCAGGGCCGGCAACTTCCTCCCTGTCCCCATACAGCAGTCTGGACAGCCCCCACTCTGCAGAGCAGCAGAGATAACAGCAGAGAAACAAGACGGAGAGAGACACATTCGATGGAAACAGAGGACACATCAAACTGTGAAGACCACACACAGAGGACCTGTGAATAAACACACACACTTTGATCACCTTTAACAGAGCTGATGATCAGAGCTCCTGAATATCTGAACAACTGTGGAAAAATATTGATGTAAGATTTGACTGAAAAGGGATCTGTAGGTACAACCACTACCATCAGACACCACCAGTATTATCGTTTTGATGCTGCCTGTAAGACAGAATATTTGGATGATTTTAAACACATTCAGGGTTTCACAGAGTTGTGTTTTCTGCTGAGGACAGCATTAGATCATCACTACACTCCACTGAAATCCACATCACCCATCAGCACTGTAAAATCTTTGAGTTTATCCTTTGTTTTAAATCGATACTCCACCAAAACCTAAAAAACGACTCCACAAACCACTCCTGCAGCTCAGTCCACTTCATTCATTCCAAAAATGTTTGTCAGAATATGACTAAATACACAGCTTCCTTTGCATTTAGCTATACAGGGTTTTTCTTTTTAATTATACATACATATACATACTGATTTTAGGCAGAGACAGAGAAGTGGGTTTTGCTACAGGATTGATTTGAGAAGTTAAGATAATTTGTTTCCATCCTAAAAGTCTTCAGCTATCTTTAAAACTCTACTGTTTATTTGTTTATTATGTTTAAAGGTTTAAGGTTTGATACTAAAAAGATTTTGACCAGAAACACTGTAAGTTTGGGCTCCGATCTCTTCACATAGAGATATACAGAGAGAGTCAACTTTATTGAGCAACTTTAGAGGAGCATTTGAGTCTCAAGCTCCATGATGTGACATTAAATGAACAAAGCTGGATCTGTTTAGAGTCTAATCCTAACCACATTAAAAGCCTCCCAAATCTGATCCGATATTCAAAAATAAATCAATCAATAAATAAAAACACATCGACAAGCTGCAGCCAGAGATGAACTATTTGTCTTCTTGTTATGTTGATGTCATTATATGGGGACCAAGGATAAAAACGTACGGACAGTGAGCAGTGGTACCTCATGTGAAGGGCATTCACCTTTGGGAAATGGAGACATTCAGGACAATAACACTAGAACGTCCATTTAAAAGGAAGCCAATTTTCTATTTTTTTTTTTAATATATATAATTTATTGTTCTTCCCATGATGCTTTAAGAGGTCTCTACATCAACTGAGCTTTATGTGACACTCAAGCCTTTACTGGCAATAAATCAGTTCCACCCTACCCCCATATTAATATTTATTACTAACTTTATATTTACTAAAATCAAAGTATTGTTGTAATTATAGTTTTGCTATGATTTTCTTTGATATGACTACAGATGTCTGTAACTGTGACAAAAAAGGAGGACAAGCAAGTCTGAAGAAGTTTGATCTCAGTGTTACACAGTTTAAGTTTTTCAAATCTGATCCTTCTATTTACTGTTTTTAAAACCGACTGATCAGTTTTCCAGTGGAAGTTCATGTACATTTTAATGTAAATGTTGACTGTCCACCTGCAAAGGTGAGTCTGTCATCATATGTGGGATGCAACCACTGTCACTTTACACTGTTTTGTGTATTTTGTGCCACAAAGGAACAGGGTATGAAAACAAATGACTGTTTGAGTTCGACAATCACCTCTGTCTGAAGGAGCGCACGAGGTCTCTGATTTCTTCCACTTTGATGTTTGTTTGATTCTGTTGTGGGAAGGACATGGAAATCTGATAAAACTTTTCCAAAGTATTCTGTGTGTGCAACGTTTGCCCTCTTTGCTGTTTGAAAACCTCCGAAAGCCCGAACCAGTACTGCAGCAGTACTGCACTTCCAAGAAAGTGATGCACCTATGAGTCACATGTTTGCCACTGTCAGAGCTGCACTTTGTGAGGAAAGTCTCACACCAGATTATAACTGTGCAGATAAAAGAGAAAAGCTAAATGTTATCATGTATAAGAAGGAAACAAAATAGCTGTGACTCCGCTCCCGATCTTTAGCCCTCACATACCTAAACTCTGACCACAAACACTATAAAGAGAACAAATGTAAAATGCATAGTCCTCCACAACCAAACCACAGACATAGGTATATAAAAACAGCAGCTGTGAAATGCAAACACAAAGTGTACACTTATAATTAGATGGGTGGGGGGCACAGTCTTTTTAGACCCCTTATACAAAACATATTGTATCTATAAATCTATATATATATGACATAGTTTTAGTAAATTAAACTCTCTCTGTACCTAAGAGTCATGATAATTGATCAGGACAGATAATTACGATCCATCTCAGCAGACATGCAGTGTAGTTTGATCGATTGTATAATGAATTTGTGATCAAACCACCTCATACCCATTATACACTGTGTAAAGGTATCTGCTGCTAAACGTGCAGAGATCTGTTTCGATTTCTCGTTCGTTCGATTCTCGTTTCGCTCTGGGAATCATTAAAAACAGGTTAATTTATGAGTCGTGCTAACTGTGTGCAGTTTCACGTCTTCTTCATTTGCCAGGACACCTGATAACAATTTGAGTAATTTAACCACTGCCATGTGTGAAAAGCAAGCAAGTGTGCCTCGTCCTGTTCACGCTGTATCTCCATATGTGAGCCTCCCCTCTCGTCTCCACGTGCTTAAAAAGCTGAGACACAACTTCAGGTAAGGTAAGTAAGGGCTTTACAGGTGAGCAGCCATCAGTAGTCATTCAGGATGCCCTGATACACCCTCAAAATATAAATGTACATAAGTTCTGTGTTTCAAAAATCTACTTATTCTAAGCAAATTACAGCCAAAGCATGAAATGTACTGTTTAATGTGTGTGAGTGTGTGTGTGTGTTAGTTTTTTCTGTGTTCATTGGGTGTTTGAAGTGTGATGAAAACTAATTGGAGATCATAGTTAACTCACATCTAATATTACAACTGCATCAGTGAGTGTTGGTACGGTCCACCGGATTTCTGCTCACACAGCTGGCTATTAGAGCCGTACGGCAGACTGATACAGGGCCATTAGAGGTGTGTGTCTGTGTGCGTCTGTGTGTGTTGTGAGATAGGGACGCAGGTGCATCCATGGACTGATATTACCCAGGATGCTCGGGGTGGAGGCGCAGGGGTTATAGGGGGAAAGGAGGCTCTCTGTGGAGCTTGGAAACACACCTGTGATCCCCTGCTAGCACGCTCACACACACTCTCTCACACACACACTCATACTCACACACACTCACTGCCCCCTCCTCCCCAGCCTCTGCGCTGCAGCACGTTAATACACACTCTGATAAACAGGCTAATACTCGCAGCAGCACTTTACACACCACTGAACACGACACACGGTAGTCAGTAAAGACAACACGTGGCACAGTGTGTGTCTGTGTGTGATGTTTCAGAGGTTTGTGTGTGCATTGCGTTGCATGTATGCAACAAGAAAAATTTCAAAACGATTCAACTAAATTGTTTACTGTGTGTGTGTGTGTGTGTGTGTGTGTGTGTGTGTGTGTGTGTGTGTGTGTGTGTGTGTGAGTGTGTGTTTTTGGTGAATGTCTTCTCTCTCTTCTTCTGAGAATTCTGAGTATTTGTTTCTCAAATCTGGGTTTTATTTTCATTCTTCTGGCCAACATTCCCACAGTTAGGATATCATTTTACTCACCAGCTCCACTGCTAAGATCTGCGAGCCATGACACTGTTGAACACAACTTTACAACACAGAGCACAGGACATCATACACGTTAAAAGCATTTTACCCATATTTCCTAAACCTCAGGTTCAGAAAGTGTAAATCAAGGTGAATTTTAAAGCTGTTGTCCAAAGTTACAGTTAAAACCTGCTGTTTGTGTTTTTATTCATTTGTTGGATTTAAAGAGCCATTTTCCTGCTCAACATTCACTTGCATATCATGAATTTTAGCTTGAATTATACTTTGTAAAACTTAAAAGTTGCTCCTATGTAAACCTGTGTTCATCAGTCCCACAACTCAGCTATGAAACTAGAGAACAACTAGTTACGTGATCATAACTGAGTGTAGCACGCACACTGTAGTGTAACAACTGAGATGTCCAGTTTAAGCAAGTAGGTATTAGAGTTGTTACATATTATGATCACACATGGTAACACTAAATGTCACAATTTTTGGTCCATGACAAACACACACACACACACACACACAGATGGTGAAAACACCCCTCAAACACCCAAAGATGAAACGAGTCAGAAAACAACCACATCACATCTCCTTCAAAAACAAACATTTAATTATGGCGGCTCTGCTGCATTAGTGGCGGACCAGCGGGTTTTGATGTGCGCCTCTAAATAGCGTTACATTGAGCTAGTAACATTTTTACACCCACAAAAAGACATTCAAAGCAAATCCCTGTAAGAGGAAAATGAAAAACAATTAAAGACTAATAGTGGTTCAACTCCTAAAAGTCTGGAATTTGATAATTTAATGTTCTATTTATTTCAAGTAGTAAAAAGCTATATTTGTTGTAAATATAAAAAAAAACTAAACTTGCCATTAAATGAATTTAAAGCTAAATTAGAGAGCTCAGTCTCTGTTTTGGAAGAACATTAAGAATGGCCAAATTATTTTTGGGTCGTTCATTGATGCTTGTGGTTCATTATCGTTGTTTCTCTGCAGCTTTTTTTAAGCTCAATAGCCTGAGACAGACTCTTCATTTTATCTTTAACTTCATCAAGACTCTTGTTACTGTATTTAAAGTGTGAGTTTGATGCCACAAAAAGCATGTGAGACCTACAGGGCAGTGTGATTTCCCGCCTCCTGTTTTTTATTTTATTTTTATAACACTGATGATTCATTCATGTCAGATTCCTCTCCCAGAACAAGAAAGGTGAATGTGTGCTCATTTTGGCTGACAAGGCTTTTTGGTACTCATCATTCAATCCAGCATCTTGTGTGATGTGGCTTGCATTGGGAGGTTAGCAGCAGATAAATGAAGAAGAGGGCAGGGTCCATTGTAGAGGAGGCAGACGGGGAGACACCCTGCTTGTGACCTGCACAGGCAGCAGCCAGCACTGTGAAGTTCTTATAACGACAAGGAGGCCGGGGTTTGGATGTGGAGTTCGTGTCCTGTCTCTTTGCAGGAGTCTGACCATCGTGTCTCCTGTTTTGAAAGGAGAAACAACAGATTCTTCCTCTTACAAATGAAACCTTTAAGTCACGAGCAATAAAACACTTTTTATTTTCCAATTCACTGCACTCTCAATGCATCCCTGAGCTCTGACCACAGCACCGGCCTAGTGTCTGTTGCAAAAGTGAGAGTAAATGAGCTATTTAGGCGTTCTGTGGTTACGTAAAGCAGCATTGGCTTAATTCACGCTCTGTAAATAATTGTGTCATTGCACAGTGAGCGCGCTTCACCACCCTGGATTTCACACCATATCCACCAATTTACAACTCTGGTGACTTTCAAAAGAAAAATAAATCATCACAGAAACAACTCACGGGCTGTGATGAAACCGTTTTAATGTAAAAAAGTCCAGTTAAGTGACAACTTTTCACATTATTAAACTCGAAGAGCAAACAGGTAGTGTATTTGACTCTTTTCTTTTTTAAATAAGACTCTTTTCTCTTTAGGAATACTTTGATCAGTTTTGTTAAATCCTAAATTAAGCAAGCTCAGATTTTTTCTGAACTTCCAAACCTACAAACACAAACTAAAAACATGTAGGTTTTATATTCATTTAAATTACTGAATACTGAACCATAATTATATCTTTTTAGTTTTATTCCATTTTCTTACTTTCTTTTGTGCATATTTTCATACTCATTGGCTGTAAAGTGAGCATTTCATTTGGAGAGAATGACAATAAATTGTCAGAGTAAAGACTTGAAGCCTCCACTGAAAACTAAGCATAGAACAGATCATTTCTATGCATCATATCTGTGACATAGTGTAGAAGGTGGATGACAGCTGAATTCTGTAACTCTTTTAGCAGGCTGATATCAGTCCATGTAACTTCAGTGAAGCCAGCGGAGCCGTCGAGGAAGCACAGCAGGCCGGGTGACTGTGGGCTCTTGACACCAGCTGCAGACTCTTGTGCAGAAAGAGCCACCAGGTGTCGGGGATTTCACGCTCCTTCCCTCCTCCACTGGTTCCAACTGCAGCCTGCTGAACCGTTACTGGGTTGGATTAACACCGGCTGTTCCTCCACGGTGCCGCCATGGGCCCACAGCTCAGCACGCTTTACTGCTTGTTGACTTGTGCTCCGTCTCCCTCGCACAAGGCAGAACAGGCTGTGTTTGGATTCAAGTTTACTCTGAGTCACTATTTTATAACCTTTTCCTCGGCGAAGGGTGCAAGTTGTTTGCAGACCAGCCAATCACAGTTGATTGCACTCTGGACACTGTTAAGTGTCAAGTAAAGAAACAGTCTTCCAAGAACATTTAATCAAACACAAGAAACTGAAGAAAAATAATTAAATGATAACTTTGAGCTTAAGGGATCAGTTTAAAAGACAAATTCATTTCATTTCATTTTCCACTCGAATATTTTTGGCTTTTATTTTTTTGAAACGTGTCTCTGAGCGATATGTGATACAACCTCACTGTGGAACCATATTTTTGCAGTGTGACTGGCTGCTGAGGTGACAGAGCGATGACGAATCCAGATGGAGCGCTGTTACAAGTCTCCTCTGTCCTTCCTTACTCTTTTCTCACCCCATTATCCTTCGTTATTTCCTTCTCTCCCCCTGCCTTCCCTCCTTCCTCCCTCTCCTCTGTCTCCCCTCCATCTAATCATGAGTGTTTGAAGCTTAACTGAGATGTAAACAAAGAAAGGAAGTCTTTAGAGCTGTCACACACACTCAGATGCATGCACACACATCAGCACAGATGCACGGATAAACGCATGCATGCACACAGAGTGTAGGTGTGTGTAAAAAACATACAAAGCTACACAAATATGCACACGCACAGACATATGAGCATGTTCATAAGCACAAATACATACACACACTGTCTTCAGACCAGGCAGCCCCATATTTGCAGCCCAGGCAACTGCTAACAATTACTACAATTAGTGGTTCGGCATTGCCAGCCAGCCACACAGCCTGTTTATAATGTGATCGAACACAAATGTCATAACAGTGAAGTTTTGAGACAAACAAGATGCATTATCAACATGATGCCTGGAAGTCAGGTCTGCACTCAACTATAAGAAAGAGAGAGCTGGTACAGCAGATTTACAGTCCAGCCCACTCGCTGCTACTTTGTTATACGGCTCTGTCTCTCCACGTGTCCAATGGACAGGATGTTTATCAAATAAAGCTTCTGCATTCATGTTAACCTTCCTATCTTTCCTCTCTTCCCCTCCAGGCCCTGCCATTTCTCATCTGTCCACCAGTTGCTCCTCTTGAGCCGCCTGCTCCTGTCAGCCTGCGCACCTGTCCCTTATTTGTCTTGCCACACCTGTAACTCGATTCATCCACCAAGAACACTTAGGACACAGAAACTTGCCTTTATGGAGCAGGAAGCAGCTCAGAGTAAAATGATGTGGCCTCAGTATCATGTCACATTCAGGGGGATAGAAGGTTCGGCTGCATCAGGACACAGCAGGAGAGCATCAACGGCTGCTGCTGGATTGAGCGGCTCTAACTGGATTAACTGGGGGAGGAGAACTCGCAAGTGACTAAAATAAGGTTAGTGGGCATGAATAGGAGTTTGTGTGTGTGTGTGTATATGTGTGTGTGTGTCATGACCACTCAACAGAAACGCTGAAACACTCACACACACTCACACACTTCTCCATCTTTTTAGGGAGAACAAACACAACAAACACAATGGGCCTTTTTCACAGCAGACACTTTGACATGTCACAGTAGGAAAAGCACAGGTGTGAATAATAAAATAAAATTAATGATGGCCGAGTTCCATTTAGCTGCTTCAGTTTCAGGGTCCAGGTACTGCGCACGCTGGCTCACAGTCACATCTCACTGGGACTCTTGAATAGAAGGAAACCATCGTTAATGGCATTAGTAACACGTACTTTTCTGCTGTGAAAGAGACCAATGGCTGAGCTGTGACTACACTCTTTTATTAGAGTCCTTATTAGTTTTCTCACATCTCACATTGGTGACTGTGGCTATTATTTTTACAGTAGCACCTAGAACAGGACTTCAGCTGATAAATGTCAAGTAATCTGTGCAAAACGTTAAATATTTAATTCAAAACGTGGTAAATTATTAAGTATCAATATTTAATTTAATGCGTCTGTATTTACATAGAGTGACAGTTTAGTTTTATTATTGTGTGATGTTTTTATGTTCCTACTACGAGTTACGCTGTGTTTTTGTGGATTTCCAGAAAGAACATGACTGGATTAATATTAATGTTTTCATTGATAAGCTGATTTTTTGTCTTAAAGTTTGGAAATTTGTATTTGTCCATGTGTCCCAGGGTCGGCGGGCCCTCTGCTCTCAGCACTTTCATATTGTCTCCATGATCTGGGGGCCTGTTTTGAGATCCCACTTTTAGAAGACAAATATAACCTTAAAACAGTTGTCATTAAAAACTGATAATGAAGATGAAGATCCTGAAGGTGTTCAGTAAACCACCATGGCCTTACAGTGAATGGACGATGATCCAACTACATCTGTCTCTCTCTGTCTGTCCTCTTCGATCTCTCCAGTCGTCTGTCTTCCTGGCAGGCAGCAGTCTATCCTACACTGGGACTGAAGCCTCCTCGGCAGACAGCGGCCCTAATTTCATTAATTATAAACCAATATGCTGCTGGCAGCCCCTCTGGAGAGGACTTTACCCAGCGCTGGCATCTGTTCAGCACAAACACAGCGAGGGATGAAGGGATGGAGGGAGGAGAAAACAAGGACATCTCTGACTCCCGCCATGGATGAAGCATGGCGCTGTGCAGGGGAATGAATGGGGGTTGGTGGTGGTGGTGGTGGCGGTGGTGGTGGGGGGGGGGGGGGGGGGGGGGGTTTTCAAATTTCCTCCTCCAACCAGAAAACCTTGAAAAACCAACCCGAGATGGTTTCCCCCAAGTGGAA
>JBBMJY010000017.1:2087344-2120999 GCA_037833715.1 Toxotes lorentzi
CCCCCCCCCCCCCCCCCCCCCCCCCCCCCCCCCCCCCCCCCCCCCCCCCCCCCCCCCCCCCCCCCTTCCCAAAATTCATGCTTCCAACATGAAAGCTTGAAGTAGCAACCTGAGATGGTTTCATCCAGATGGAGAAAGTTTGTGTGGTAGCTACCAAGTTTAAACGCCTCTTCTCAATTCAATTTCAGATTCATTTATTTACTTGAGATAGTCCGTTACCACAATCCAGAACAGAATAGATTTCCATGACTGGAAGTTATAAACCTGTGACCTGAGACTTTCAGTAAACTTGTGAGGCTTTGGCTCGAGGTTTCTCTTTGTTTTTCCATTGTCTTCAGAAAAACTGGCCTGTCATTGCCCCCAAATCACATCCAGTTCTGTGGTTCGCTCTGCTGCAGAGCTTGATCTTTTCTTCTTTCTTGTTCCAGCATTGTTTTATCTTTTATCTTTTCGTGCTTCATCATTGATTACCACCTCCTTCTGAATGATATCTTTCCTTTACTTGCCTACCAGTGCTTATGACTGTGGGATGACACATGCACTTACCATCGCTTTTGTTTGTTAAAATTATGGTTGTCGATGGTGTACGATGATTAGAGAAGTGGCAGTTGCTGTTTTGTGTTTGTTGTAATAGTCCTCATTGTGATGTGACTACACATTGGGAGGTGACAAGGCTTGGGTGGTCAACACTTTGGACTGGGTGTGAATCTCCACAATGAATTTTTCTCTCATACCACAAACAGACCAAAAAAAGAAAAAGAAAGAAGGAAACAAAGAAACAGAACATATATAAACAGGCTGTTAATTCATCCACACCAGGCCTGCACACACTTGCGCACACACATGCATTTCAAAGTGCAAAAGCATGTTACCAAAGTGAAGCTGTTTACTCCCTTATCATTCATAAATTATACACACAAACACACACATTCACACACACACAGGATGCACAGGATCACTGACAGAAGTGCAATGGTTCTCTTTTATTTCTGTGCTGCCTAATCAGAGTCAAATAATAACACAACAAAAACTGATTAATGATCGTCAGAGATGTGCTTAGAATTAACATGAAGCAGAAACTGTGTTTTTCATAAAACGTAGTACAAAAACACAAATTATGTACAAATAAAAATTAGTAATGTACGGGGGGAAAACATCACATACACAGGACACAAAAGTCAGTAATGATAATTGTCAACAAGATGCAATAAGGTAATATTCACATTTGATTTGTAACTTCTGCTGCGTTGTTTGTCAGATCTGTTTACTGCGACTTTTTGACTCTTGATTTGTGATTGTTTTCAGCCTGTTACAGTTGCACATTGAAAATCAACGATGGGAAAAGGTGAGCTACTTCCTGTATCACAAAGCAGCTTTAATGTGATTTTCAGCTCTAATTAGAGTTAAGTCACTTAGTGTGTTGTAATGATGTTTGGCTCACAGAGCAGCAGACGCCGTCCATCAGCCAAATGAAATATTAAACTGACCTACCGCTGGATTACGTGTGTGTGTGTGTGGGTGCGTGTAGATTCATGTTTGTAGTTGTGTCAGGAGACCGCAGAAGCCCACTGTGCGTCCATTGCTGCCGCGTACACTAAACACACACACAAAGAGCAACAGACAAACACACACATACACAAATTTCTGACCTACATTCACTATACACAAACAACAGGGTGTCAGGAGGGGCACGGCAACAAATGTGCATGTGTGTATGTGTGTTTGGGGGGGGCTCTGCAGGTGCACTGGGCTGTGAATCTAATGCAAAATTAGTGTTATCTTCCTGCCAAATAATTCATGATCCCGCATCCGAAATGATAGCAGAGTGACTCGACTCGTCATCCCCTCGGTCTTTGTCACTCTCCCCCATGAATGATGTTTTATTTAAAATGTCACATGGAGCAGAAACTAGTAAATAAGTACAACTGCAATTGGCAATTCTCTGGTTTGATCCCAGCTGACTTTTAGACACAGACAGAATGTAAAGGGAAGTGAGGTCACCTTGTCTCTCAGTATGTAAAACCAGCACGACAACTGCTTCATGTAACACAAGAATTAGCAGAAAAATCATGGAAAACAGGATCCATGTTGGAAAAAGTTTACCCGGATTCCGATGTTTTGCTGGACAGTGTTAGCATCACTGCTGCATCAACAGTGTTCTGATTGAAATGAGTGAGGGGGCTGCATTTTTTCACACACTGCTAATTGATCTGAAATCTTTTTCAGTTTATTACAGCTATTCTTCGCTCTGCCATGTGTGGTGATCGTCTTTGTCGGATTGTGGGTAACAACGAAGTCAGTAAGGGAGTAGCTTGATAGAACATTGTGATCCCTTAGGATGGAACGACCAGGAACCACACCCCTGAAAATAAGCATTTCAACCATTCCCATATTGCATAATCCAGAAATGTACCAAAGGTCAGCGGCATTACAATTTTATACCTGCTATGTTCAATAAAGCAGCTATGGGAGGTAAAATCAAACATCAAGGCGAGCTGGCTTTACTTTTAGTTCACTGGCCGGAGCCCAGTTGAGTGTGTTTACTTTATTATAGGTCAGTGTGTGCACACCCACTAACTACAGCCAGGGCCCCAGCATATAAAACCCTAAATAATATGTCTACATTTAGAGAAATCATCGGGTGTCGCTGTGGAATGCAACACCATTGTGGTGAGGCATTTTCACAAAAGAACAAACAACCACTGGAGAAAGCCAGAGAGGGGACAATATATCGTCATTATGTCGTTATGGTACAATGTGACTGACACATGTATGTTTTCATGGGCGTCATATGATAATTAATAGTCCATTTGTCCATGAGAACGCCAATAATTTGTGTTATGTTTTTGGATGACTGCTGATTGTACCACTGTTAGCATCATATAGCTTAATGTGCCAAATAAAGCTGCGTGCTGTGCTATAGGCCTCAGAAGAAGCTTCAATTAACATTAGAGAAAGATTAAGAACTCAATTTCCCTGCCTTTGGTCCTGATGGGTCTTTTTCTGAGCAGACATGCTGACGTGTCACAGTAGGAGAAGCACTGGTGTAAATAATAAAATCATTGATGGCTGAAGTCTATTTAACTGCTTCAGTTTTAGGGTCCCGGTACTGTGCATGTTGGCTCATTAATGTTATTAGTAACACTTGCTGCTATAACAAGTCAAAATGTCTGCTGTGAAAAAGAGGCTCATTATATCATTACCACTCTCTTTACTCCCTTACACCTGTGAAGTAAAACCACATTCTGGCCTGCAGTCCAGGGTTTTTTACCTTGTTCCACAGAGGCATGAACCCTCAAAAGGCATCGCATCTCAGCCATGTTACACTGCCATCTGTCAGGCACTGAGATCATAGCAGACTGCCATACACGTCTGCACAAAACGACAAGGATAAGTGTCATTAAAGGAAGGAAAAGTGTATGAGTGAGGAGTAATGGACTCATGGAACTAAACTTGTATAATGAAGGGAACTCAGCTACACTACATTTTAGGTATAGTACATAGACAATAAGCACACTGACCAATGATTATATTGCATAGTCAGATATATAATTCAAATCTTTTTTAATTAGTTGAAATGCTCTTTAAGAAATAATGACATTATAGATATTTCCATTTAACTCATGACACAAACCAAATTATGACTGCAGCTCCGTAATTCGGTTTTAACGATGGCTAAATCAAGTTTGTAGTTTTTCTTAAAGGAACAGTTTACATTCAACAAACAAGATATAATCTGCTTTTTGGAGAGGTTCAGAGGAGCTGGTTGGTGTATTTTGAAACCTTTGCATGGAAACAGACTTCCTGCTTCCCTCTGCTTTCAGTTTTTATACTAACCATCTCCTGGCTGTGGCGTCTTATATAACGGATAGTCCTCACTGTGAGTGTAGGTTCAAACCTCTGCATCAAACTAAACACAAGGATTGAAGACGCCAGTTGAGGAAATTACTTTTGAAGAACACTTCTATAATCTAGACCCTCACAGAACACTAATTAATCACATGGTTTTATATCTCTAGTTCCATAATGATGAGTCAGTTTTTTTTCCATCCATGAATTAGAGATATCAGAAAATATTTTCAAAATATTTTCTCTGACGTTTCTGTGTATTACAGACAAAATCTTTGGTTTTATTACTCCAGAACTAAAAGTAACTTAAATCAGGTGGGTCATCTGGTCCATAGTTCAAGGTTAAAAGGATCTACTCTCCTTTTCCCAGTGCAGCATAGAACAAATACTGGTGGGATTAAGTTGAATATGAAGAATAGATGCTACGCAGGCCACATGTGATCTTTGTTTTGTCTTTAAACAAATGCTGACAAGAAGCCTTCCTTCTCTCGTATCTTAAACACACTGGAGAAACACACACATGATTGCATATACACATTTTCACACTCAAAGCCACATGTCTTAGTTGATCATATTTGCCGGTGGAGTCCTATGATTGTAACATAAACAAAATGGAGCGCAAACAGGGAGGTCTGCGTCCTGTAGTCACCTGAGTATTCCCAGACATGAAGGTGTGTGTTTATGAGTGTACGTGTTTTCTTTCTCCCACTCCCTCGCATGCAGAAAAAAACCCACCCAGCCTTGTTGTGCTTTGCCCTCCTACAAAGTGATTTCATCTCAGTTCATACGAGCTATTTTGTTGAACCATCACATCTTACTCGCCACCGCCCCCCCACACCTCCCCCAGCAAACCCACTGCCATTTAGAATAACAGATGAATAAATGGACGAGGGGGAAAAACAGTAGACTGAAACCACAGTGGAACTCAGTAATGGTCAGCCAGGCCCACCACGCCTCAGCAAATGTTTGTCCAAACCTGTTATTTCTGGCATTGTACTGTCTCAAAGAGATCATTTTATTCTCCGAGAGGAATGCAGCAGCTATAAATAGTGTGGAGATGAAGGAGGGGAAATCAGAGATTTGTAGAGTAATTACAGAGCCAGAGTCGAACCCTTCTGTTATGGCTCATTTTTCATCAACCTCTGTCTCCACGACTGTCTGACTGACTGACTGACCGACTGAGGTAAAATGGCCGTTTTCTCAATGAGACGTGCACGCCTGACCTGATATTTGACCTTGAATTGTTCTATATCTGTCTTTATATACACTTTATATACAAGTCTCAGGGCTTAAAGTAACAGTTGACATTTTGGGAAAAACACCTGTTTGCCGTCAAAGTCAAGAGAAGATGATGCAGTTTAAGCTCTGTGAAGTGGGTCTGAGACAAAACTGTCCTCACAAGAGAAACAACAGCACTTGCACCATCTTCTCAAGTGAGAACACCGTCAGTCATGTTTGTCCTAATGTGGCGGAACAACCTTTTTCACCTTTGTGTTAAATTAGTTAAAAGACATGTCCAGTGTGGAAGTGTAGGTGACTATTGTCAGTGAGGATATAATGATACTGTTGTTACCTGTGATGGAACATCCTGATCCCTCATGAGCTGACTACAAAAGATTCATTTTTCCCTTACCCATCTCACATACATCAGACAGAAGAGAGAGACAGTTTAAATCAATGCAACTGTCTGAAATGGCCACGTGACAGCTCACAATTCACCTTCACTTTACCCATCTATCTTCAACCCAAAGTTTTTTTGTTTTGGTTTTTAACCTTCTATGTGTGTTTTGTTCCAACTAACCAAACCATGTAGGTGGCAGATCAGAAAACATCCCAAATGAATTGTTTGTCTTTTCCTGTCTCAGTGGAGTGTGTTGTATTGTAATTTGTGTCACAGTTGTGTCAAACAGTCCAGACATTCAGCATTGCTGAGGCTGATGGGAATTTACCTGAGCCCTAATTCTGAAGGAAAAAATATCCAAAGGGCTGTTGTTCTGTGTTTAACTTGATTGCTTGGACTGTTCAGAGTCACATTACTCACACCCAGACATTTCAGGTAAACAGGGCGGATGACAAAATAGTTCGTGTCCAATGATAAAAAGATAGATTTGAAGAAAAGTTTCCATGCCATACTCATTTGTGGTCATTTGAGTTTGATTGCAGTGTAGTAAAATTTGAAATGGTCATGAAATACAGTAACACAAAAGCACTCACACACACACAACCTTACATGTCTGCTTACTCTGGAAAGACATAATAACGATGATAATATAATAAGAACATAATATTACAGGAAATCAAGTCCAAAACTAGTCACTACAAAGAGAAGAGACAAAAAATAAAATCCTCACTCACAGCTTTAATCTCTTTTGTTTTCAGTGAAAACTCAAAAAGCCAGGCGAGTTGCCCTGACAGCACTTGTGTCTTAAATGATCTTTGTGGAATATAAAAGGACTTTTAGCTAGTAAATTGCTGTAATTATCAAACATGCCCTTCTCATTTTGCACAGTCAGACCTTGTTGGCAAATTCACCCGGTAATTAAGAAAAGCTGGAAATGAATGACAAGTAATGGTGTGGCCCACATTACTCAGATGAGTACAAACAATCTGGAGAAAGGAGGTTGTAATGATGGGAAATTTGCAAAACAGGCAGAGAGGAATTACACATTACAAAATGTCATGAGCTTTTTGTTGAGAGGAAAAAAGATGTTTGTGAATTTATCCACTGTAGTATGCATGTTGTAGAAAAACCTTAAGCAAAAAATGTCGGTCCTGTTTCCCCTTTTTTGTGTTGCACATTCTTTACTGGCTATGAATCGGGTGCTTTTCTCTTTGTTGGAGACATTTCATAGACTTTGTTCTGTTGCTTTGTTGTGGTCTGAGGGGGGAACGGGGTAGGAAGAAGTGGGGTGGGGGGGGGCATGAGATGCAAATGACAGTGTTTCAGAGCATTTTCTCACCAATCATAGAGAAATTACAGCTCTATTAGTATTCTAAGAAACATCCAAAGTGGCTCCTTGAGGATCAAGAGAGGAAAAATAGCTCTGACTGCTTTACATGTAGTTACAAGGTGAGTCAGTCCCTGACAAGTTTTTACTGTTGTGGTTAATATTTATAGGTCAATTATTCTTGTAAAAACTGGTAAAACAGTGTCACGTTTGTCATTTCTGAACAAAATGGGGACAGAAATGACCACATGAGTTTACTGAAAGAAAAGAACATTATGCATCATGTGTAAAAATCAGGAAATTGCAAAAACAACATTTTCAATTTGTGAGAACTTCCAAGGTCTTATTTTCATCATCAATTTGGATGTGTACATTCAGCATGAAGAGTGTGCCTGTGTGTCATATTTATTCGCAGAGAAATCGCGCTCCCGTGTGGACAGTTTGCAATACTGCACACATTTGACTTGGAATACCTTTGTACTTACACGACAGATTTGCACTTGAATTTAAATTCTGTTTACCATAATTTAAGCTGAAAGGAAACACACGTCTTCTCTTTTCTTTTTTCCCCAGTGTGCTGAAAACATGGCTGTATGCACATTTATACGATTTCTATCTTCTTATACAGTGCCTATAGAAGGTATACACCCCTCCTGGACGTTTTCATGTTTTATAATTATAAGAAGACGTCTGTGAGATAAGGAAAATGCATTTTAAAAAAAGTTGAGGGTGTCAGGGCCGAAACGTGCAGGGACGTAACGTGCGTAATGACGAGGGCACGAATTAATCCAGGGGCGCGAGAGCGAATATCGCCGGGGGACTTTTCTGTGTCGGGGACTCCTGAAGCGGAGGAGCTAAACTAACACCGACATCTTAATAAACGATTAACCATGATTAAACTGAGATCGTAACCTGCTTACATCTTCAGAGGCAGACTTTTATCCATAGCGTTGCCCTGGTGAATGTGGCTATGGAAGTGGAAAACCAAAACCCGGTGAGTGAACTGCCCCAGTCGCCTTGCTAGCTAACCGTTTAGCTAGCAAAACAGTGTTATGCTAATTAAAACAAATAACTTAAAGCTGTGCGAAAAGTCACGGAGCGGCTTTATTTAAGTACTTTACTTAAGTACTTTTTCTTGTATTTTTCCGTTTTCTAACTTCATGCTTTTACTCCACTACATTTGAGAAGAAAATATTGTACATTTTACATCACCAAATTACATTTATCTGACAGTTAGATACTATTAATACATTTAATCAACCAGTGGAATTTAATGTATTATTAGACTTTCACAAGACTTTATTGACCATCAGTGTGAAATTCACTATTCAACAGTATATATTAAGATTAGCACTAGTTCAACATTAACTTTTTATTCTCTATATTTCAAGTTCACATCCAGCTGTCTGTCCCAGGAAGGCAGCAGCTCCTCCACCCCTCGTGTGTTACCCCCAGAAAACTGCGCTTACAGCCTGACCCACCACACCAACCACCTCGGCACTGTTATCCCCAATCGAATTTTTGTCGGGGGGATTGACAGCAAGGTGAGAGCTGTAAATTTGCACTGGCAGAGTGTATGTATGGGTTTGTATGTCTTGCTATAGAAAGGTAGACACTAGAGAGCAGCAAAGCATGTCAGTAAGCTGAGGTCAGGATGACAGCGTGACCGGAGAGTGAACGTAATTCAAAGGAGACCTACTGTTAGTCAGCAGTAACTATATGTAACCATTATTGCTCTAGAAATAGCTTTTTGACCAATCATGTGTAAGTAAATCAGCAACCACTGCAGCTTTTTGGATGATAACACAGTCAATAGTGTCTTTGTGTGTGTGTTTATGAAGGTTAATGAGAGCGACCTGCGACATTTCTTCTCTCAGCATGGTGCAGTGAAAGAGGTGAAGATTGTGATAGATCGTTCAGGACTGTCGAAAGGGTGAGCTGATTGCAGCATTCCTGACATATGGCATTCTATCCTTTGACAATGAGCATTATTCACAGATTTACAGTTAACCACATAGTTTGTCTTGATTCTGCCTCTTTGGACAGGTATGGATTTGTTACATTTGAGACCCAAGAAGATGCACTGAAAATCCTTCATGATGTAAGTAAAACAGTCCATTTAATTATCATGCAACTAAACTTACAGTGCATGTAATAATGTAGTTTATCTACCAGAATTTTATCATCTAATGTGAGTTCTGTTCCCCAAAATACTTATATTAAAGGCTAATGGAATCTGTTTCAAAGACAAGAAGCTCAGCATCGGCCAGGCTGTCCGCAAGCAGCAGGCTTCAGGACAAAGTAAGTCAGCAATGTTATACTGAAGGACCTTTGGCAAATGGCTGAGTTATCATAATTCACTTTAGTTTCTAGCCAGCTCCCTGATCACACAATGGCACTTTTTTACATCTGTAGTGAAAACTAAATTCACATAATGGAAATATTTCTACATTAGAACCACAACAGGAACCCTGAACTGAATAATTAAGAGGTCATTTCTAAAGGTCAACAAGTACTGGCCTCTCTCC
This sequence comes from Toxotes lorentzi, assembly GCA_037833715.1. Lineage (NCBI taxonomy): Eukaryota > Metazoa > Chordata > Actinopteri > Toxotidae > Toxotes > Toxotes lorentzi. The sequence goes on from JBBMJY010000017.1 coordinate 2,096,670, forward strand.
AGCTACTGACCCACAAGGTAATATATTTGTTTTTGAAATGTGTAGTAATGGACATAGATTTGTTTATGTTGTGTGGTTTCCTTCTTTTCGCAGTTAAAAGTGTCCATGTGGCCAGCCCTGGCCCGGCTATGCCTGTGCCGATGTCCTGTGGGACCTTCTACTTGACCACATCCACAGACTATCCCTACACCGATCACAACGGAGTGACCTACTTCCACTGCCCCAGCGTGAGCCCTCCTGCCCAACACTGGCCTGTCAGTTCTCACTGATATCACACCCACGTCACACTTGACTGAAATAGCTGTCCTATAAGTGCATCATGATACTCTGTCCCACTCTGCGAGTTTTCACAAAATTTAGCATTTATTGTTTTAATTTCAACAAAATAAAATAAGTAGATAGTTAAACTCATTGATTGTCAATTAGTCATCAGATAAAAAAAAAAACTTATCAAGATGAATAACTGTGTAATGTGTGATGAAAGTAAGCTTCTTCTCTTGTAGCCTGCTCCTCCTGGGATGCTCCCTCAGCTTCATCAGCCTGTCTACCAGCAACCAGCCTATCACCACTACCAGGTCAGCTCAGCCCTTTAGTAATCCATTGATTTCTCACCGTTGAAGTAAAGTGCAGCAGGAGTTCGGACTTAATTTAACAGTCTGCTTTTTTCTGCCTCCTCAGTGTGTCCCAAATCAGTATCAATGCACTGTTGTCCAGGTAGGCAAAATAAAGCTATACCTTTTATTTTAGTTAAGGAAAATTTGGCCTGTTGTTAACCTGTCGTCAACGTCTTGTTGTCCAGTCGCCGCTGCCCTCCAGTCCAGTCATGTACTCCCATCAGCCAGAATATCTGTACCAGCCCACTGAAGGAGACTCTGTCCCATCTCCTCTGCCTGTCATGGAGGAAACCTCAGCAGAGGTACATCAGTATGAAAAATCAAAACACAAGTACAGCTATGAAAACATATTTGTTAAAGGTTTTTCAGTTTTAATTGGTTGGAAGTTAGAGGGTTTGTTGAATCTACGTGTGAGTGTGAGCTCATAGTTAGATGTATGTGGTAAACTTGTTCTGAGCGAGAGCTGAATTTGGCCTGTTCTCATTCTTCTGCAGTTTGTAGATCCCATGGTGCAGCATTTTTACCCAGTGTATCCGTCAGTGGCTCTGCAACACAACCCAGGAAAGGTAAAAGGCCTTTTTTTGCACAATCAAGCAGTTCATAGAGGAGGAACACTGCGAAACTTGATTTTGTGATCATCACATTACTGTAACCCAGGCCACATTTTCTGTATGGTGTTTTTTGGATGGATGCTGAGTGAAATAAAGTTTAAATCACTTGTCAGGACTGTGGAAGATCCATCTACTTGAATTTGTGATCTATGTGTTTTGGTCTGGACCACTTTCTCTTCTCACTTCCTTTCCTTTTCTGCGAACTGTCATTAAGTCTTAATCTCACCTTTTTTTTTTCTTGTCAACAGAATCTGATGTTTCCACACTCACAGAACCATTGCAAGCCAAAGTACTGCCGATACCTCCACCACAAGGACTGTGACTACCTGCCTGAAGCGTCAGAGCCACCAGACAACTCCATGCTTCACACCGCCCAACCTCTCATGTAGGCTAAACCCACAGATATCTTCTCAAGGGACAAATCCCACTCAGAGCACCACAGCCTCTCATGTCACTTCACTTTCCTTCTCCATGGATTTAACACACACACACACATATATTTATATATATAATATAATCATTTGAATGTGCCTTACGACATAATGCAGTATGTCTCATGACGTGATTTCATAGCTTCCTTGTGCTTATTCCCACCAACTCTCCAGAATCAAGGTAAGCTCTCTCCTTGGAAGCCTCACTAGACTGGCAGATCTCAGATGTGTACTTATAGTTTAATACAGTTGGATGATTAGTTACTCTGCATTACAGGAGCTAATTTTGTTAACTGTACTTTACCTACATACAGTGGTTGCACTTAATTCCTTCTCAGTTAATACATAAACACAGCGATGACACAAGTTTTTCAGTAAATCAAACATTTTTTTGTGTTAAAACAAGAACTTGCCGATGACTAAATAATACATCCTGAATTTTCAAAAATTCAGATCGAAAGGTTTGATATTATTGAAGTACAACGAACATGTTCAGATTTAATGATCTGTGATGCAGATGACCACAGTGTCACATCATTAACCTGTCATGGAAACCCAAAATTATCAAAGGTGCTTTAGATTTTGAAAAGGTGAAAATGAAATACATAATGCCACCAAAATGAACTACTGTGTTTACCTGATTTTTTTTTTTTCAAATAAAACTCAAATTAAATGTAAACCTTACCGATAGTGAAAATAAAGTCAGTCTGAACAATTACATTTTAAAAGCTGACAATAAAACATAAACTAAAGCTAAAGAAAAATCTGTGAACAGTGTGTATAAGCTCAGATTTACTTTCCAGTTTGACTTGAACCCTTTAGTTTTTTTGTAAACATTACTTTTTATATTTTGACTTCTTCATGGTATTGTTGCGACAGCAGAAGTCTCCATGATGGTGGTGGTTGAGAATATCAGACATGTTTTTTTCATTTCTTACCATGTCAGCTCTTTCTCGTCTTACTGTACACAGGAGCAACGTTTTACATCCTCTGTGGATCATTGATCACATTTCTTTGTAAGGATATTATAAAGTCAGCGCTCTCAGTTTTACGTTACAGTATAGTTGTTGTTTGAGGCTCTCTGAGTCAGTCCTAACAGTATTAGGATGCTCTGAATTCAGCCTCTGCTTGGCTTTATCATTGGTGGGACATCTCAGGATACTCTGATCCACTGTCTGATTGGTGCTCAGCCGGTTCATTTCAGGACAGTGCCTTAAAACATTATTTTATAGCATTTTTCAGTGTGATGATGTGAACAAATCTGTCTGTAGTATACCTATGGGACTATGGCCTGAATCTGTTTGAAACTAGCTCTAATTGAGTTAATAGTAATTTAGAGCCAGCAGTAGGCAGAAACAGTGCACATCGTACACAGTACTAAACAGTATTTAGTATATTTTATATAAAGCAGGCCGATTGTTAGTTGTATGTTAGCAGTTTTGTATTTCTGGAGTCCAAATTATTAATTATATTTTTGTAGAAGTTAGCTTTAGACAGAGGAGGGATCCACTGGATTTGACCTGGAAGTGAATTGTCATCCTGTATAACCACTTCCTAAGTTAGCTGACATCCTGGTGTGTTCCCATTGGCTGTTTTTTTTTTTTGTGATGGTATAAAAAGAGATTAAGCCTGTTGGAATCTGTCAGCCAAACTTGTTTTCAAGCAACTTAAATAAATTATTTAAGGAGTAAATGAGAACTCAATGAGCTTCAGATTTTTTGAAATATACAAATTTGTCACTGCGTGCATTAAGGACTTGACAACAGCTTGATTTCTTTGTCCGTTGTGCTCAGTAGTTTTTAGTTTTTAGTAAAGTAATGATCAAAATACATAATTGAGAAACATGTTGGAGCGTTGTTCTCTTAAAGGCTCTGTGCTCAGTGTCATTCATTGTAGTGTCTTAAACCTAAATTATCTGAAAAATATATGACATTTATCAACTTTACCTTAAACATCTTCCCAACATATGTTATTGCAAAACTACTCACACATCAATTAATTCAATTCCCCTGTGATATTTGTTCATTTTGTGCTTATAATTAAGGTAAAATGTGCCTGAAAGTCCTTTAACACCTGCAGCAATACAGTTGAAATTTTCAGTCTGCGTTCATGACATTATTGTTCATCTTGGGGTTTTATTTCTGCTGTTGGAAGCAGAAGGTTTATTGTATAACCACAAAATCAAAAACCTAATTTTTGTGATTCTTTTACTCTCTTGTTTTAACGACATTTTTAGTGTATTTTTAGTTCAGCGTGTTTCCAGTTCTTGAATGGAAATAAATTTTTCCCTTGGTGTAGTGGCTGTGTTTTGCATTCATATGCAACAATTCTCTATTAGTGATTGACTTTATGTTGGTGGTTGGAAACCAGAGGCTGCCTGAAAGCAAAGAAAGTACATTTTATGATCTAAAGCGACAGTATATTTTTGACATCAGTGGACTAAAACGTCATCTAAAATGTACAATATCTAATTAAGTAATTGGACTTATCATCAGGTTTATTTTCCTGGACTGGACAAAATGAAAAATCTGTGGCGTTCCCCTTAAACACTGATGAGCAGTGCTGCTAGCAATGTCTGTCTAAATCATCTGAAGCATCTGAAACAGTAAAATGTATTTAGTGTGTGGGCATCCAATGTAAAACAAGAATGGGGGAGGGGGCAATACTGTACCAGGCCATGGGCACTGATGAATCAGGGTTTTTTTATCTGTATGAATGGGATCAAGATCTTGGCACGGGGGCAAAAGCTCCGAATGCCTGCTCATTAGAATGACAAAAGACCAAATCTCATGACCGTGGATTGAGGTTTGTAAAACAGCAGTGTGTCTCTGTGTCAGCTGTCTGTGCATGATGAGCTTCATACTGTTCAGAGTGACTTTTCATATTTTAAGGAGTTTACGTTTCCAAATCCTGCTTTTCAGCAGATCTCAGTGTTAAGAATATTTGACAATAACCTTTCACATGTGTGTAATATTGGACTGTAATGCACAGCATTATTCTAAAGGCCTCTGGTACATCAAACAGCAGTTCCTCTAAAGCTAAATAAAATGTATTTAATGGGCTGCTGATTGATATGGAGATACACAATACAAATTTTAATGATTTTAATTTTGCAGGTGTGTTTCGTATAGTTTTCAGATATGACAAATGAAAAAGAAAATCCCTCAGTTTTTTGTCATTCTGGGGCCCCTGAAAACCTTGTCCACCTCGCAAGTATTGCAGGAGAAGTGAGAATCAAATCAAAGTAGCTTTGGCTCTGTATGCTGTGGTACAGCGTATAAAAATACATGTTAACTATTTTGAAAAGAAATGGTTTCAAAGGCAGTTTAGCCTGACTAGACTCCATGCTATCATCTCTTTGCAGCTGTACTTGGGCACGCTAATGGTAAACTTATATGCTCACAATAGCAATGCTAACATGTTGATGTTAATGTTGTTAGTGTGAAAGCAGGTACAGTGCACCCTGAGGGAAACAGGAATGTGCACTAGGTAAATTTCATTGTTATGTAACCGAGAGTTCGACACGTTATTTATATATATATATATATAGGTTCATTGTAAAATGAAAGAAAAAAGAAAATATGGATAGGTATAAATGACCGTGTCCTCCATGAGGAAACACTATATGAGACATATCATGGCGCTGGCGTATAGAATTAGGAATCTTTTTAATTGAAAAGGACACAAATAACGCCTGTTGTTTTGCTGATACTGTGAGCAGTGACCCCGGGGTTACAGGCCCACTGTGGTGTTTTGATCAATAGTGATGAACATGTGAAAACCCGACAACAAAAACTCACCATCACACTTTGGCGCATCGCTATACATAACCAGATTTCTGTTATGAAACCTATTTGGATGACAATACTTTATGCTGTGCCATCACACAGCAACTTTATATAAAAGGACAGCGGCACAGAGAGCGTCAGTCTGGCCCCCACTAATTTAACAATGGGAAAGGTAAGCTTATTATGTGTTGCTACTGAAAATACAGATTGAAAAGATGTAAGCCTTGAGAAGTTTTCAACATCGTGGGAATTAATAATTAATCATTGCTTTGACAAATATTTGCAGATCATATTCTACGAGGACAGAAATTTCCAGGGTCGGCACCATGAGTGCGTGAGCGACTGTGCCGACCTGCACCCATACTTCAACCGCTGCAACTCCATTCGTGTGGAGAGCGGCTGCTTCGTGGTGTATGAGAGACCCCACTACATGGGCCACCAGTACTTCCTCCGCAGGGGGGAGTACTCTGACAACCAGCGCATGATTGGCATTAACGACTGCATCCGCTCCTGTCGCATGATTCCCGTGGTAAGCCTCATTCAGCTGGTGTGGATAAAGTTATTTATGGTGGTGTAAAGCAGTAGGTCAAAGAAAGAAAACCTATAACTCTTAAGTTCAAAGTAAATGGGAAATCAGGGAGTAAAACAGAATCTATACATTCGATCCTATTACTAGAGAAAGAGTATGCACGAATATGCAATTACAATGTGCATCTAAAGAAAATGGATGTCAACAGATATGTTTACATAAATATTTTGAATGTCTGCACACTGTACACATGTACTCCATCTATCTGATAATCCATGCAGCTGAAAGGAAACACCCAGTTGAGGAAGAACCTCTAGTTAAGACTACTGTTCTTGCTATAACTGTGGTATTAACACCATTTCATGTTGTCACAGTCTTAAAGAAGTACTACTGTATGGCACAATGATGAGACAAAACAAAAACTGACTCATACATTTTGTTCTTCCTGCAGCATCGTGGTTCCTACAGAATAAGATTATATGAGCGTCCAGATATGGGCGGCCAAATGCAGGAGGTGAGTGACGATTGCCCCAACGTCCAGGACCGCTTCCGTATGTCTGACATTAACTCATGCAATGTAGTCGACGGCCACTGGCTGCTGTACGACCAACCCAACTACAGGGGAAGAACCTACTACCTGAGACCCGGCGAATACCGCAGATACAGTGACTGGGGCGGTGCCAGTCCGAGGATTGGCTCGCTCAGGCGAATCACTGAGTTCAACTAAACGTGTTCTGAACCTTCTCCCTCTCACTGCTCTCAATAAACAACCTGGGCTTAAACTGTGCGTGTGTGTGTGCATGCGCGTCTATGTATCTATAAGACATAAAGATGGCGTCCACAATGTATGTGTTTGTGTTTTCCCTTGAGTTCCAAGTCATTTAACCACATTGTTTGATCTCTACTTAAACCTTTCAACCCACTGAACTTTTAGAAGAGCCTTGAGAGAACATAAGTAGTTGACAGAGCATTGACTATTGAATAGATTTATTAACTGAACGTCACATAAACAGTGTGCAGACATCAGCTTTCTCACATAGTGATGCGTCTGATGGATCCCACCCTGGGACTCATGCTTCCCCACTCATTAAACCTCCTGTATTCACCTGGACGCATCAGGTACTGGCGCCCCCTGTATTGGGGATGTTCGTAGAAGATCCAGTAGCCGTCCATCACGTTACATGAGTAGATGTCGTTGAAATGGAAGCGTTCGTACAGGGAGGGGCAGTCATCAGTCAGCTCCATCATCTGGCCTCCGAACTCCGGACGCTCATAGATCATCATTTTGTGAGAGCCTTGGTGCTGCAGAAAAGATGAGGTGATTTTTGTTGTTGTTGTTGTTTCTAGTGCAGTGAAAAGCATCAAAACTGAGGCTTACCATAGGGATCATGCGGCAGGATCGCACACAGTCATTGAATCCCATCCAGCGCTGGTAGTCTGGATAGTCACCCTTCCTCAGGAAGTACTGGTAGCCCATGTAGTTGGGTCTCTCATAGACCATCCAGTCACCGCTGTCCACTCTGATGGAGTTGCAGCGGCTGAAGTGGGAATGCAGGTCAGAGCATTCGCTGCTGCACTCATAGGAGCGACCCTGAAAGTTCCTGTCCTCATAGAAGATAATCTGGAAGCACATTGATCAAGGGATTTTTCAAATTGTCAGCTCAAATTACGGAAAATATGCATGCGGTACCACCTGAAAAAAAGCCTCCAGCATCGGTTTCGGTTGAATAATCCACGCAGGTGTGCAGAGGCACAAAAGACACAGAGCAAAACAAGCAGCCTTACCTTACCCATTGTGTCGGCTAACCTTGGTCACACTGCAGCCCTGGGCTCCACGCTGCCTTTATAACCCATGGATGACCTATGTCATTGTGATTCGGAACAATGACCGGGCTCGTCAGCTTTTTCTGGCAGAACAGTTTTTTTTGTTGTTGTTTTGCGTGGTCAACAAAGCAAATCAGCTATTTTCCTTTCAGCAGCGGTTACACTTTGAATTTGCTCTGGTTGTCAAACACTCACTCAATGTACAAAAGAAACTTGAAATATAAAATAACTTAATAAATCAGTTGCCTTATCAGTTGCAGTGGACTGTAATGAACTTATGTATTTAAGACTTCTGAGTTTGGCTTTGGACATTACAAGAGAGAAACTCAAACTTATCTTTAGTATCTTTGTACAACAGGACACATTATACAACATGTGAAGTCCTCTTAATGCAGATGATTGTGGTACTGTACATACTTCATGGCCAGGGCTGTAATGATTCTGTGACATGGTCAGAATACAATGAGGATACAGGCCTGGTTTGTGTCCTTTTTCTTTATCACTTTAAACATCAACATGTTCATGTGACTGAAATTGAACATTTTACCTTGAACACTGAAAAAGGCAAACATTCGTGTGAATATTCAGCAGGATGCTGCTCTCTGAAATCCCGTGAAGTGAACACACGCACTGCCTTTCCTCTGCACGCAGCAGCACCTTTTATAAGATTTGCAATTCAGAGACCATTATTTTTCTCAAGTCAGCAACAGATTGTTTTACATAGCTTCTAGTTCTTTCAGTTTTGGTTTTGTTTGGCTTCAGTCCCCCATGCTGTGATATTCTCTATGGACTGAGCTCCAGAATGTTATTTCAATACCGTCTGCACGTGACAGTTTTAATACTGTGGAGCTGCTCATCTGAGAGCAGTGACAGCACCAAGTGTAAACAGTGTTAAAAACGCTTGTAACGAGATATTTAATTGAGCTCTTAGTGCGATTCTGTCTCGACAGTTTTAACATTTGAGAATTACGTGAATTCTGTACATATTATATAAATGGATGGGTCTGAAGAAGCCAGTTAAAATATCACATCTGGAAAAAAACACATCTCTCAAAGATGTACGAGGTTGAAATGTCATTCTTAATATAATTGATCATCATTTTTATATAATTGGTTTTGTCTATATACTTGGTATAATGCAAGTTTCATTAATTATGGCTAAAGGGTCTCATAGCTCAGTGACATAATCTAACACCTGTGACTGGATGTTACTGTAGTTAATGTTAGAAGTGTACTGAAGTGTATTCAGTACAGTGGAAACAGCAGAGGACATGGAGGTCATTATAATGAGGAGCACTGAGTTTTCATTACTTTTCTCACTGTAACTGTGACAGTGGCACTGAGTGTGTGTAAAGTTCTGCTAATATGAGCAACTGAATTCAGCATTTTTAGTCGCTTCAACAAAAGTATTGGCAAATGTAGACATCCACTTAGTTTTATTACAACAGATGGTGCGTATTTTTGTGCAGTTTCTGATAATTACCCACAAAAGTACTAAGCAGGGATTGTATCTTTTATCTTTACCTGAAATCTAATCTTCTCTTGTATTTGTGATTTCACTTTCACCTCATATGTGTTTGTGTTTTGTGTTTTTTTTTTTTTTGTACTTGAGTCAAGTTTCAGGAAATAGTAGTATTAATAGTATTTCATGAGTGTATTCAGATGTTTGGAGCCAACTAAATGCCACTTATTGGACAAAACAGTTGCTGAAATTGTGTTCAGAAGTAGTTCACACAGATATGCTGCAAATTATTTTATTGTGCGTGTCACACAGTAAAAGAGGTAAATTCATTGTGGCTGGATTCCACAGTACAACTGGAACTACATACAAACAATAAACACGTCACAGTTTTAGGATAAAAACAAGGCTTTTTCCTTTTGCCTCTCACTTTGACAACGGAGACCGTTAAGGTTCTGTGATACGTTTGATCGAATTGAACCTCATATCGTCGCTGCTCATCTCTCTGAGGTTCCTGTACTCTCCTGGCCTCAGGTAAAACATCCTTCCCTCGTAGTTTGCCTGCTCGTACATCAACCAGTACCCGTCGGTGACGCTGCAGGACTGCGTGTCAGACATGTGATAATGATCCTGGATGGAGTCACAGTCATTAGTCACTTCATGCATCTGGCCTTCAAAGTTTGTTCTCTCGTAGATCTTCATCTTAAAAGGTCCCTTGTGCTGTAAAAGTACATGTAACAAACAGAATTAAGTACATGTATGAATCAGGTTGCTGTTTAAAGTTAGCTGCTGTGATGTTAACACACTGGAACCAAATATAGCTAAAGGTCTTTCTAAATAGGAAGCAGCTGTTAGATAACTTTACTGAGAAATGTGTTTGTCACATCAAATGAGAAGCTCAGTATAAGTTTAATTTCACAGTTTCTACAATATCTCAGAAGTCATCCTGGTTAGGAATGTATAAATAAAAATGCATCTTCTGCTCCAGTCTTAACACAACCCTTAGATTTAGCTTGAATTAAGAGCACTTGGTGAAGGTTTGGGGCACATGGAAGGAGCTTTTGCTGTTGTTTGCATGGCTAACAGTTTCTCTCTGCTTCCAGTGTCTGTGCTAAGCTAGGCTAAACACATCCTGGACATAATGCTTCTCATCTCATACTGGTAAGTTAAACGAAACATATTTCTAATCAGTGTGCCATCACAGTATATTGCTGTCTGCCTTTTTTCTCTCCGTGGTTGACAGTGTCATGCTCATATTTACCACAGGGACAAAGCGGCAGGACTGAATGCAGTCATTGAAGCCGATGGTATTCTGATACTCAGGATACTCTCCCCTGGTCAGGAGGTACTGCTGCCCGGTGAAGTTGGGCTGGTCATAGACCATGAACGTCCCGTTCTCCACCCTGCAGGAGCTGCACCGCCTCAGGTGAGAGCTGATCTCAGAGCAGTCGCTGATGCACTCATACGAGCGGCCCTGGAAGTTTCTCTCCTCGAAGAAGATAATCTAGAGAGAAACACACAGATTGTCTTTGGGTCCAACATTATAAAATCTCCGGTGCTAAATGTACCAGTGAGTTTTGTGTTTATCTTAACAGTAACAGAAATGAGTACTTTGGTATATACACAGGGTAAAATTACTGAGCTTGAGGCAGTTTATGTGTCAGCATCTGTGTCCTGTTGTGGCCGGTGCAGAGAGCTGTACTCCTCATTACCTTTCCGCTCATGGTCAAGCTATTTGATTTCTGTTGTTGTTCTCACTGGTGCGCTGCCTTTTATGCATCATGTCACATGAAAAGAATCTGCCCGTCAATTGTATGAATTAACTGAGTCAGCTAATCAGTCATCAAAGCTGTGAACACTGCAGTCGCTCAGATTAAACAGTAGTGGTGTGGATTTTACAATAACAAAGCAAACTCTAGTTATTGCATTACTTTTGTATTTTTGCAGCCTCATTTTCATTATAGGGCACATTTGTTTATAGAGCAGTACGTAACAGACACATGCAAGGTTGAATTAAATGCCTTGAGTGAAAGATATAATATGTAACTTCTGATAGATGATATAATACAATCCTCCTCTTGAGTTGAAGCAGTAAAACATACTCTCGCTCAGTTCATTGCACTCAGGATTTTTGCTGCTACAGCCTCACTTGGTCTGCCATGACCAGTAGCTTGTGGTGGCTAATGACTTTTCGGTTTTACCTTTTAATTACCACCAAATTGTTCATTCCGTGATCCCGGGAGATTTAAGCTTGTAATTTTAAAAACCATATCACGCTTTGTTTTAGCGCCGTCCCCAGGACAGACTTAGCAGTTTTTAGCTCCACTGCTGGTAAAACTATAAGATCTGAAGCTTTATCACAATGTTCTTCCATCTATCCATCTTCAGTGGCATTAAGTATCAGTACTGGAGACTGAACCAGAACATTATATAAACTTATTATATTTATACTATGTTAAACTTTTTTAGTTTTGAGGCTGAGGTACACACAAAATTATATGATTATATGTTACAGTTGAATGTCCACTGCAAAACTATGAACACAAAATGACTCTGTTGTGCTGTAATGTCATGGATTGTAATGGATGTTTACAATGGACAGTCTTGATAATGCCTTTGTGATATTTTTGTGTTCACTTCACACAGCTGTGAGTAAGATACTGCAACCAATCGAGCAATAGCAGCAGTGTTATGGAACATCAGTACTATTGAACTGGGAACATTTGTAATAATGCTGGAGGAAAAATATATAGAGGATATACAATTTACTGGATGCTCTGGCATACCAGGGTAGATAAGATAAGTCAGCGACTTTATTTAGGAATTAAAATGGTGATGTCGAGGTCACCCTCACACCCCTGCTTGACTGTAAAGCATGTACACAAAGAAAGCAAAAGAGATATTTCAAAATATCATTTATTTTTGATCCATAGTTCCTTCTAATGAAGGACAATCAGCACATGTCCATGATGCGTCTGATGGAGCTGATTCTCATGATGTTGCTCATCCCCATCTCTCGGAGGTTCCTGTACTCTCCTGGTCTCACGTACATCATGCGGCCTCTGTAGTTGGGCTGCTCGAACATCAGCCAGTGGCCGTCCATCACATTGCAGGACTGGCAGTCAGACATGTAATAGCGATCCTGGAGAGACTCACAGTCGTCCATCAGCTCATGCATCTGGCCTCCGAAGTTCTCCCTTTCGTAAATCCTCATCCTGAACTGTCCCCTATGCTGTTAGAGGAAGAGGAGCCATAAAGACAAGCCAGTTTAACTAACAAGCATGTATTTGAATGTGGAGCACCTACAAGAATCCTGCATGAACTCCAGGCACCAAAAGCCCAGAAAAGCTACAGCTGTCTAATAAAACCCCACTGCCTTGGTCAGAGGAGACTAACAACAAACCAGACTGTGATATCAAGTTGTATAAAAATAATAAATGACAGTGAACTACCCAAACGTCTTACCATTGGAATCATACGACAGGAGCGAATGGTATCCATCATCGCCATACCCATCATGCCCATCATGCTCCCCATGCGCTGAAAATCTGAGTACTCCCCTCTCCTCAGGAAGACCTGATTGCCCATGAAGTTGGGCCGGTCGTACACCACAAAGCACCCGCTGTCCACCCTGCAGGAGTTGCAGCGGTTCAGGTGCATGTGGATGTCAGAGCAGTCACTGTTGCACTCATAGGAGCGACCCTGGAAGTTCCTTTCCTCATAGAAAAGAATCTGCAGCAAAAACAAAAAAAAAAAAAAAACATACAGGAAATGTACAGTTGTTAGTTTGGATTCAAGATCCCACAGCGGGATTCTTGGAAGATTTATTTCTTGGATGGAAAAGACTTTCTGTTACTGTGGCACAATACAGAGTTGCACAACAGTTTGCATCATGTTGTATCTGTAGACTACGAATGTAGAACTATTTTTACAGCTCTGGATTTTTCAGCCTCATACAAAGATATGATAAATATTACCCTGCCCATGGTGACGGTTTTAGTTTTTCCAAATGATGCCAACCCAGTGTCACATTTATATGGACCATCAGCAGCCGACCACCTTGCACACTTTTGTGTGAAACATCATGACTCATCATGAGGTTCACGTGGGCCTGCATTCATTTTTTACATCACACCTCAGTAGTTATTATTGTATATTGAATGTAGCTTAGGGAGGTCATGTTAGGTCACAAAAAAGAAAAAATATTCTTCAAATGACTTATTATTAATTGCTTTTTTTTTTCAAAATAATAGAGGGCCAAATGAGTGTTGTTCTGTGGAGTCTGCAGTGTTTCTTGCAGTTTGTCGAATGCCGTCAGTGTGACAACAGTCTTATCTTTAGATCTGATATTCACACCACGCAGATTTTTACAGAAGAGATATGAATTAAATAGTTGAAGTTTCTGGAAGCATACATAAAACCCAATATTCAGTCCTCAATAACTATTGCAGATTCTGACATACAGTAAAGTGTGCCACCCTATAGTGCTGCTCTGTGCCACAATATAGAGTGATGACTCAAAGGTTTCAGCACAAGCCATGTGGAAATACTACGGCTGTGCAATGTATAAAAAGGGAAAAGGGTCGATGTTGAAGCTGTACATCTGAGATTAGCTCACAAATATCATGACCATGGGGAGGGTAAGTGAAACTTGCAAAAAAAAATCTGAGGCACAAAAATATTTAAAAGATTTTTAGTGAAAATTCACTGCTTGATGTAGTGGACTGGACAAACATCAAATGAGCTACTGAGATTTTTCTTTGAGGTACAGTTCACATTACTGTTTGCAGATCATATTCTATGAGGACCGGAACTTCCAGGGTCGCTCCTATGAGACCAGCAGTGACTGCCCCGAGCTCACCTCCTACCTGAGCAGGTGCAACTCCTGCAGGGTGGAGAGTGGCCTCTTCATGGTCTATGAGAAGCCCAACTTCATGGGCCATCAGATGCTGGCGAGGAGGGGCGAGTACCCGGACAACCAGCGCCTGATGGGAACGAGTATGAGCGACTGCATTAGATCCTGTCGCATGATCCCCATGGTAGGTGGAGGAGGGACCCCACAAATTACAAGAGAGCGGTTTCTTTACACGGTTATAGATGTAGACAGAACTAGAAGGCAAGTGCATGGATGAGATGAAATGTAATAACCTTGCAGTAAATATTGTTTGCACTGCATTAGTTAGCAAATTTATCTGCAGTGCAAACTCAAGGGTTACTCAGCATTTTCCAGAACTTTCAACTGGATCTCACATCCTTTTTCAGCAAATGGAACCTGCTCATATTCCATCACTAAGTACTAAAGAACTGAACTTCAGTGACATTCATTGAAGAAGGCCATAAGATTCTGTTAAAAGCTCCTGTAAAAGCAGGCTTTCAGATTCCAGTGATACAGTGGTTTTGTTCAGACTTTGGTGCAATAGAATAATTTAGAACATTGGTGAGTCCAGTTTTCTTTACTTAATGGTTTCTTTCTGTACTTACTGATGTCAAGGTAGCCAAGCTGGGACATTCACGGCTTCCCTGCAAAAGCATCTTTACCCATTTGTAAAACTAAAGCCGTAATGTTTAGTTGTAAAGATTGAGTTGACTTTTCATTTTCAGTTCAGTTCAGACGTCCACAGTCATCTCCTCATGTTACTTCACCCACAGCACAGGGGACCCTTCCGAATGAGGATCTATGAGAGAGAGAACTTTGGAGGCCAGATGCATGAGCTGATGGACGACTGCGACAACATGATGGATCGTTTCCACATGTCTGACTGCCAGTCCTGCAACGTGATGGACGGCCACTGGCTGATGTTCGAGCAGCCCAACTACAGAGGCAGGATGCTGTACCTCAGGCCGGGAGAGTACAGGAACCTCAGAGAGATGGGGATGAGCAACATGACGAGGTTCAGCTCCATCAGACGCATCACGGACTCTTGCTAATTCAAAGTCTAAATGTACTATGTGAAAAAATAAAGCAAGGCTAAAATCCAGTGATTCTGAAGTCTGCATGTTGTCATTTTGGTGCAAAATAACAATTTTTCAAAAGCAAATAGTGACTCCTCCTGGTTGAACCTGTGCAGCCATTCACAACTTGCAATTTCAGATATGAGTGAACATTCAGTCATTTTTTTGAGAAAGTTATTTCGTGTTTGTATTGTAATGCAGTTGTCAAAGGGAACTGTTTTGAAAGCTTTTCCTTGCTGGGGTGTTTAGGGAAGCTCTGTCATTCAGCCTTTGAGAGTGAGGTATGAAAAAGTTTGTTAGAAAATCAAGCCCACGGGAGAAACAATAGGTGAACAGGACGGTTGTAAAAAGGATCATTACGTCATATCTCCCACTATAAATGTTCAACAGCTGACTCAAATGAGTTTCCCACAAGCACTTGAACACACCAACAAGTTTGATCTTCACATCGTGGTGAACTAAACTGAAACCAATGGCCTGGATGATACACAAAAAAACACAGGGTTTGTAATGGGAAACACATGTGCATTAATGGCAGTGGATGGAGAAAATGATTCAAACTGATACCAAACCTGAAAAAAGAAACAACTTTTGAAGATATGACTTCAACATCTTTAAGAACAACTTTATCTCATCCAAAGACTAATTCTCCATTAAAAACTCTTCATTATGTGACTTGTGGACAAAACTAATCTTGATGTTCGACTCTGATGGCATCAGAATTCATTGCATTGCATAGTATCTTAGCTTCCAGACTCATTTGCATATTAAAGCTCAAATATTTGGAGGATTAGCTTTGTTTTGGTCCTCAAGTTTTTGACAGTACAAATAAAAGAGACAAAATCCACAAGCTACAGTTGTCCAGCTCTGAGTGTTTACCCAAGGAATTTGAAGGTAAATCCATGTTTGTTAACACATTAACACTGTGTAGGTGCTTCAGTTCAAAGTGTGAGCTAAATATGGTACCTAAGGACTCCAAAACATTACCTGCTTTCTTTAACTGATCTTTATCAACATAGTAACTAAACAAAAATGACGTGTATAGGATAATTATAGAGTCTTGCCCATATGTGACCTGGTCTTCTGTGAATTTGTTCACCTGGCCATCTGCATCATTCCATCCCTGACACTAATAAATAAGCTTTTGGTAAACTGTTTTCACTTTACTTGTCCTATTTCTAGTCTAATTTCTCATATGTCCCTTCTTTTTGGGCAGTAAATCTATAAAGAAAATCTCATTTAACTCAGCAGGGAGTGATGCCAGATTCCAGAAGATGCGAACAATTAAAACTGCGTAAATGAAACCATAAGATGTGTATATTTTTTGCCAACCCCAGTTTCTTTCCATCACTGTCTGACACTGAACCTCTGCCTTCACTGTTCCAGCATGTGTTTGATACAGAGTCATCATCAGACTGGAACAAAGGCAAATCAAACAGCACCAAGCCATTTTGCTGATATGTAAATCTACCTCATTTGGGTATCAAAGACTTGCCACACTCTGCACATTTTGTTTATCGATAAATACTTTGATGGGGCTGCAGCAAAGAATGAGGTCTACAGTGCATCCAAATGGGGAAGGTAAGATAGAAGCTATTACCACCTGTATACTTTTAAAGACATTTTTTCCTTTAGGAAGGATCTGTTTAATATGTGCAGTTTCATAAAATGCCCACGTTGCTTACCTTTTCCACAGATCACATTCTTTGAGGAGAAGAAATTCCAGGGCCGCTGCTACAACTGCAGCAGCGACTGTGCCGACCTGCACACATACTTCAACCGCTGCAACTCCATCCGGGTGGAGAGCGGTGTGTGGGTGATCTATGAGAAACCCAACTACAAGGGTTTCCAGTACATCCTCAGCCCTGGGGAGTACGCCGACAACCTGCAGTGGATGGCCTTCAGCGACAGTGTCAAATCCTGCCGTATCATAAAGAATGTGAGAGTCCTCATTTGGGTTTCTTCAGGGATTCATGTCAGATACAGTGTTTTAGGTTACTATACAGTTATAGAGAAATGTCAGAAAATAGTTTGAGCGGTGAACAGAAGTACAGGAATGTACAAGAGCACAGGGCCCAGCTTTGTGAACACTGTGAAGCCAACAGAATAAACAGGCAGACAATAGCAAGAATATTTGGCAGCAATTTGCAGGTTCTGCTAATAGGTAAGCCAAGAACTTGTTAAAGGGGCATATACAAACTCAAAAGGATGGCAAAACTAACCAGTGAACATTGCAACACATTTACGAATTAAAGAGCCAGATGTGCAGATGTTGGTGGAGACCAAAACAGGGCTAAAGGTGAACATTGGCCTGCCTTTCACCAGGTGGCCAGAAACACATCTCCAAATAAATGCTGAGTGAAGGGAGACATTGATTTGTACAAAAAGTGTTGTATTTCACAAAGCTAGGTACTGAAAAAAGTTTTGTTTTGTGCTGGTACCAAATCTCAGGAATTATATCACCACTAAATAAAAAAAAAAAGTCAAACAGCAAGTTCAGTTTCAGGACACGCTTTTTTTTTCTTCTAGGTTTATGGCAGTGCATGGAAGCTGAGACTGTACGAGAGGCCAGACTTCGGAGGGCAGATGGTGGAGTGCGCCGACGACTGTCCTTCGGTGTATGATACCTACAAGCTGCGTGAGGCTTACTCCTGTATGGTGGTTGATGGTGCCTGGGTCCTATATGACCTCCCCAACTACAGGGGGCACCAGTACCTCCTAGAGCGAGGCGAGTACCGGCAGCACAGCGACTGGGGGGCATCCTCTCCTGGTCTCGGCTCCTTCCGGAGGATCACAGAGTTTTAACTCTACCTCAGATTTAACTTTGACCAGAAAGTGATTCAAGACCTTTTCAGATGCCGACACTGACACGACATGATCAATAAATGAGAAGCAAACTCTAACTGTGTTCTTATGGTTTTTCTCTAAATGTTTCCCATGCTACACCACTGGTATGCAATTAAGGGACCATTAATAGAAATATTAAACATTATTAATATAAAATAATAGTGATTTAAAAAATTACAGTAAAAGAGAAGGTAAAATTAGGCCTAAGTTGTGACAATGAGATACTTAATATCTGGAGATAGCAGATTAAAGTTTTCAGTCTCATTAACCATCTTACAAAGTAAGTTTGGCCCCAGGTTTTTATTCCAAACAAACACTGTTAAAGCTGATTTCAGTGATTTGCATAACCTCTATCAGAGAGAAAGCGTGACTCAGAGAGACTATGGGGTTTGTGTGATAACATTAACCGAAATTAAAATGTGTCCTGTGGCCAACCCCCCTGCAGCCACCTGGGATATTGTTCTTGTGTGTGGAAATGGAAGCTGATTATTGCAATTGCTTAAAAAAGGATCAATAAATCTGTAAATCCATTTTGGGGTCATTTTATCTTCCACACAGTAGACCACTCACACTCTCAAGTATAACTGGCATGACTGTTGCCAGAAAATGCCATTTGATTTTTGACATTGCTCGTATTTTCATAAATATTTGCTGTCATAAAACATTAAAATAAAAATAAAGTGACTGCAATGTTCACCCTGCAGTATGACAGTGTTGGAGAGAATGAACGGCACACTGGTGATTCAGTATATTAAAAATGTGAAGTTTGACCTGAGGGTGGCTTTAGAGAGGAGGTCATGGAGTGTCCAGATTGGAAAGGGTTCATCCTCTGAGGAACATCAGTGTGCTCTGTAAACATTATGACGATCTTTATTATTATTATTATATTTTCATTGTACGCAGATGGAAACACTGCTGTGATGGTGACACTGGAGGAAAGGTCAGGGGGAAACCAAAAATATTGGGTTTCATGCTCTGGGGACCTCGAGTATCAGCAGGACATGTCCAGATAATCATTTCTGATGGACATGCAGTTTACTGTTGGTTCTGCTCACTAACAATATAACTCTCTAACCAGTCACTTCATCCACTACCCAAAATCTCATTTGTGATAAAGAGAAATGACAAAGTCAACTTTCTTTTAACCACGATCAGAAAACAGACACGTTTATGTGTCATACTGGAGTGCAATTACAAACAGTGCATTTTGTTCTTCTTCCAGAGCTTTCAGCTGCATCTCACAGCCTTCATCAGCAGTCTTCATGGAGAATAACATCATCTCTGTTATAGAGGTGAGTGAGACTTTGAGCTAATATTTTCTTTGTCAAACAACTGCTTCCAAGAGCAAAAAAGCAACTTGGACCAGACTGAATGAATTAGTTATGCAGTGTGTAAAATCAGGATTCAGTATCTCCTGTAAAGTCTCTGGTGCCTTCCTGCTGTGCCACTGACTCAGCTCAAAGCGTTTCATATCAAACCAAATGTCCTGCAGTGCCCTTGTTTTTGTCAGCACGCTCTGCTGCATCCGCTGGCTTTGGGATGCTTTGCACTTTGCATTTGCATTGTTTAGGGAAACAGGATTGACTGCATCAGAACAATGTGATAAGCCTGGATAAATATTTGAATCGCTGATTGAATAAACCAGCTCACACAAAGCGAGCCATGTGCTTAGTTTTATTGTTCCTGTGCTTTATAAAGAGAATATTGGAGGTGGCTGCTTTAATGTTTTATATAACACACCAAACCTATTGATATTAACTATGGAGAAGGTACTTTTCACATTATTGTGATAGTTTACACTCTGTTTTTTAAGATCAATATAATGAATGTGATTTTTAAAATCAGCTTCACTGTGATAGTTTTTTAAAAGTCTGTTTCTGTTTCTTTTCCAGATCATCTTCTACGAGGACAGAGACTTCCACGGTCGATTCCACGAATGCGACAATGACTCCAGCGACCTGCACACATACTTCAGCCGCTGCAACTCCATCAGAGTGGAGGGAGGTTTCTGGGTAATCTATGAGAGACCAAACTACATGGGCTACCAGTACGTGCTGAGCCCCGGAGAGTATCCAGACTACCAGCACTGGCTGGGCATCAATGACACCATCAGGTCTTGCCGCATTATTAGGAATGTGAGTTAAGAAGGATTACTAATGAAAACCATACCAGTGTTTTAGCCCATTTACAAGCAATTATATATTTTCTGTTACACCAAATTTGTCTTTATTTGCAGCAGCTGTTCAGTGTCCTTTGATTCTGTCCTCCAGGTGGGGAATTCATGGAGGCTGAAGGTGTGGGAGAGGCCAAACTTTGAGGGCCTGTCCATGGAGGTGGCAGACAACATGCCTGCCTTCCACGAGCGCTGGGACAGCCACGATGTCCACTCCTGCAAGGTGTTCGAAGGAGCCTGGATCTTCTATGAGCACCCCAACTACACGGGGCACCAGTACCTGCTGGAGAGGGGCGAGTACAGACGGTACTCTGAGTGGGGGGGCATGAAGCCCACTGTTGGATCCATCCGCCGGGTTACAGAACACTAGCAGTGCAATAAAAAAAAAGTGCTAAAAGGCTGAACATGCATCTTGAAAAATAAAGTCAGAATAGAAAAATGATTTAGTGTTGATCTTGCATGTTGCATTCTTTAAACGACGTCAGTTATTTATTTTGTGACTCAAATGGGGGCATGATCACAGAAATGCTACTGCAGAGGTTAAACTAGATAAGAAGTTTCTGGTCATTTATTATATTATAAGAATGACATGTAATCAATATAAACAAATGTATTAAATACAAAAAAACTTTCCACCGATTTCTAAGATAACTACAGAAGTGATCAGGGAAATAACATGAATGAAGCAGTGCATTTACAGCAGCATCACAACTGATAACAACACGATTCAGTGCTATAAATCTTGACCAAATCTTTTTCTAGAGTTAAACGGCATTCAGTCAAATTTTCTGCATCAACACATATAAAGGCCACGTACTAAAACAATTGCAGCATCAGCTAATGTTAATGGAGAGTTCATTTGAATGACAATCATTCCACTGGCAATGCATTTCATCAGCCTTTATATAAAAGTGGACCATCAGAGATCCAGGGTGAATGAGTGGCTTTAATTTGATTGGGTGAAGATAAACATAAGGTGATCATGGAGCGTACGGGGAAGGTGCGTACTCTAACTGTACAACATAATAATACTATAAGTCACTGTATAGTCACTGATGGATTGTTTGGAAATGTTCGTGATGACCAGTGAAATGCTGCTGTTGCTCTTTGACAAAGCTTTGACGGTTCATTCATTTTTCTAGTGATGAAAAGTAACGCTCCGGTGCAAAGTATTGATTTTGGTAGAATTAACTGCATGTTTTTAAGTTTTGGTTTGGTGTTTAGTGTTCCTGATCTCACAGGAAATTCATTCTTATTTGTACAGTAAGTGAATTATTCTTTTGCCTGATGTAAAGCCAGTGAAACCCTGACACAAACTTTAAAGCTGCAGTAACTGTTATTTTTATTTATGTATTTTTTTGTCCACTTGGGGGCAGTGGAACACACTGAAACTATTTATCACATTATTAAGTTATAGTGAATTCTTTAGAAAACAGTTCTTGCTGTATTTTTCTTCCAAAATGAGTCCAAACCTTAAAAGTGGTAAAATGTCAGCTGTAGGACTAAGGTGCACAGCTTCGGTTGTGGTAGTGTTACTGTAACTAGTGGATGTAGAGGTTGTAATAGTCGTCATAAAAAAAGTAATCAGTAGCATTTCAACTTCTAACGCAGTCTCTTTCTTGCAGATCTTTTTCTACGAGGACAAGAACTTCCAGGGTCGTTACTACGAATGCAGTAGTGACTGTCCTGAGCTCAGCTCCCACTTCAGTCGCTGTAACTCCATACGGGTGGAAGGCGGAGCCTGGGTCATCTATGAGAGACCCCAGTACATGGGCTACCAGTATGTCCTCATGAGAGGGGAGTACCCAAACTACCAGAGCTGGAACGGCTTCAATGACACCATCCGCTCCTGTCGCCTTATCAGATATGTAAGTCCTGGAAAATAGCTT
This sequence comes from Toxotes lorentzi, assembly GCA_037833715.1. Taxonomy (NCBI): domain Eukaryota; kingdom Metazoa; phylum Chordata; class Actinopteri; family Toxotidae; genus Toxotes; species Toxotes lorentzi. The sequence continues at coordinate 2,118,787 of JBBMJY010000017.1, forward strand.
GATGTGTAAGTGTGGGTCAAGTAAGATGAACATAATCTTATTCACTACATTGCAAAATGAAATAAAGAGCCAGCAGATAGTTGGTTTAGCTGAGCATAAAGACTGGAAAACAGAGGACACAGTAAGCCTGGCTCTGTCTAAAGGCAAGAAAAAAATCTGCCTGACAGCATCTCTAACGCTCACTAGTTAACACATATCTGGTTTAATGTCCAAGCCTTCCAGCAGGCACAGGATCCGCATCTATGAACGTCCAGACTTCAGTGGCCAGATGATAGAGTTAAGCGAGGACCTGCCCAACCTGATGGACCGCTGGCGCTACCGTGACGTCCACTCGGCTCACGTCCAGGACGGCGTCTGGGTGTTTTATGAGCATCCAAACTACAGGGGGCGCCAGTACCTGCTGGAAAAAGGTGAATACAGACGACATGCAGAATGGGGGGCCCTTCATCCATCTGTAGGCTCCGTTAGACGTGTTATGGACTTTTAGACACACCTGAGACCACACCTTACACCAAACCATATTCTTCCACTCATCTTCCAGAAACTGAACTCACCTGCAAATAAAAGCATGCAAACTGCAGCAGAACAGGTGTGAGTTTTATTTTTTGAGATTACAGAACGAACCATGCTGAAATTAGAACACATGAACGTAAAAATGAGACATCCTACAGTAGATGTTTGAATATGTGGTTATCAGCTGAGCTGTGGATGCTAACATCTGGTGTCTGATGGTAAAGCTCAGGAACAAAAAGGCTGCAAAAGCCCTCTGATGATTCAGGAGGATTCACCAACAAGAACCCATGGTATGCCAGAGGCCATTGTTCTTAGCTACCAGCCTGTGGCAGAGACGGCATTAAAAAACACAGCCGAGCAGTTCAGCAGTATACACTACCCACAGCTGTGACCCTTATAAATGACTTACTCTTTACTGCAGACTTGATGGCTTATCAGAAAGTGTCATTATTACCCTTTACCCATTACCCTTGAATGTTAATGACTCACTAACCAGAGAGATTTTTCACTTGAAAATTGTTCTCATTAATGGTGTGTACCTGATCTGTAAAGCAGTAAATGATTTAAATGAGTATCTTATTAGAAAGTAATACCAGCTCTTCAAATACATATAAATCTGGCATAAAAAAGGCAGCTGTGACTGTGCTGCACAAAGCTGGCTGTCACTGCAGAGCTGACGTTCAGATACTTGTCAAAGGGTCACAGAGTGGCAGGAACATGAAACATCTGAGCAAAAGTGACATGAGATGTTTTTTTTTTCTTTAGTGAAAGTGATATTTCCCTGAGTGCAGGAGTCATCTGGCCAAAACAAAAAAGGCCACCTAGTGGTGTATTATTAACATCCTGCAAAACTATCACTTAGATTTTAGTCTTAAAATTGTAGTTTTTTGTAAAGGTCACAATCATGATTTAAAGCTATAAAACAGCTTGTCATAAAATCATATTTTTTCCTGTTTGGTTCTTCCTGTCTCTTACCACTTGTTCACATCATGTGTTGTAAACTTTATATGCAAAAATATGCCCTTATTTAGTATTTTGGTTTTAAAATGTCAGCAAGTGAATTAAAAAGAGCTAATAGAACCACAGCATAGAGCAGAAGAAAAAAACATCATAAACATCAGCCTGCAGACACCTTTGACTTCGACGTTTAATTTCCTGTTTCAGGAATTGCAGATTATATCATCCAGGTTGATCTGCCAAAACGGAAGAATAAAAAGCAGTGATGTGATATGTACACAGTAGTAGACGCACGATGGCAGAGTAAACAGGAGACGCTGCAAATCAGTAACAGAGCTGCTGAGCTCAGCTGATGTTTGAACTGGAACTTTTATCACGCACAGATTCGCTCTGGCATCCCCCAACGCTGATCAAGCAGTTTCTAAGTAGAGCACAAACAATCAGTGCAACGTGCCACAAAAAAAAAAAGAAGACATCCACCTGAGCAGGTCATTCAGTCTGAAGTCATAACACGGGACTAGCAGTAGGGTTTCCTGTGCTCCCTGCAGAAAAAATGTCCTTTAAATGGGCCAAACATTCTGCAAAAATGTGTCTGATTTTAGGCACAGGGACAAAGAAATGAGACAATGAGTGAGACTGAAATGATGATTAAATGTGTATTTAGAGGGTGATAGATAGATAGATAGATAGATAGATAGATAGATAGATAGATAGATAGATAGATAGATAGATAGATAGATAGA
>JBBMJY010000017.1:2121099-2132081 GCA_037833715.1 Toxotes lorentzi
ATGCAATATCAAAAAAAAAATGTATGTAGCAGCCGTGATTATTGTGCAAAGTAAGTGAATATAAATATAAGGTGCAGCCTCCTGAACTTTCTCAAGACTTCAAATAGCACCTGCCTTACAGGCTGAGGGTGTTTAAATACTGGTCTGGATTTTGCATCAATTCCCTTTCCTTGATTATGATGATACTCCGAGATCACAAAGTTTAGTAAGAAACACTGCATTGTATCGGGGCTTGTGCTGAAGTTCAGACTTGCATACCGGAGTTACAGATAATCAGGTGACACACTCGGTGATCTCTCTGCGGTGACTGGTAATGAAGTGGAAGGAATTAAAAACTGTTCTGCCACCCACTGAGATGAATGGACTCTGAAGCAGTCATGTGTGATGCTGGATTAAATCTGTCAAACGTGGAGCAGTTACAAAACTGCAAAGTGTGTGTGTGTACTGGGAGAGGCCGTACAGTATTTCTACACTTCAGCACATGTGTCCAGATACATATTATACGTTATTCAGGAGAAGAATCCCACTTCAGATCCTCCTAAATAGTAGCAGCAGTTGTTTTATATAGCACAATATTATTCTTTATTGCTGCCTAAATCTAATTAAATTCAGCAGTTACTATACTTAATAACCAATTATCTAAATATCCAATTATTTATTGCTATTTTTACTATTATTTAATCTGTGCATTAGTTCATTTAGTCAACTAGGATTTATTTATTTACTCATCTCTTTGCTGACTTATTTAACGGAATGGCCGCTCTGGCCCTTTAAGAGAGCTGTGGATCCATGAATGAAACGCAGCCATTCATAAAAAACAACAGGGGACGGACGTCAGAGCCGTCTTGGAGACGATTGGCTCGCCCTTCGACGGACGTTGCGTTCTGGCCAATGGGAGGCAGGTCAGCGCAGGACTCGGCTGAGATCCAGCGATCGGAGCGCTTCATTGAGAAAAATCCACTGGCGAGCTTTTATTTGAGGAGCTGCAGGGGATGTAGGGGAGGAAGCCTGCGTCGAGTTTGTTTCACGCTGCCACGAAACTTCACTGATCAAGTGAGTCCTGCTTTATTAATCTATAACTGCAACAACAGGGAGGCCGGGGGCTTGTTTCGCTTTGTTTGATCACATCAGTGCTAACAGCACCGTCGCGGTTCGTCCCTGGCACTCAGGGGAGCAGATGCGGGCTGAGAGGCGAACGCCATTTTCTGAGAATCCAACGCAACGCTGCGCCCATTTCCCCGCATGTGTCAGCTCTGCAGAGCGGCGTTTGCGTTTTGCAGCAGCCGTCCGTGCGGCCCGTTAGCATCGGCAATCTTTGTCTGTGCTCTGTGGCAAATTTCTCAATGGTGAGCTGCTCCCCTCCTCCTTTCCTCTCCTCTCCTCCCTCCTCTCCTGCGAGGATCATGTTTCACTTCATTGAGAAAAACAAGGAGGTCCCGCGTGCTGTCTGCTCCTGCGCCTCACGCCAAACTCCATTCACAAATCTCTCATTTTAATGGTTTGCTCATAGTAATAACACCACGAAGCGGAGTCGCGTGTTTGGTTTCTGTGTTTGCAAATGAACCAAACTTTAATTACAAATTTTCGCTTGTTATTAAAACGATTTCCTGAAACAAAAGCTGAAGGTGTTGTTTACCCACGGAAGCTCACTGTATTTACCAAAGGGGAAACGGAGACATTTTCTCCTAATTATAAGTTCTGTGTGCTGTAATTATGAGACGACTATCTTATAATTACCAGGTGAGTGTATGAGACTTCCTTCCTATGAGGTAGTTCGCTCATGATGTACTCTTATCCTCATGCTGCACTGAATTCAATTGGATAAACTTGTTTCCAAGATTCTGCCCTTTAATAGAAGTAAGGTTGTAACTGTAATGTAAATCAAAATAAATGCATTTTATAATTGTTGTTATAATTAGCTGCTTATTTTAAGTGAAAAGCTCAAAGCAGTGGCCTGAAAAGTGGAAAACCACACTGAATAATCTAACTTCTATGATTTGGAACATGCTTTTAAGTTCAATTGAATAAACTGCATACATCATTGGGTTTAAATCCTTTAAAAAGGAAACGGAAAACAAAAATAGGAAGCTCTTGTGTGGTTCACACCAAGTGCAAGACTATCCCCCTCATCCAGATCCAGATCAAAGGGAGTCCTGGTCCAGTCCCGGTATGTTCAGCAGACTGCTCTGACAAAATAAAGTTTCCAGACTTGGTCCAGTAATTGTTTCCAACTAGCATGATTCAAAGCAACAGTTCGTCATTTTGGGAAATACACTCATTTGCTTTCTTGCTGAGATTTAGATGATGATATGATTGGTACCTCTCCCTTATCTTTCATGTCTGTAAACCTACCAGCATTTCTAACACTCACATTAATGTCACCACAGTGGAGCCAGACAGGCGGAAAAGACATCATCTTTTACTGGACTGTGCAGCTGCTTTCTGTTTATCTCCTCAAAACTAGCTTTGCCATTTCAAACGTCTTTGAAGACTGGTTCCTCCTGAAGCTCAGATTCACCTCGCATTTACCGGAGTTAGCCTAATGCTGTCACTCACGACAGCCACTGTAAAGCCTGTGGGGGTTATGGAGGTTAGGAAAACACAAACCCATGGAGACATTAAAGAGAGGGTGGAAAATACTTCAGCTTCAGGGCTTCAGAGTAAATCTCCATGATTGCTGTTTTTCCTAATCTGTCCTCTGATCCCTCTTTATTCCAGAGTGAAGACTCCTGCAACATGGACGGCTTTTATGACCAACAGGTCCCTTTTGTGGTTCCTGAGAGTGTGAGTTTGAAGCATTAAATTAAATCTCATATATTCATCCTCCTCTGCAACGAGCACCTGAGGATTAATTACAGTTATGTTTTCACTAAACAGTTTTGTCATTAAACTTGTAGAAATGTCACACGGAAGACACAGAGATATGTCTCAGCGACAGGAAACGGAAGTTCGTGGACACGGAGCTGGCTCAGGACACAGAGGGTAGACTCATTACAGCCTCATGTCTCATGCATCAAAGTTTGTTTACTATGTTAGAGTGAAGTAAAGTAGTGAAAAGCTTGTGAATGTAGTGAAAAATCCAGGTCCAACCTGTTCCAGAGTATTTTTACCCATGAAAGTAATACATCCATTTTAATATCATTTCATAACTGTCTTACAGAACTTTTTCAAGATCTGAGCCAGCTCCAAGAAATCTGGATTGCAGAAGGTGAGACCAGCAAGCATCATGGGATGATTCATGTAGTCAGAAAGTCACAGAACCGAACTCCGGGAATGTACCGAGGCGAGTCCTTTAATCTCCCGTCTTTCTCCCCTGACAGCTCAGGTTCCTGATGATGAGCAGTTTGTCCCAGATTTCCAGTCCAACAACTGTGAGTAGCTGCTTCACCTCTAATATTTATAACAACAGGGAGCAAACGTTTTGTGGAATAACTCGCCTTCTTTATTCACGCCTGATCTTCCTCCTCTGTGCCTTTAACTATAGTCTGGAAGTATAAAGTATCCCAGTGTTTGAGTAAACGTACTCACAGGCACATTTCTGAAGCTTGGCTTGTACATTGTTTTCCTGCAGCCTGTGATTACAGCCCGTCTTCTAGAGGCCAACAGATGGACCCAGTTGACCTGTCTGAGTGTGCATGAGTGTAGTCCCTGCACTCCTCAAGGTCACTGGTGTAAATACGATTGTGTTTACAGTGTTAACGTTGACTGGTAATATAGTATATGAGTGGGTCTGTGCCAGTTAAATGACAGTAGTCATGTGGCACACAGGAAATGAGTTATAAAATGACTTCCAGCAACTCTACCTGTACTTTGAATATCACAGATAAGGCAGGAGCTGAGGAAATAGTGCATTTAGTGCTGCTGCCAAACACGTACTGCATGTACTTATTGCTGCTTGATGGCTGCCTCAACAGAGCGACTCCCGGCTCACACAGTAAATCTGACAGCCACTGTGTTGTGGATGGAAACATTGGCGGCGTGGTGTCGTCACTGCAGATTCCAGGAAGGCTGAGATCAGACAGGAGCCTTTCGGTCTTTCTGCTACTCAAACACTAGAAACTAAAGGCTGCAGTGTTAAGACACTGTTTGACCATCACATCACTGAAAAAAGACAAGGGAGATAGTCTTTTACCCCCTAAGGTGGGGGTCATTTGTTAGGTCTTTTCTTCAGCTGTTTTTTTTTTTCTGATACTTTGAGTGTCACAAACATAGTTCTGTTCTCCTGGAGTGATGGCAGGTGGCTCGTTGCCCCAGAACAAAATGACTCTTATTCATGTGTGTGTGTTTGCAGTGATGTTTCATGGACCGCCCGTCAGCAAGGTGAAACGAGAGCCCAGTCCGTCCAAAGACCTGTCTCCCTGCAGAACGCCTCAAGCTGACATGTGCCTTTACAGTTACAGGTACTGCATGAATGTTTTAGAGCAGTGCATGATGGGATGGCAGTGACATCAGCATGTCAGAGTAACGTTTTGGGTGCAGCACTGAGTGTCCGGTTGTCTTCGCTCTCTTCAGTGCCTGTGACACCAAGCCAGCTCTGCCTCCAGCCTCCACAGCTGCAGTACAGTGTGACTCCACCCATCCAACCGGACCTCCACCCTTACAGAGGCAGCTACAGCCATCGACCCCCCAGCTGACCGGTAGCTGCCCCCCGAGCCACGTTCCTGCCCTGAGCCCCTCCCACCACCACATCCTCCCACCTTCCAACCAAAACCAGCAGTTTGCTCTGCCACGCCCCCCCATCAGCTGCCCCGGAGCTTCTTTCAGCAGGGAACAAAGGTGAGATCTTATTATTACTTTTATATGATGTCAGCTAGAAACAAGTTCACTTGAAACCCTCAAACCTCTGCTGCTGGTCTTCCATGTCTCAGGTTCCAGCGGCAGCTGTCAGAGCCCAGCTTGTCCTTCCTTCCCCCGGAGAAAGCGACAAACACACAGTTCCCCCCCTCGAGCCGTGATGGGCGCCCACTGTACCAGCGCCACCTCTCAGAGCCCCTGGTGCCCCCCGGCCCCCGAGGTTTCAAACAGGAGCTGGTGGACCCACGATACCCAGAGCGAGGGCCACCCGGTCCAGCTCTGGCCCGGCCTCAGACCACCTTCAACCATGTCACAATCAAACAAGAGCCAAGAGACTTTGGCTTCGACTCAGGTCTGTTTTATCTGTTACAGCTGTTTACAAACGCTGCATTTTCCCACATTTATCATTTGAGTTAATGTTTAATGTGATTGAATCTCTTCTCACTCTGTCTGACTTATGTCTTCCAGAGGTTCAGACCTGCCAGTCGTCATCAGTCCTGTACCACAACAACAATATTGGTGAGTTTGTGTTGAGTTGTCTGAGCCTGCAGAGCTTCTCTGTACAACTGATGTTCACTTTTCTAACGTCACGTTTTTATTTCCTCACAGGATTTGGTCGTGACAGAGAGCCACACTTGTACTACGACGACACTTGTGTTGTACCAGAAAGACTGGAAGGTGAGACTGAAACAAGATGGTGATGCCGATGGTCCAGGAGAAATATATATATATATATATATATATATTAAACATGACTATTTTTGTGACCTGACAGAGTGAGACGTGTCCTCATTGTGTCCTGTTTGACCCTGTGAGCAGGTAAAGTGAAGCAGGAGGCTTTGCCGTACCAGCGCCGCGGCTCCCTGCAGCTCTGGCAGTTTCTGCTCACGCTGCTTGACAACCCAGCTAACGGACACCTGATTGTGTGGACGGGACGCAACATGGAGTTTAAATTGATCGACCCCGAAGAGGTCAGTCACTGACAAAACCTAATGTGGGACCTTCTGAAGGGCTCGAATTAAAAACAATTGTATTTAATTCTGGGGGACGCGAAGGGAATGAGGGAGCTTAGCGAGGATGAGAAAGAACCTACATTTGACTTCCTCTGTGAATTTTAATCAAATCCAGTTGGATGTTTAATGGAGGGTTTCCTCTCCTGCGTTGTGTCCAGGTGGCCCGGCTCTGGGGGATTCAGAAGAATCGACCGGCCATGAACTACGACAAGCTGAGCCGCTCACTGAGGTACTACTACGAGAAGGGCATCATGCAGAAGGTAAAGGCAGGTCATGTTTCACTTCTCTCCTCTGTTACTCTCACATGTGGTTACACATTTCTTATGAAGTATCAGTTGGAGTTTGTCTTTCCTCTTTGAGGGGTTTTCCTTTGGAACTATACAGTCTGTTTCCATGAGCTCCAACAGAACTACAGAAACCACTGAATGTCATTCATTTCTCTCCTCCTGCAGGTGGCTGGAGAAAGGTACGTCTACAAGTTTGTCTGCAGCTCCGAGGCGCTCTTCTCCATGGCTTTCCCAGACAACCAGAGGCCGAGCCTGAAGGCCGACCCAGACGCCATGCCGCCCCCCAGCGAGGAGGACGGCCTCCCCCTGCACGGCTATGAGGAAGAGGGTCCGTACCTGGCTGACGGGGGAGAGCAGGGCACCCAGGGACTAGCTTTCCCTGACAGCTACCTGTACTAGACACAGCAGCCCGGATGCTGCTGAGATATTTGAAACAGGAGGACCCTGAAATAACTGAGCAGTGTTTGAGATTTTCAAAAATTGTACTCCCACATTATGGATGTCACAGAAAAGATGAACTTATCAGATCTTTTTTTCCATTGAAACTAAAATTCTCTTTTGCCAGGAGTTTTGTTTGCAAAGCGAGAGATCAGAGAATCTCTGGGACTGTTAATTTGAACTCACTCCCATAGCAAAAATGAAAATCAGTGTAAAAAAATCTGCTGTTGTGATTTGGTTTCATTTGTTATGATGATCGGGGCCATTTGCAGCAAAGAAAAATGGAGTTTGCAAGAATGAAGTTGTAATATTTTGAGAAAAAGTTACTTACTCAAGTACCAGAAACAGTCGTGAAGATGTAAGCAAGTCATAATTTATAAGAAAAAGATGTAGTTTTATTTTTACAACAGTTAAAATATTATGAGAAAAAAAAGTCACAATCTTTCAACATAGAGTTGTACATTTACTATTATGGGAACAGTCAACACAGAGAAAAAGCCATCGTTTTATGAGAAAATAAAGGACGAAGAAAAAAGAGGTCGTAAAATGTGAAAACTTAATTATGTTTTTACACTCACAATACTAAAACTTCTTTCTCAAAATATTCAAGTTTTATTCTTGTTATGTATTTGATATATATTTGAACTCTGGGATCTGTATTTGAACCAAAAACTATCTAGAAGCCATGACACTCCTTTACAAACTGACCTATCATTGTTTTTTGTGGGTGAACCTCACACTGCTGGAAAGGGACACACGTTTCAGTCCTCCTATAAACATGTATATTGAAATGTCTTTTGCGTAAGTTTTCTTGTTTTCAAAGCTAATATTTTTGGCATTATATGAACTTGTAAGTTTTTCCTATAACTGTTTTATGAAAAAGGTACTGCTACTATTTTTGATTCTCTAATACTGCCACTCTGATGCTAATACTAAGCATGGACTTTCTTACAAACGGCTCTCCAGTTATTGTACCGATATAGTTTTCTGCATTTTGTATAGTTGATTTGCTTCAGTGTGTAGAAAAGGTGTATAATTATATATGAATATATTTTTTTGCTAAAGGCTCTGTTTGCTTGACGTTGTACAATGAGCTGCAGAGTTTGCCCTTCTAATGTGTCGCCTCAGTTTCAGCCTCTCGGAGTTTAAGGACCTGTACCCTTTGAGTCCTGCAGATGGAAACTGTATGTATGCTGTATGATCACTTGGTGGTGTGAGTGGTGGAGAAAGATGGTGACACTGGTGTAACGTCTACCCTCAGATACTGTATGTGTGCCTTACGTTGATCTTTACTGATACAATAAACTATTTTACTCTTTATTATATTTTACTTTAATTATTTTCATAACTTGAGAGGTGAAACCTGTTGGATTACTCCAGATAGAAATTAAAGCAAATTCAATTTTGGTTTAATTATCACACTGTCACAGCACAATCAAATGAATAAATTACATACTTGTTAAATCAGCTTATTTACATGGATTCAACACTGTATTTCCTCTGAATATTAAAACATCTTGGTAAATCATAAATCAGCTTTGAGTGGTGATAGTTCTCATGGTACAGGCAGCAGCAGCAGCAGCAGCAGCGCCCTCTGCTGGTTATAAAGAGAAGTGCGTACAGCACCTGAGTAAATGTACTTATTATATTCCAGTATTGTAACTGAGTCTTTCATTAATACTGATGGGAACACCAGGTGCTAAAAGCCCTTTCAGCCAGCAGACGAACAGTCCTCTCTCTGCCTCAGTATTTGATGCTTGTAGAACTACTTCCGCTTGTAGAACCCCTTCCGTTTCACGGTTCGTTGTGTGAGGTCACTTCCGGCGACATCACGAGCGACGGGCGGCAGAGCAGCAGAGCGTCTTCCGAGCTGGACTCAGGTGGAGCGAGTCTTTGAACGTCTTATCTACAGCTGTCAGGGCCGTGGTGGGTACGGGTAAGTAGCTCAGTGTTGTTTGACTAACATTTAGTGTTTAGCGTACTTACGTACGATCGATTGTTAGCGTCTAACGTAGTAATCAGCTACGTTTTGTCAGGTGTGTCAGGTAGACTCATGCCAGGTGACATCCCGTGCTCCACGCGGAGGTAAACACGTGCATCGTGTGCGTTTTGAAAATGTCGAGAAGTGAAATTTCAATGTGGTTTAATCAGCAGTGTCAACAACAGCAGGAATTACAGTGCAGCTTTCTCACACAGGTCCCTCAAGCCACAAGCAGCGAGGAGGAGAGCGCAATGGGGGCTCCGCAGCAGCCTCCTCCCTCCATCCAGTCTCCCCTGTACCCGAACCTGAGCTGTAGCAGGGTGGCCTGGACCTGGACCTGGATGAGTCCCACGTGTGAGAGGTGACATTTCACAGTGAAAACTTAAAGTAAAGTGTATTTTTTTCTAGAAGTGCATACTTTAAAACGAAGTGTGAAGTAACCCATGGTCTAGTTGTTTAGTTTGGACTTTAAGTGTCACAGAAATTATTAGCTGTGTGTTTTCATTCTTTGTTCTGAGTATTTGTATCACAGTTTGTAGAAAAATGTGTTTACAGGGACATAAGCAATGCAGACGTGTATGAACTCATGCAGGGGCAATAAAGAAGAAATAAAATCTGGATCTGTCTGTGAATTTAATTCAACAAAGCAACACTTATTTAAGTGTGTGTGTGTGTGTATAATTGATTAGTTAAGTGATCAAGTAAACGAAATAATTAAGTCATTGAAATAATCAAGTAGTTAGGAAATCAAGTAAATGAGTAATCGAGCAGTTAAGTAATTGTGTAAAAGAAGTAATTGATTATTTAAGTAACTATTGAAGGAGTAATCACGTAGTCAATTTACTCGAGTAAATGAAGTAATTGAGTAGTTCAGTAATCAAGTAAATTACTAATTGAGTAGTTAGGTAATCGAGTAAAAGAAGTAATTGGGTAGTTCAGTAATTGAATAAATGAAGCAATAACTAGTTAAGTAATCAGGTAAATGAATAATCGAGTAGTTCAGTAATCAAGTAAACGAGTAATCGAGTAAATGAGGTAATCAGGTAGTTAGGTAATTGAATAAATGAATAATAGAGTTGTTAAGTAATAGAGTAAAGAAGTAATATAGTATTTAAGTAACTATTAAAGGAGTAATCGAGTAGTCAATTTACTCGAGTCATTGAAGTAAAGGAGTAGTTAAGTAATCAAGTAAATGAGTAATCGAGTAGTTCAGTAATAATTACACAAGTAATCGAGTAGTTCAGTAATCAAATATATGACTAATTGAGTAGTTAAGTAATCGATTAAAGAACTAATCACGTATTTAAGTAATTACTAAAGGAGTAATCGAGTAGTTAAATTACTCGAGTAAATGAAGCAATCAAGTAGTTAAGTAATAAAGTAAATGAGTAATCGAGTATGTCAGTAATAAAGTACACAAGTAAGCGAGTAGTTAGTAATCAAGTAAATGAAGTAATCGAGTAGGAGGGTATTCGAATATATGACTAATCGAGTAGTTAAGTAATCGCGTAATGAAGTAATCGAGTATTTAAGTAACCTCTAAAGGAGTAATCGAGTAGTCAATTTACTCGAGTAAACGAGACAATCAAGTAGTTAGGTAATCAAGTAAATGAGTAATCGAGTAGTTCAGTAATCAAGTAAATGAAGTAATCGAATAGTTAGGTAATCGACTAAATGACTAATCGAGTAGTTAAGTAATGAGTCAAGAAGTAATCGAGTATTTAAGTCACTTTTAAAGGAGTAATCGAGTACTCAATTTACTTGAGTAAATGAAGCTATCAAGTAGTTAAGTAATCAAGTAAATGAGTAATCGAGTAGTTGAGTAATCAAGTAAACAAGTAATCAGTAGTTAAATAATCCAGTAAATGAGTAATCAGTAGTTAGGTAATCGAGTAGGTAGGTAATCAAGTAAATGAGTAATTGAGTAGTTAAGTATTCGAGTAAATGAAGTAATCGAGTTGTTATGTAAATGTTTTGTTTGTTGTTCTGTGGGACATTTTAATGCTCATAGTCAAATGTTAAACAATTCAAAGGTTCTCTGCTGATTCGCACAAGATCAGGACAAAAACAAAGATATGCCTCACACAGATTTTTAATTACAAACCATAAATAAGGTCAAACAGTTTCCTACAGTCATGTTGTGTTCTCCCAAAGGCGAGCGAACATTAAACTTTACATTACAACAGGAGATTATAGAACAGGTGTTACAATTACTCTTAGCAATACAGAAGTTTGTGATAAAAAGCGATTCTGCTAAAAAAACCAACACGAGGGGCAGGCAGCCGGAACGAGCAGAGGCACGTCAGTCGGGGTCAGAGGTCGAGGAGAGAGGGTGTTTCCGGTGTTTCATGAGTTAGCGACTGGCCCTGTTGCGCCCCCTGCTGGTCTCTTTAGGTACTGAAAGGAAGTAAGTGAAACCAGGTGTTCAATCAATTAATTAGTGACAACACATTCACGGACATGGACACG
>JBBMJY010000017.1:2132181-2157273 GCA_037833715.1 Toxotes lorentzi
CAGCATCCTGACAGCTCGGTGGACAAAGCTGTCTCTCAGTCTGCTGGTCCTGGCCTGGAGGCTCTTCAGTCTCCTTCATGATGGCTGTTGGACGGGTGGGTGGGATGCCAGCAATGCAGAGGGCTTTGCGGGTGAGGAGAGTGTGGTAGATGTCCTGAAGGGAGGGGAGAGAGACACCCATGGTCTTCTCAGCTGCTCTCACTACCCGATGTAGCTTTTAGCAGCAGGACACGGTGCAGGTGTCAAACCACACAGTGATGGAAACTGCTCATGATGGAGGCTCGGGCTCTCCTCAGTTTATGGAGGAAGTAGAGTCTCTGTTGGGCTCTGAGGGTAGCACCTCTTCCACCTGCCCTTTCCCCTTACCTTACACATTTCCACTGATGGACTTCTATTTTATCATTCTGAACCCACACGCTTTACTTCATCTCAACAACTCTTTGAACCTACAGGACTAACATTACACCTCTGTGAAGACTTAGACAATGGGAGAAATAGTCGCTACTTGTTTTGGTCACACTGCTCGCACAGCCCTCTGCTGCTTCAACTGAGTCTTCCTACACACAGCTCACGCTACACAGCACTTCACTCACTATGCCCACATTTATTTTAGAATACACAAATAAAACCAGGAAGAGGAAACAAATGCAAGACTAATATTACATCATCTCTCTCTGAGCTCTTGGGAAGAGGACAGGGCAGTACATCATCTCCCCCCAATAAAAATTTGTTTGACAACAATAACACCTTGTAGTCTCACATCAAATAAACAAAACTGAATAATAATGTGAATAAATGAATATCTGGTGTTTCACAGGAAAAGCCTCTGACTCTGGTATGCGTTGACTGAGCTGACTGAGCCTGTACTGTACAACGAAAAAGCCACTCGATCTCGGGGTCCTGACCCCGAAAAATCACAAACAGAAAACACAAACACATAATACAGGTATTTTTGGACTCACACTTTGACTTACACTTACCAAGGACACCGTTGTTCCATCGCGAAGTCCATGAATCCGCTCAGGAACGGTAGGAATAAAGACGCTGACTTAGACTCCAGAACTTCCCCGAGTATTATCATGTTTTTACGTTTTCTTCAGTGTCAAAGTAAATCATTAACAGTTGCTCATACACGCATGGCTACCATACACAAAGGAGCTGCTAAAAGCTAACTCGGCATACTTTTATTGGTGCCAATTTGACAACTGTAGGCTAAAAAGCAGGACTCACATCATAGTCCACCGCTAACTCACTGACATTGTGACATCCATGCTAGCGGCTGAAAACAAACGGAAGTAACTGCTTCTTCCTGTCGGCTGCTGACGTCACACAGCTTCCTGTTTAGAGTTGGGTTACTGTTTAAAACTAGTGAAATCACAAAACCTTTTGTTAAACCTGTTATATGTCGAATTCATTCACTGCAGAGTCACACTTCAGACAACGTTAGAACCACTCTTTTATTTTGAAAAAGAACTGTTTTAAGTCACTTGTAGCCTCGCCTTAATCACAGTCACCTCCAATATCATGTATTTTTCTTTACCTTCTTTTTTATAAATTAGAATGGTATATTATGCATGCAATACCGCATTAGCCGCTTAGGTTTTCATCTTCCACAGAAAAAAACAAACAAACAAACAAACAAACAAACAAAAACAATAAACACAAAAATATCCCTTAAAAGTCCAGATGAAGCTGCTTGGAAAAGGGTGGTTGGAGAAGCCACAGCATGAAGCGATGTACACAGTTTGCGGTTGCATAGTACAGTACATGAAGTTCCTCATTTTAAAACAGCATGCCGTTTTGTATTGCACATTATTGAAACTTTGTATACTGGACCTTGCTGTTTTTCCAAGTGTCCCACATGGGTCATCGTCTCATTTCAGCACATGTATACAGCAAATAGCATCTCTCAAAGACATTATGTACATTTATTTGTTATAAAAATAATTGCCAGCAAATATTCATCTATTACTTTTCTACTGGAATAAATGTTTGTTCTTTTGCTTCTTTTTTTCTTTTGTTTTACATTTTACCAAAGAAAAATCTCTCTAGAAGTTTTGTATTTTGTGGTCACCTTGAGATTTAGTCTGTGAAAAATAAAGTTAGTGGTGAATTTAGTTTTGAGACGAAAATTTGGCCACAGGCAAAGGTTTTTTTTTTTTTGTTCTGATCTGATTCCACAGCTCAAAGGGGGCAAACGTCTCTTATCATTTTAGGGCACTCACATAGAGAGGGATAGTGGGATGCTGGTCTTGAAATCCCTTCTGATTGTCTCAAGCAGCCCAGCTCAACATTGGTTGGTTTGATTTCAAATGGAAATGGCTCCCTGTTCATCAACCAATGGGGTTTTTATGCTATGGGGCAGAATGAGACAGAAAAGCGTGCTTGTAAACAGTAGCATGCACTTTGCACTTTTAACACTTTCATTTTCAGTCTTCTTTTTCAGCAAAGAAATAATAAGAAATAATCTGTGCATAATCCTTATGCCAGAATCACATTGTAGGAACAGTTGCTCAAAAACCTTTCTTTTTTTCTTTTCTTAATTTTTGTGCTATACAAGTCTTTCAAAATACTTTTATCCAGATCTATACAAAGTGATCTAATGAGAGAGTACAACACCTAATTTTAAGTTTAACTCAGAACATTAAGAGCTGCTTTTTTAACATCAGGTCAGGTTTGAAGTTGCTGTCGGAGAAGTGAGGGGAGGAGGAGCCATTTGAAACTTACTCTAATTAGGCCTTGAAAATGAGGTCCCTTCAAGACATCGTTAAACTGTGTCAGGCTGTAAAATTCTTGGGGACAGTGAAATATCGTTTATGTCGGACAGAACCTAAGTCTGATTTCTGAAGATTCAAATATAAAAAATGAAACATCGTCCTGACCAGTTCTCTGAGTAAATACAGCTAAATCCTGTGAGGTCCCAGAGCATTTAAACAACCCAGTATCCATATTAATTACACTGGCAAAGACATGGTATAACACTTTTATCATTTATGACAGAACATTAGAAATGTATGAATTAAAAAAAAATGTAAATCACCCTAAAAACAGCAGCTCCCAAATTACTGTTTTCTTTTTTCTTAGTCTCAAAAAAACATTAAAAAAAAAACCACGCACATCTGAAATTTTTGATATCACTTTGTACAGATCTCAGACAAAACAAAAATCTTATATTTAAGGGAATGGATCAACTATTGAGGCAGAATTTATTTGCTGAGCATTTTCTTTCAGCTAATCTGGTGCTGTACATCAGTTTTGTCAGAAGGGAAAAGTCTAAAAGTTAAGAGAGGCTTCAAGATTTGTTTAAACATGCCAAAGAAAACTCTGTTTCACACTGTACAGTTTTGATGTCGGACTAAACATTGTGATTTCTTATTCTTGAAAAACTATATCTCTCTGGCAGTGTGTCTGCACAGAACTTGAATTTTTTTGAGGGTTGTAGCATCTTGTGGCATTGCAATTGTTTAATGTGCCTCCATTAAGCAAAGTAAAGAACCATTTGAACTAAATATGAGCTTGTTTGTGGTTATTTTCTGTCATACTGGAAGTTGTAGAGCTCTGTGTTATTCTGTCATCTACACATTTAGGTGCTTTTTTGGTAAAATAACACAGAATAAAGACAAATTAATGACACACTGCCAGGGAAATACATGAAATACATAACATACATTTTCATTATTCTGTCAAACTCGTGGAAGCCAAGAGCAGCCAAATTATCTTCAGACGACAAACTGTAGAGAAAACATCTGTTCTAATTGTTGTCATATTTACTGTCTCAGTGTTTCTTCATTTTTCCTGATGCCTTTTTCTCTCCGAGGTCGGTGGAGTGACACTGACAGAGCTTTTAAGTTGTGATCATAAGAAAACACTGAGTTTTCTGGTTGAATTTGATCTTCTGTTTAGTCAAAAGTATTATTAATTAAATGTTTTCAGGCTTTAAATTGGCTGGCTACTACTGTAGATTTGATGTCCTAAAAGAATAATATTTGTACAGTGTATTATGATACTGAAAACAAGCTTTAAAATCATTACTAGCAACCACAGCATACCTCTGCTCTCATACAAAGCACCATGTTGGTTACAACTGCCCGTGTTATCTCAGCACAACGTGTCTGTGAGGGCTGTATCACTGTTTGACCGTTGTTTCACTGCACTTTCTACCACATGACAAAGTTGTGAATTTATAGAAACTATTATCAATGTAATAATAGTTCATATTATTACTAATACGAGTCATGCAATCCACTGAATCTCTGTCTGAATGACATAAACCAACACTTTAGGTTTCCAGGGGGCCACAAACCTCAGGGTTCCAGAGATATCATTCATCTTTTAGTTTTCTTTTTATTTCCTTCTCTTTTTTTTTCACTTTTTTTTTTTGGAGAAAGGTGCCCTATACTTCTACAAACATCAACTTATCAACTTGATTACAGTAGGGTTCTATTTTATGTTTGGAGGGAACATGCTCTGCAGTCAGGACAACATGCCAGCTACACAGAGAATGAACATGATGCAACCAGTCCTGTCATGTCACATTTTTAACACTTTAACCCCCTAAAACCAACAGAGGGAACTCTGATAGCGACAGACTAATCCTTTGATTTACTACTGACTTAGTCACCAACATCTGTATGTTTGTTTTACCTCTAAACAACTTTGATTTTGTTGCTAATAAATGCAAGTGAACAACCTGTAGCTCCAGCAGCAGATGCTCCTTTAGGTCTATCAGACTAAATAAAAAATAAAAAAACAAACAAAAAAAACAGTTCCCTATCTTACTGTTCACGCTGGCAGGGGCAAAAATCTCAGACGGAACATCCAAAACTGCTCGAAAGCTTCGCACAGCATCGGGGATTTTTTGCCGGTCCCCATCTCAACAACATCAAATGCATCTCAAGTAGTATTTTGCTATTGTATTTCACTACACTATCCGACAGACTGTCACAGCTATTTCCTCGTCTAACTCTCTAAGTGCTAACTGTTCAGAACAGAAGCAATATTGTCCTCTCCTACAGTGTAACTGAAATCTGATCCCAGCACCATCAGAATCTGTTCCGCTTATGACGGTGAGGGTCTTCACCCAAATGAAATCCTAAAGCTATGCTACAGAAAAGCTGGCCTTGCTCAAAGTGACTTTCAAATAGCAAAATAGTTTGGGAATGTGAAGCACCAGTTTTCAAGACTAGCAGCCAGATACCATCTGCACGCCCGACCACAAACCCAGCACCTACCGCCTATCCACAGTCAGGTGATTTAGAAAATTGGACCTCCGTATCTACACCTCATCGTGGGAGAATCCAGAATGCTAGGTACAAAATATCAATGAAGTGGACGCGGAGGGTGATCATCTATCAGCATGCTATAAGCTAAATGGTGAGAGGATTTACACATGGCCCAGGATAGGGGTCAGCAGCCTTCAGCAGTCTGTGTGCATTGGACCTCCCTCCGACCTGGTGCGACGTCCCAGGCTCTTAGAGGCCCGTACACCATCACCCCCTGACCTCTATCCACAATTAGCTTGCTGACACAGGCAACAAGCACAATCTGCGCTGCACGTCTGCTGAGCATCGTGTGAGTACAATCCCAAAAGGTCCCAGTAACCTAAATTAAAGGAATTCATTCTACAGCATAAGTTAATGTTGGAAACCTGAACCCCTTGACTACTCACGCTCTTGACAACGGGGTTGCCCTGGCGGCCTGATTAAACACAAACACCTGAACATGACTTTGCTTGACTTTGAAAGAGGAAAACAGCCAGGTGAACAAAACAAATGAACACAAACCATAAAGGTACCATTTGGGACCGTCTTGGCTCTGTTGCAGCGTTTATTTTGGGTGGAATCTGGGCCATTTGGGCCCCAGTGGGGACAGATGTGGGCTCAGAGCCGGTGCCGGGAGTCATGGCTGTAGCTGCCCGGTGAACTGCGGTTGCGATGTGGCTTGTATGCATCCTGATAGGGGTCCTGGTAGTCCTGGTAGGGGTCCTGCTGCTCTCGGCTATGCTGCGAGCCAGACGACATGCGGTTGCGTCCCTTGTGCGCCCGCTCGTTGTGGTAATTTTCATCTGATGTCATCAGGTTGCGTCGCTCGTTCGGGGTAGAATGATCTCCCGTGTGGTTGCTCTGTCGCATTCTTTGGCTCTGCTGATCACATGAACATACCGAGGACACACAGGTGAGGCTGGGACAAAACACCTCAACATACAGTGACTGGACATCTAGATTCATTTTGACACAGAGCTCCGATAGAGAAGAGATTACTATGATTAATGCCAAGAACCCACCTGATGTACACATGAGCAATGAGTATAAAATCAAACACAGACAATGAATTATACAAAACATATTCTTTAGAGAAAAAAACATGATTTATTTGAGCAGTTGTACTGTACTCCCATCAAGGAGGCAAAAAACTGTCCTTGAAAAATATCCCTGCCCTCAGGTCAGTTTTATTGTAAGGCTACAGTAACTGCTAAAACTGGCTGCGTGTGAAGAATCAGCCAGATGAAGAGTGTCTGAGCCGGGATGGGTTCTGTACCTGCAGTCCAGAGATGCTGGTGGGGTAGGGGGTGAGGGTGGTGGGGCCCAGGTTGCGTCCCAGCAGGGGGTTTAGGGGTGTCGCCATCGAGGTATGGGTTGCTTTCCAGTAGGCCTCGAGGTATTCGGCGAGATGCTCGCAGGCGTCCTCCAGCTGGTTCTCGTCCAGGATGATGTCAAACATTTCCTGCCAGCAGCAGATGGTCAGAGGAAGGAAAGTGAGATGAAGCTAACGGTGAAAACGGGTGTGAGGTATGGTTTGTGGATACGTTAGTGTAACCGTGTCAAGATTTAGGATTAAGGAGCTGATTGGTTAGTTAACAAAAGAATATGGAGACATTTGTTTGTGAGTGCAGACACATATTTGCGATCCAGTCAACAAGCCATCAGCCAGTGCATGAGGATGTCCACTCACCGGAGGACACTGGGCCAATTTGTCTGCTGCCACGAGCTGGACATTCAGGTGTTTGCTCTGGGACTTTCCTCTGGACTTGACTAGCCTCTGCAGGACCTGAAAGGCAGGATAAGAAAGTACATGATGCTCCAGTTACACTGAGAGTATCACAGTTTTTGGGTGCACTCGTTTCAGGTCACCCAGTACCCTCTTCATCACATGTGGTGGAGAGATTTGGAAATACTAGTTCATCATGAGAACTGGGACATAAAACAAAGGATGTTTCTATGTGTACAGATAATTTATGGTGCTGGTCACATGTTTGTCAGCGTAAACACAGCCACATGTCAGGCAGCAATAAGGAACCTTACATATAAATGTATGTGCAAACTGAATAAGGTGGAGAATAACATAATGCTTGAGTTTATGTTATGTTCATCACAGTTGTGTTGAATTTGAATTTGTGTTAAATTTGACTACTCTCAAGTCAACAACATTAATAGAATTAATTGGGAAATAAATAAACTTAAACTATAATTAAAAACTCTAATGTCTCTACAGAAAATTTGGAAGTATTTATAAAATCCCGTCTCCTGGTTTTGCAGGTGACACTGATGCTGATTTGTTTTTACTCTGGTCAATTTTACTGGTCAGCTGTAGTAAAGCGTTCATTTTGCATGGTAAAGGGGGTCTGGTGTAAAACTGGTGTGAAAGACCAGGATGTGGTTGTCTTTAAACAAATGCAACCTGTCAATACAAACTTAAAGACACACAGGAGTGATGTTCTCAGCTCGTCTGAGCGGACATTGCTGTAGCCCCAGTGTAAAGGGGGGAAAGTGCAGCAGACGTATTCTTCCATGCAAAGGTGCCTTGGTGCAGATCTGAAGCCTGTGCTGACGCCACACAATGAATTTAAAAGTCAGAAGCTTTAAAGTACAGGATTTCATGCTGGTTCTGTAGGAAACATTGTGCTTGTGCTGAGCTCTGAAACCAGTGGAGGGAAAATATCGAGCTAACACAGAGGCCGTTACCTTTAACAGGTCTAGATGTTGTTGTTGTTTGTCTCCACCAACTGAATGACTCTGTGGGACAGTCACTGTAGAGATCATATCATATGCTTAAGGTTTGTCCACATGATTATTTGGCTATAACTCTTGTAACCCACTGAATAAAAAAGGGTTGTGTGAACCGAACCGGCTGCTGAGTTGGTCACAGAGATCTCAGAGATGTGTCTTTTCTGTTTGTCTGTCCCCTCCCATCATACAGTACCTTCGGCGAGGAGACCTTAACGTGGACAATGATGGGGGCCAGGGAGGTCTTGAGGAGCTGGGCCGGGTGGTTGATGGTGTCAGCGTCCAGCACCACCAGCTGCAGGGAGCGGGCCAACTCAAAGATCCTCTCAATCTCACTCTGCACCTCAGCTGATGAGACGAGATCAAACTCAAATACAGGACAGAAATCTGCATGTGACCAACATCAGGCAGTCTATGTCCCCTTTTCAAACATACCATAGTTTAGAGGTAAAACAATCTGTCGATCAACAGAAAATTAATTTGAAATAAATCCCTAATTTCCTGACATTTTATAGATGAAATGACTAAACAGCTAATCAAGAAAATAATCGGTGGAAATAATCAGTGCAGATTTTTCTTACCTAAGCTGGAGCGAGTGTTGGATCTTTCAATGATGGCCCTCTTACTGGGGTTGTTGAGAACGGAGCGCTTGGCTAATGATATATCTGCCGTGACACGTGTGATAGATATCCTGTAAACAAAGGATAAAGTATGATCAGAATAAATAACAATAATAAATAACAATATTTAACGAACTGCTTCACAAGGTGCAGTAAAGGTTATAACACACAGTCGTCACCGGGACCTGTCACACTCGTCTCACCTGCCATCAAATCTGTGCTTGAGGAAGTCGAACAGTGCTTTCTGCATCATGTCTGTTACCTGCACAGACAAAGACAAGTTATATTCAGCAGTTATGTTTGTGGTTACTGTGCAGTTTTAAGGATAAAAATAATTTACATGATTGTGTCAGAAACGTTATTCAGGATTTTATAATCACATCTCTATTTAATTCTGATTTTGCGGCATTTTAATTTTGTCTACTTCATTTGTGTGTAACTAATTTCATTGCTATCTGTTTAAGGCGGTGTATTCTCCAAAAAAAGTCTGTCCTCAGTGTTTTCCCTGGCTCCTGCCCAGTGCATGCTGGGAGAAGCTCCAGCCTCCCTTACGATCCTAAATATGAATAAGCTCCCGTCCATCAGGCAGATCCAGGAGGAGGAGACAGATGGCATTTCTTCTGTTGCTACAAAATCATACTGACATCTGATGTCTTATCTGAGTAAACAGGATGGATCTGACATCAAACCAAACAGTGGAATCAATGAATTACAATTATTTTGTAGTTTCTTTTATCTACTGAATATGTGCATTTTAAACTCCATCCATTACTTTGTCCATATTAGGAGCATCAGTGTTGTTGTAAGGAAAATAACCTTTCTAAAGCTGTGGTAATCATTATTTTTCTATCAAAAAATAAATAAATCACATGACTTATCATAACTAATCATTACGGTCATTATTAGCTCTCGGGTTTCATTAACTGTGTATCTAAACAGCGCCTTTATAGGCAGTTGGAGGAAGACTCTCAAATCTGCCAATTGCACAACATATTTTCATCTGACCTCTTCAGTCTCCTCATTAGTCTGGCTGCAATCTGGATGTTACGTGGGTGATGACACGCTCACAATTAACTACGCCAACAGCGAGCTATTTCGGGTGACTGAGGGAAAGACGAATGAGACTCATCTCCTTTCTTGTCATTTTTTGTGCATCGGTAAACATCCTATTTAATGAGCCATATTTTTAGACTTCCATTCGAGTCGCTGATATTTATCGTGTGCGAACAAAGGCTCTTAATCTGTGACACAAGTGAAAGGACATTTCTGAGCAGCAGCTCACCTCATAACCCTTGAGCGAGGGTCCCACCAGCACCACGGGCCTCATGGAGGGAACCACGTCATACGGGGGAACGTGCTCCGTCTGTTAACGCAGAAATATTTCATCAGCAGCAGTCGACTCACAAACAAACAAAACAATGGACCCAAAACAACTCCACAGAAAACACTGAGAGTCAGCTGAACGTCAGTTACAGTCAGAATGTGTGTTAAATGGGAGGCCGGTCTCTTGCCATGTTGGGTCATGTAGCAAATGATAATGTACTAATTGTTGTAACTTGTCAGAATGTAATAACAAGAAAAATATCATTTAAACTGAGGCAGTTAATTCACACTCTTCCTGATAATGCAGGACATTATTATTTTATAATTTAAATTACTGCATAAACAAATTTATTTTCTCAGCACTTAGAAGAACATGTAATTACATTTTGACCAGTTAATAAATGCTTTATCATTTGCTACATAGATGGATGGATATGAGTCGCTACACTGATGTGGTAAAATCACAAACTACAGTCTAACTCATTCACACAATACCAGACCAAATATAACAATAAGCAGGAGCATGACCACACCATACCATGCCAGAGTGGTAAGACTAGATGTTGTTAGATATTATGTAGTTGTATAAATCTGTTAGTTTAAAGGTGCTTGAACAAAAACAACAAAATGAAAAAACAAAACACTATAACATTCCTACAGTAATATTATAGCAACACATTATCATTGTGTTGTGTAGATGTGCAGACATAGACCCGTCAGCTCCTACACAGACTTAATCACCACTCTGAATTTAATGGTGAAATTCAAATATCACCGAATTTAGAGCTCAGGAAAATTTTTACTTTATCTAAAGTCTGTTTTTAGGATTCACAAAATTCACACAGTATTCAGTTTTACACTAAACTATATTTAAGTTGAGAGAGAGAGGAAGTTCATTCCTGACAGGAAAAAAATTGTTTTGTTCCACATCTGTCAACTGCATCTCACAAC
This sequence comes from Toxotes lorentzi, assembly GCA_037833715.1. Classification (NCBI taxonomy): domain Eukaryota; kingdom Metazoa; phylum Chordata; class Actinopteri; family Toxotidae; genus Toxotes; species Toxotes lorentzi. Next base: position 2,143,079 of record JBBMJY010000017.1, read on the forward strand.
AATTTGGACAGTTGTCACGGAGACAGCTCAGTAACACATAGTACAGTCAGTACAATGACATAGCTCCATGACAACTGAGCAAACTGTGTGACCATGAGATGCAGCTGAAAACTCTGGAAAAAATCAAGTGGAATTATGATTCTTTGTCATTTTTTTTTAGTCTAAATTGTTATTAAAAATTCAGACAGATGTCTTTCAAAGTAACACTGAGGCTTTATGAGGGTTAATGAGCCAGAGGCAGGCAGCTGTTTTCAGCAAACTACTTTTATATTTAGTGGTTTTTTGTCTGATATCCACTGAAATTGAACTGCAAACCACTAAACACCATATAATGTGGTGAATGTAAACAAGGTAAAGAAAACAACTACTTTCCCAAAAACTATTACCATCATAAGTGTCATGTGTTTAGGTCGTTGCAGTTAAGACACTCTGTAATTTGGCATCAAAGAAATGGTGATGACGGCGCCGTATACTTCAGCAGGGCTGAAGTATTGAGCGCCCCAGGATGTGACATGAGGCTGTAACTTCCCATCAGACAAAATGTTTCAGTGCTGCTGGTTCCTGTCATTTTATGATGGCAGCAACAAGAGTCTAGTGAATGGTGGATGAGTGGGTTTTTACCGTCACCGACTTACCACTTTCTGTTTCTGCTTTCCTGTAGGAGGGGAGAGAAGACAGTGACAGTGTCGTCAGTAGCTGGTATGGTATCCGGCGGCGTCACCATAATGTCTCAGAAACATCCAAACATGCTTCACATGAGCAACTTTTCATCATAATTCTTAGCAAATGAAACCTATCAAGGATAACATGAAACATATAAAAAATATTTCTATTGTCCTAAAGTTATATTCACAAAGTCACATGAGTGCAGTTCAGAGGGGGGTTCATAGTCTTGTCGTTGGGTTCACACTGTGGTAAGCTCCAGTCTCAGAGCGCCTGCAGTCCTCAACTGGAGGAAGAGGAGGATCATGGGAAAATGTACCAACAACTCTACGCAGTGAACTTATGCTCTAAGCAGAGACATGGGAAGGCTTTAGAGTCTTATTCTCTCTATGTTGCTGCGCTTCAAGAGGCTTGGCTCTAAGGTGGCAGCTGGCTATTAACAGCCCTCTCCCCCTGTCAGATGTTCTCACCTGCCGAGGATATGAGGGGTCGGATAGAGGCAGATACCTCATCCTCAACACTGGAAGAAGAGTTCCCTCCAGACTTACTGGAAAAGACAAGAGGGGATAAAAAAAGAAAAAGACAGAAACACAGCATGGTATTAATGCAGAAAACGCATGGAAGGGAAATACTGATTAAGGTAAAAGGTAATAAAAACCTTATGTGGTAACAAAGGGGCAGAAAATGTTCACATTTAATTGACTGTAATCACTGCTCTGAGGGCTGATTGTTTGAATTGTCACAACACAGGCAGGACAGGCACTCAGTCCACTGATGTCAGACGTCCGTGGCCATGAAAACAAAGATTTTCACTACTGCTGACGACATATAAAGGCCTTCGGTTTGTTTTTGTGAAGTCTGTCCTTTCTTTGCTTTTTCTTATTTTATCTGCACAGAGCATCAGGAGTCATTCGTCCGCCAATCCCAGAGCAACCTGAAAACCAGGTCACATTACCCATGTTGTTCTTTACAGGTGTCCGACTGTCTCAATGTATCCTGCATGGTCCATGTGCACTTCAAAATGTGAAATTTACAACTGACCATAATCCAGGAGTTAATATGCCATCAGATTTTCATTTGGATGATGTATGTAATTATAAGTGGATACAATTAAGACTGGCACAGAAAGCAAACAGTGACAATTTCACTCACAGAACTCCAATCAGTTTTTTCCAAATTCTTCAAAAACACCAGAGATGAACTGATGCCAACAGGAAAAGTTTAAAATTTTAAAAGTGCTGTAACTGTAAATTATTTGCACTTGCTTGCAGCATTTTATGTCCTGCACATTTACACCCTGAATGACATTTTACAGTGGTACATGTATAATCAGTACTCAGTTGTTTGTGATGTGTTTAAATGTTTGTGAGTTTTACTTATTTCACTACAGGAAACAATCAAGTTTGGTATGACATCCACTCTAAATGCAGTAGAGCAACGCAAATAATAATGCCACACAACTAAAATCAAAGAACAAATGAAAAATTAGAAGGAGAATATAACTAAGACTGTTAAGAACACATACAGTATATCTTCACACTATTATTTGCTTTCCATCGTCTCACAGAGGAAGACTGTCCTGGTTAACGGGGGTTCGAACGTCTCTCGCTGTCTGAGAGGCTTGGTGACAAAAAGCCACAGAAGTCAAGCTAGTACGTGAAGCGCTGAAGCGCTCCAGTCTAGTAAGATTAGTATTAAACTCAACAGCAACGCTTGGGGAAGTGCATGTGAGATACTGTAAAAACTCTGGATGACAGAACCTTCAAGACACATTACACACACAAGGAAACTAGGAGGCTGATAGGAGCGCTAATTACAGCTATTGAAACCGCTCCACTTGTACAGTCGGCATGAGCAGAAGTAAACAGGCATGAGTCATGAGCAGACCTGGGTCAGAGTAGACTTCAAAATATATCAGAGATTGGCTGACTCTAAGAGATTATGAGCATTTTACTGAGGAGTTAATGGACAGAATTCACACCTTCTGATTAAATCATTTTAGTGTCTGTCTTGGCCTAGAGAGAGTGTACGTTCTGCAAAAAATGTGAGCCTGACTGTAGTTTACAGTAACAGAAATTTTGTTTTGTCTCAGAAAAAAAGAGAAAATTTCAAAAGGCTTTCAATTTACTGTCAAATATGACAAAGAAAAGCAGCAAATTCGTTTGAGAAGCTGGAAGCATCAAATGTTTCTTCTTATTCGACTGTTAAAAGAGTTGCTGAATCATTTCTAATGATTAATTAACTAATATAATTCCTGGCTTTACTGTTTGAATTGCTGTTTTTTTTTTTTGTTGAAAACTGTCAAACTGAAAGAAATTTAGTCAAAAACCAAATCTGATTATCAAATGCCAGCTCATAAAAATCCCAGTAAGTATAATCTGTGTGCAGCTGCAGAATGTAAACGCCTCTGTAGACACTGTGGACATCACCTTTGTGTGTCCAGCCCTGTACAAAATGACGCCACCTACAATTCTGTGCAAAGTTTCTCTGCCTTTTTTTGTTAGACACCCGCGGAGTCGCATGATGGCTGAAAAACTTAGTCATAGCTTAAGATAAATGCACAACATAAAGCTTCAGCGTGGAGATGGAAATAAAGCTAACAGTGAAACGAGTGTGGTTTTCTGTTACTTACCCTTGGACTCGTCCTCTCTTTTGCTCCTGCTGGAGCCGGATGTTCTCGAGCTTCAGAGGGCTGGGGATGAAGCCGATCTCACAACCCTCTTTCACTAACCGACCTATCCACCAGTCATTGTTGAACTTCTGAGGACGATAAATAAAAGTTGCACATGAGTGAGTTTCACAGATTTTCATATCAGACAACTGTATATGCAGCATTAAAAAGTACACATGTACCTCTTTTATGTGGAGGAAATCCTTGGCGTCAAAGGAGATGGCTGTGGCAGGAACTGGAACATCCTCATCCAGTGCACCACAATAGCTGACGTTGGTCCTCACAGCAAAGGCCACAGGTTTAGTCTGGAGGAGGGAAAAAAACACTCAGTGAGTACCAATACAAATATGCACATTATTATTTAACGGCCAGTTTTTATTGATCTCCCTTAAAGGACAGCTAAGCAGTGGCACAGGTTGGCTACCTTGGCTCTCTCCAGCTGAATGGCGGCCTGCTGCTCCCTCTCCTGACGGCTCTGTCCCGGTCCTTGGCTCTGGCTTGGGCTCTGGCTCTGGACCTGGGCCTGCACCTCCCGCTCCTCCTCCAGAGAGACATCTGAGTCTGATGGTCTACTAGTATACGAATCAGCTGAGCCCTGCAAACGGATATCACACCTGAGGTCACTAAAAGTGTGAAGCTCTGGTACAAAACTTACATTGATGCTTCACATTCATCTAATTTTTCATCTTCAGCCAATTTAAGAGAGAGAAGTTGGGAATCATGAGGAAAAACTACTTTTAAAACCTCTCCGTGGAGTGAGACCCTGTTCCAAAATCAAGGGTCAAAAACCTGTGGGCAGACACAACGAAATGATCTGAAAAAAAAAAACCTCTGCAGCTTTATCCAACTCACCGTTAAATAATCAGAGCTCCTCAGAACAATAAGATTAAATGAGAGAAAAAAAATCTTTATGGGAACACTGACTGTATTAAGTTTTGGGCTTCACATCAACTTGTGCCAAACCCAGAGTGGTGGCTTGGCACTCCCTGTGCAGAGCAGGTGAAATGGATGATGTAGAAAAGAGCAGACTGCCAGGAGCATCTCAGACAAAGTGAAATTTCCATTCTGGTGCCGTCAGCAGTTTGCGGGACCACACATGGCCCGTCTCACGCTCCGAGACAATTCTGGACAGATTTGACTGAAGAAAGGAGGCCGACAGATTTCTGCATCCTTCTGGACGAAGAGTGAGCACAGTCTGTCCAAGCACTGGAAAGCTCTGTCCACATCTGATCGCCGACAGAACAATTTAAATGTAATATTATCAAGTTGTAATGTAAATGTCTTTGGCCAGAAAAAGATATCCTGGTTAGTGACAATAATATGGAAGACCATTTATGCCAGGAAAAAAAAACTATGAAACCACAAATTCACAGAAACCGCTTCAGATGCCAGACAGCTGGATTCTTAAAGTTGCTGCTACACAGACGTATTTAAGTAAGTCTTTGAAGACTTAACACCAAAAGGTTTTATCAGCGTAATGAGGCGGATGGTAATGGAGTTATAAAGTACAATATCATATGAGACACAAATAAGTTCTTAATGTTTAGAATAAACAATATGATAGTAGCAGGAACAGCAGAAGGATCCACCTGTGTTCTGAAACTGGACAAATAAAATAAAATAATTTAATCATTATTCCTACATGTGATACAAGAGGTTTTAAAGAAGTCTTAGAGTTTTTATCGATTTATAATCTCTGATTTCTTTTTACTTTTTTGCATCAACCCTACAACATTTTTCCCATCAAGGATCAGGGTTTTTATCGCTTTAGTCTCTTAATGAATGCTGGTTCTGCAGTAGTTCATCCTGCCACACTGTGAGATTTCCAGTTTTTTTGCTTGGACATGACTGGACCAGGGGCCTCCTTCTTCTGCTGTGTTAATCTAAACAATCAGCCACTAATGATGATTCAATTAAAGAAGACCATTAGTCTCGAGAAGATCAATCACGCTGGTCGTCACAGCTAAGCACTTTTCACTTTTTACAAGCTAGCAGAGGCAGGGCCTGACTTCAGCACACTGCTCGTCTGCATCGTGTGCAAGTAATCACAGAGTGGTACATTAGGGAAACTACGAAAAAATACACGTGTTAAGGGATTTACGAGGATAAACAGATTTTGGAATAACAGATACGTCAGTGTAACGGGGAAAGTGTCAGACATGTACGATGTTTTTATACGAGGTGCGTTCACTCGTCATGAGCGGTGCTGATCATCCGGTGAGAGCAGTATAATGTCATCTGTGCCTCTGGAGGAGCTTTGTCAAGACCGAGAAAATGACCCCTGAACACGTCATAATGATGTCATCAGGGTTAACGCATCTTGGCGGTGGACGATAGAAATCTTTAAGAGAAAGCCTGGGTATGAAGGGTTTGAAAGACACAGACATTAATCAGGCAGGGAGTGTCTGATGAGAAACGCTACTGAGCTGCATTATGGGAAGTGTAGGACCCATTTTTTTTGGCTTAACACATGAGAGGAGCTAAAAGTGAGGATATGTTGGTGTTCTACGTTTTGATTTTTTACCCTTCTCTTCCTAATCTATCTCTGACTCCAACTTTACAGCAGTGCAACACTAATACTCTCTGGAATAACTCGTGAACAGTCACAAATATCTCAAGTACGATGACGTTAATCACTGAAGCATAAACTGTGTAGACTCCTATTTCCCTTTTACTCAAAACCATTTCGCCTCCATTTCTGAAAATCCACCACTCCAGCACTGACAAGTCACCCTGAGCATCATCTCATGCGTCCGTGTGGAAGCGTTGAGGTCGCACCGTAGCATCTGAGCTATTATCCAATGGAGTAGCTTCAGCATGTGACTCATCAACATCAGAATCCACTTAATGACATCACGACGCATGTTTCACCGAGCCTCGGCGGAGCCCACACGACACGCAGTCACAGGGTCAGATACGAAACACTCGGCTGCATATTTCTCAAAAAGTGATAAATGTAGAAATGAAGACACCCGGGGATTTATCATTTGAGCGTGGCGGCGTAACGGGCCTTAGGGGGGAGAAATGGGTAATTAACATCATCCCATCTTCCTCTGTGAAACAGGGCTCGGTCCATCTCTGAGAGGTACAGAGTGTGATGAACGCTAAATGGCTCCTCCTGGCTCTGGTGGTTTCCTGACAGCCGCTCTTACAGGCAGACTGCAGCCACATATGCAGCACATACAGAACCACACGCACGTACATATTTACAGAAATATATATACAGAAACGTGTGAATGTCACACGTCAGAAGCCATCTGCCTAATGTGCACCCCCCCTTCACACACACACACACACCCACACACACACACCAACACCCACCCAACCCCCTTCCAGCAAAGCATAGCCCACGATCACGCTACAGTGTGCTGCTGGCTAACCCATCAAAGGCCTCTTATGTGCGCTGGTGTGTGTGTGTGCACGCACAGCTGAGCTACTTCCATCAATAAACACACAGCAAGAGAGCACAAAAGCAGATTAACACACACACACACTCACCGCCTCCGAGTCTTCAAATCCATGCAGGTACAAATTGTCATACATGGAGGTTTGATATTCCAACGAGTGCCTCTAGAAGAATGAGAGGGAAAAACGAGAGTGGAGGCGGAGGAGGAAGGAGGGGGCACCACAGAGAGAAAAAAAGGATGGATGGGGGAGATGACGACAATTCCTTCTCTCCTCAGCAGAGAAGAATAATTTTTAAAAAATATCTCCCCTCCCGTTGGATCACGCCTGGTCCTCCGGAGGCCCGTCGCCTGATGGATGCAGCTTCTCCCTGATCCCACAGTGCTGCTGGCTGGCTCACATTATAGGATGGAGAGGCTCTCCCTGGAGGTAGCCCAATCCTGGCATTTCATTTCATCAGGCTTCCACGCACGCACACAAACACACACACACATACACACACCCCCACACAGACACACACATATACATATACACAGCGAGAGCAGCAGAGGCAGCAGCAGCAGCAGCAGAGCGGTGGATCCTTCCTCAATATCCAAGCCTGATGACAGAGCCAATGTGCAAGGAGCTGATTGGTTGGCTGGCTGTCCACTCAGCTTGGATGAGCACTCTCCTTGATTTTTTTTAGTGCAGGAGGTAGCGGGGAACCGGGGGGAGGGGGATGGAGGAGTAAAAGAGGGGAGCAGCATCCTCCATTTCCCTGTTACCTCTCAATCCTCAGTCTGCTTACTTATTCTCCACAGAGATGAAAAATACACTTAATTTGGCTCTGATAGTAAAAAGAGGTCTAATGAATTTACACATTTTATCCATGTATTTAAAAAAAACAGCAGTCAAACCAGGAGAGATATATCTCTACTATATAGTTTTTAAAAAAAGCATCATATGCTCTGGTGTGTTAGAGACATAGCCTGGAGAAAGTCCAATTTTCCCCCGGTGCACCCCACCCACATTCTCTAATATTTAGATTTTTCCTATTTTATTTATTTAGTTATATTTCTTGTAAATCACGCCTGCAGACATAAAAAGCTAAATGCTGTTTCAAAGCCCTCTACACTCTGACCGGAATTACCCTGAATCCAGTGTCGTCCTCGGCTTTCAATATATATTCTGTGGATTTGATTATACAATACAAAGTTCATCCACAGAAAATTAAGGGGCCACTTTTTTAAACCATTTTCTGACATGTTACGGTCCAAACAGCTAATTGATTCAAACAAAAAAATACCTAATAATTAACCAATAAAAAATAGTTACTCACAGGCCATGGCATCATGTATTAAAAACTGTAAACTAAAATAAAGATGGTATCCTACGATCTGTCAGATTCTTAGACTGGACATTTCTGGATTCAACGACTTTTCTAACTTTAGGCTATATTCTATTCAGGTAAAGAGCAGGTTCTTCATTAACTTATTTTTTGACTTAAAATGAATCAAATCTCCATCATAGGGCTGCAACAAAAAGGCTCTAAAATCTCATTTTAAAACTTGTTTATGTCGGCTTCCAGTTTTGTTTGTTTTATTGATGCATTGTAACTTTCAGCTGGCAGTAAATGACTGCCCTCTGCAGTTGACAGTGATGTGTATCACATCACTGTTGGTAGAAGATGTGATAAAAACATTACTGTGGGGCACCACCTTTAACCATAAACAGTGTGCACAGAAGGTGAACCATAGGTGAACCAGCTTATTACACTGGAATGATTATCACTCGTGTGTTTAAGCAGGTCGTACTCTCTCCTCCATGAAGTTTCCCTGCATTACGTCCCAGGCTTTTCTCTGCAGTTCACTACCTGTCTGAGGATGAAGCTGGTGGAGGTGGTGCTGCCATCAGACCTCTTGAGTCGACTCCTCCTTGAATAAGTCCCTCGGTTCACCTGCATGAGAAAAACAACGTCTCAACCAGCAGAAACACTTTTTTAAACATCCATAAATAATAATAAATAAGTTTTCTATCATCTGTTTGTATGTTGGATATAATGTGAGTGAAACCTTCAGTTAAGTCACATCACGCTTTGGCTGATGCTTTTTTTCTAAAAGAGATTTAAATGGTGCAATAAGGTCAAATAATAAGGTAAACTTTCCAAGCAGCTGGCCACTTGTATGTATGTTTTTGCATTATATGTGCACCTCACCGACTTACTTTTACTTTTTCCTTACCTCCTGACTTTCTCTTTTTCTTTTTTCTCTTCCAAAAGTCCAAATATACCAGCAGAGTCCATCTCCAGGGAGCTAAATTAATTATCTGCCAGAGATTTGCCCCATTTCTGTTCAAGTCTCCAGAGTTAATGACAATGTCACCGTTAAAAAGTCAGAACCTACTTCCCTGAATCTATAAAACAGGGCCATTAATCTAGGTCACCATCCCCCTTCTGTCTCTTTTTCCCTCTGTCTCTCAATTCAAGCAAAGAGCCAAAAGCCGAGAAGACATATGAAGGATAACGTTAGCTAAGTCTATGAATATCCTGCTATTAATATCAGCAAGTAGCCTCCAATGATCAGTTAAGTCCTTAAAGACATTACTTAATTACTCTGTTATGTTTGGCATAACCTGTGGTCCACCTAGTTTATATTAACAAAAGGTCAGTGTTTACATGTGATGCTGCTCACTGAAGCCCACCATGGTGCACTTACAGAGGCTGGGAGAACAACAGTTCAGCCAACTGTAACAGTTAATAGCAATGCAATTACCATGGAAGTCTCTCAGTGAGATGACATTAGATCTGATTTAAAGAAAATGGTTTAACAGGACATTTAAAACATCAGGTGGAGCTGAAGGTCAAATTTCAACAAATGTTTTTATTTTAACTTCTTTATCCAGATCTTCGCAACAGATTCGTGTTTATAATTCTAGAAATAAAAATGCCTTAAAATATAAGAATCGTGCGTCATGGCGTCTTTTCTGGCTACTAACTTAAAATAAAGTAAATAAAGAGTCCTTCGCCGTTCGTTCAATGTTTCTGGGAAAGGAAACAGTCGAGCTCAGGTAATAAAAACCCACCTGAAAGATGGGCGCCTGGATGCCCTCGCCAATCTTGTTCCGTATGTAGATGTGTCGGGACATCTCGGCCAGGACATCGGTCCAGAGGGCTGGCTGCTCCGGTCCAGCCCAGCGGATGGGTTGCGGGTTCCGGGCTGCGTGCTCCAGCTTCACGCCACACAGCAGAACATGAGCGCTCACGACCCGCTGCTCCGTCGACTGTCCACCTTCACACAGGTGTTCGGCTTCGTCCTGCTGCGCGCGACTGGAGGCTCGTCATGCACACTGCTGCCGCTCGCGCCACTCAAAACCAGGTGCGCCTGAATGATGGACGGAACTATTTTAGAAACCGGGGGGGGGGGCTGTTTATCCTGCAGAGTAATAGATTAACCAGGAAAAAAATGAGAAAATTCTGCGTATTATTAAAAACGAAATGGAAATGATCAAAAGGAGATGCAAAAGTAGAACAGCTACAAATAAATGCACAGTTCAGAGACACAAAACAACCACATGGAGCTGCAAAAGATGTCATTTACACCTGCAAATACAGCCAAACAGTTCGTAGATGCAAACATCCACACAGATTTCACTACGCAAATTAGACTATATGAATAGTAATTCCGTATAGAAATAATTATGTGGTCTAGTCAGTGATTTTGGTGTGTGATCCCTCACAGTGAAGCAGTCATGAAGAAGTCATCCCGTCATATACATCCTGACCCTGAGGTTAGAAACTCCTGGTTCAAGTGAAAAACTCAATCACAGCTCACCTGAACCAGAAAATAAAAGTAATTTGGCATGATGTTGGGGACCCTGCAGAAGTCAATCTTATGAGGCTAGTTTGAATTTGCCCCCCCAATCCTGCTAGTTCAGAAGTAGGCAATTAGGCCATGCATGTTTTGAGGGGGACTTTGAAAGGCACTGCAAAATCTTAAATCTCTTTCATTAGTTTATGTTGTGCAGGTTTGATTTTGGGGTAAGTCTCAGTCCTCTGTCTTGTTATACTGCACATTTAGCTTCTGTTTTACCCTCAGCAGCATATTTATCAGAATGTTTTCTCTCCTCTACCTGCACAGTTTTTCATCAGCTCCCATGATTAACGATTGTTCTTTAAAAAAATTTTTTTAAAGCTTTCCTCAAACCCTTTTCTCCCCAGACGCACTGTTGGTGAGTGTGTCCAAAACTTTTCCGTCCAACAAGCTTTTGTTTCATCTGAATATTGTGTTCAAGGCATTTCCTTTTGAGTTGACATCACAGGTAAAGTTTCCAATTGAGGACACTTTCATGCAGATTCGAAAAAGCCTCTGTCAGATCACCACTGCAGAGATATGCTTGTTTTGTACAAGCATATCTCTGCAGCATCGGTGAACATGATGATGATGAATGAGTGAAATGATCTATAAGCATTTCAGAGCATTAGGCACATGTATGTATTAAATAATCTGAACACAAGGCCGAGCTTTGCAAGAAAAACTACATTTTATGTCTTTTTGTTTGGAGATTTTAGGAAAATGTGTCTTTTTTAAAGTATAATACAAAAAAAATGTTGCAGTGTTTTGAAAAATTGAAATTAGAGGTAAAATGAGCCTTTAGTAGTACTTTAGTAGCTAATGTTAATGTTCTTCCTCCATTTGTCCAGCAGATGTCAGCATTTTCAAAATAAAAGCAACAACAGTGAAGTGTGTTTCCAGTGCTCGGGCACTAGAGGGTGATATTGTACCACAGACACATGAAACGCACCATGCACAGTTTAATTCTACCCTCAACAGATTGAATCTCCTAAACATTGAATTTATACATTAAATGTAATCACTTACTTATTTTTAATTGCTTTTGATCATTACTTTTTTTTTGTTTGTGTTAATTTGATTATATTTGTGGTTTCACATTTATTGTATTTATAATATTTTAATCGTAGCTCATCAACTGTGTTTATGTGAAATGTTACAGCTGCTAAAAACCCAGGTTATGGTTGTGGTGATATTTTGTCCCTTCTCTCCCCTGGTATTCATGTCCAAGAGCAGCCATGGCTGCGATTATCTTTTAATCCTGTACTTTAACCATAGTAACCAGTAAATCCCTCTGGGCTCTTTTTTTTATAGACTAAATGATTAATTGAGGAAATAATTCGCAGATTAATTGGTAATGAAAATAATAATTAATAAGATCTCAGTAAAGTTTAAAATAAAGTCTAAAGATCACAATTTAATTATTATTCAAATTACAATCAGTTTTCTTGGAAAAAAATCAAACTACTGCCCCTGTGGCCAATCTCTGCTTCATAGCACCACGTCACTGTTGTTGTTTAGTTTGTGGTACGGGACATTTCTTCCGTGTCTCTTTGCCGTGCAGAGAGACAGATACACATTTTACATCTGTCTTTTGAAGCTGCAGCAGGAACAATTTGTCGCTGTGGCTTCTCCTTTTCAACTCTTCCAGTGGACAAAAATAACCAAGAACATGCAGCTCCTCCATTCATCTCTGCCACTTAGACAGACATCTGAGTCCTTGAGTGGTCCTTGTTTTTTCTACAAGGTACCACTCACCTGGCTGATAGAGCAGCTATACTGACTTTAAAATATCTTAGTCACTATGCTTTAAATAACCATCTCCTCCTTCACACAGTCTGTAGAACCCGCATACACGCAGGACTGGTTCACATATAAACCACTTTGCTGCCTGACACTGCGTGAGTCCCTTCAGACAAACTCCTGAATAAAAACATCCTGCTCCTCTGGCACCGATAACAAAGGCACACAGAAATTTAGTTTGTGCATCTGAGCACTTTTACATCGCCCATCGAGCAAATGAAAAAGAGCCACTGTGACTTTATGTGTTCAGAGACACTTTGATCAGACCAATCTTCTAACGAGTGAATGTGGTGGATTAAGCGAGTTTAAAGGGGGAGGATTAAGTTTTTTTTTGCCTGGTGTAGTAACTGGTCAGTACTGCAGGATGTCCACTACAACTGAAGGCATTTGCTGCTTTCAAATGGAGCAAAAAATATTGTTTCCAAGTACCCTTTTAACTAAAAAGATATGTGTTTGGTTCTGGTATGATGTTAATAGTTATAATTCAGAAATAAGTTAGAGAGCACACACTCAAAAGCTCCAGGAGTAAAATTTGGAGGTGAAAACATAGATGAGGGTGTTTAATGCCCTGAATTTGACCTCTCAGGCGGAACTTAAACCCCGAGCAATTAAAAATTCATGCGTTAAAAGATGGTTAAGGTTGGGAACACAGCTATAGCTGTTAGGATATGACAATTTTTCTTTCCACTTCGGCGAATACATTATGAGGGGAAGGAAAAAGCGTACTCAGAACTTGTAAAGGAATTATGAAAAGAAGCCCACAGAGCTGAGAGAAAAACCGAACCTAACAGTTTTTATACCTCAGCAGCATAGTAAATGATAAAATAAGATGCAAGTAGACAATAAATGACACCATCTTCATGAATATTAGTGCAGCTTCTGCATTTGGTGTAATATTTATGGACTTGTGCTCCAGTTTTTTCCAGTTTCCTCTAAATGGGAAGAAAGAAAATGATATAGAATTCCAATGAAAAAAATAAATAAACATCGAGCGTGAGCACACGAGGGTCGTCTATTTCGGTGGCCTAGTGGTTTTACCAGCAGATTAAACGCTCAGACAGCAGAGTAGTGCTGCTCATTGGACTATGAACAATAAACACTGGAGTGCAGAGCAATGATGTGAGAACTAACTGGTTTAAAACGTTTGGCAGTGGACGGGCACACTCTGGTCTTTTATTAAAAATGGGAGGTCGTCCGATCACTCAGAATAAAACAGATATTAAAATATTAAAGTCAGTCTACGCAGCTATTAAAAGCAATCTGTATGTTTCTATTCAGGAAGACTGGAGTCATTCACATGCAGAAAAACAGATGCTGTGTAAACAGTGTTTTACACCTTTAAACATGAATGAATGTGTTGTATATCCCGTGGCAGTGAATTGAGGCTGTTGTTGCAGTGATCAGGCTGCACTGCTCAACCACCTGTCCAGTATTAATGGGAAACACAAACAGGATTATAGCCCCGACCACGGAAAGCAGGATTTCCAAGAACTGGGCCTGCCGGTGTCTTTTATCTCATGGAAGCATTAATCCCACTGGCAGCTAAAGACTGCAGCACATTAACAGCAACAGGTCTGACTGAAACCCTGAACTTCTTCACTAATCCAGTTTCACCTGGTCTGAGATTATCAGCACAACATCTGCATCACCCTCCACAGACATAAAAACATCTGTAACACTGCATATATGTCCATGAAGACACCCATGAAGGTTATGGGGCCAAGAAGGGCTAAGTGGACTCCACGTGCTCATGTATATTTATATTGTCTATAAATGTGTAAATTGTACAGTTTTCTATTTTATTTAAATCCTCTCTTTATACATAT
>JBBMJY010000017.1:2160230-2278808 GCA_037833715.1 Toxotes lorentzi
GCACAAACGGAGCACCTCAGGGTGGGTGACGTGAGAGGAAGGTTAGAGATGCAGGTGGTAGATTGAAAGTATGGTTGCTCCTTGTGTGTGTGTGTGTGTGGGGGGGAGGGGGAGTAAGTGTGCAGAGCCCTTAAAGACAAAGTTCATCATTTTGGGAAACATGCTTATTTGCTTTCTTTCAGGGAGTGAAATTAAAACATCAATACCAATCTTCCGTCTGTGTGTTAAGTACAGAGCTGCAGTCCAGTCAGGACCTGGTTTTCTAACAGCCCGACTCTGTCAGTTATTCACCTGCCAACACTTTTAAACCTGTATGTGGTTTGTTTAATCCAAACACAAACAGAAATGTAAAAAAGGAAGATGTATGGTTTTGGGGAGGGTAAATGTTGGAGGTGTTTTGTGACAACCGTCGTATTAAACACACAAACTGTGCACAGTCTCTAAGACCGGCTGTGGTCTTACAACACCTAACTCGACCTAGAACCACAAACTGGTGTTTTTCAGTTTCTGTTTGGGTAAGAACGTGGATTATACAGACTAACTGGAACACAGTTACGTGAACCGAGATCTCATTAACAGATCAAAATAACTGCCTGGAACATGAGGAGGCTTTTGGTGTTTACTTTCTTGGGGTTTCTGGTGTTGGGGTGAGTAAAGAAGGTTGTTGTTTTTGTTTTGTCAGAGCCCGGCCTCCTCTCAGCTGTGCATGTAGGTCCTGCAGGGGGAGTCAGGATGGAAGTCGTACTTGCTCAGGCTGGGAGGATAGTAGGTGGTGGTGAACATATTGCTGGAAGGTAGTGGGGAGGGAAAGTGGTTGCACGTCGTCTCGTCGTTCACGTGGAGATTGTTCTTGTTCAGCGTCTAAATTGTAGAGACAGATACTTTTGTGGTTAGGTAGAGGCACAAAGTACAGCAATTAATTTTTACGAATTCATACGACTGAACCAGCCCACCTTAAACTCCATGGGGATGTACTTCTCATTCTTTGGCGTGGTGTTGCCCTGCTTGTTGTAGGTAAGGTGGTTGGGGGTGCTGGGGTGGATGACTGCTGACTCTGCTGACGGCCGGCTCAGGTGGTGGCAGTAGGTGTAGGCCAGCGCTGACAGTAACGCTGCTGCAAAGAAACTAGCTGAGCCCACAGCTACCAGCTGGAACAAGGTAAAGCCTGGAGGCAGAGGGGTGGAAGGAGGGAGAAGAGAGAGAGGGTGAGACAATCACCACAACCGGACTTTGAACATCAACCTTTAAAAGGGTTCATCCCCTGAGGAGAAGTGATGCAGTTAGTAAATTTCATTGTAATCCAGCCATTTTGTTTAGATATTTCTTTTGTGAATGGCGAAGTGGAAATTGTGGACTGATGGTAAGTTTAAGAAGTGGTAAATACTGGTAATCCAGCCGGAGGTTTTCAGAAAAATTCAAGTCGAGGGACAGGTGGCAGGAAAGAAGACTTCAAACTGAAAGCTGATGCTGCAATGAAACTTTATCAAAAGACCAATAATGATTCCACACTTTGGCTAGTCCCGTGCCACATGGGGCCAAAGCCACAAAAGTCAATATGCTACCAACTGTGCAGTACACAGGCGAAGAAAAAAGCCAACAAGTCTGTAACCTTGAGACAATAACTAGGTGTTGCTACATGTTCAGAGGCGGCGATTAAGCTGCTGTGACATTGATTTTCTTTGGGTGCAACAGGGGACTGAAGGCATAAAACTGGGCAGATTTTCCGTTGGGGATTAATGGGTACACAAAGGAAAGACGTCACTTGTTTTCACTTACTTCCACAGCTGTGGTCCTCCTGTCCGGGTAAAATGACTGGACAAAGACAGACAGAAATGAAATATAAACGCAGAGAGACAGAAAAAAAAACATCAGTGAAGTGAAGTAAAATCTCTGCAGCTCCACGAGATCAAACAACAAAAGACCAGTTAATTTCTCTCAAAGGCTTTACGGTTCTTGAAGCAGGCAGAGTGCTGACACCTGTATTAATTTGTCTTTTTCTACAGACACAGAGGGAACAAGTCAGCATTACATTGTGTCTGATTAAACTTTTTGTGTGACGAACTAACTGGATTTTTCCTGCTTATATCAGCATCAGTCTGCAGCAATTTATTATGTGCAGCAAACTTGTTCCAGCAAATTACTAATTAGAGCATGTGCTTACCTGGCACCTCATGGGGCTGGCACGGCCTGGACTGGGTGATGTTGCCCTGGCAGAGACTGGCCTCGGCCTCCTGGTCCTCACCACAGCGACGAGTGCGATGCTGCAGACCTTCCTCATCACAATCCCCCCACTCTGTCCACTCAACCCAACCTGTCGGCCGAGAGAAAAGAGCAGACAGAAATAACTGAAACAAAGGGCACAAATACAGTAGTTGGATTTCTTTCTAGGTGGTTTGCAATTGTCGGCAGATTTTTTTTAACCTTCCATCCGAGTTGACACAAATTCAGATTTACCTTTTAAGGCTTTAATCCTTATCAATCTACATCTGCAAAGTTTGCATGCTGATAAAGATAAGATGCTTTGAATGTTGGTGGTAACAGATTTTTTTTTAAATGACTGATGTTTTGGGATGTGCATCCGTGTCCTTATCTTCTGAGTGTTAATATCCTGCAGTGTAGATGCAGCATCAGCACATCACTGCCAACCTATTTCAAATACCTCCACTTCAAAGAAAAGCCCCCGAAAAGGTATTTATTTAGAATTTAATTGGATCATGTTCAAGACCAGGTCCACATCTGCTGTGTAGGAGATGGCTCGAGAACAGCAGTAAGAAATTAGCATATTGGCACCGCCGAAAACACTGAAAGTGGTGGCCGTCTTAATGAGATATCTTAAGAGAAAACAAAAAGTTATTCTGCTTAAGTGCATTCAAACAGCCAGAAACAGAGTCAAACAGCCACTGACAGGAAGCCAGTGAACCAGAGAAACTGTGTGCAGGGTTAACGAGTGTGCAGGCGGGGAGATGCTGGCCACAGTGCAGTGGTCATCATCAGTCAACAGCTCAGCCTCCTTGTGTGCCTGCTGGGGTTACTTTGTTCACCGAACAAAGGTGTAAAATATATGAGAAGTTGATTGCACCAATTTGCTTCCCCATGTCTCTACTTACAAATTAATGAAGGAACACAAGAGCTGCACCAATCCATGTTTAGAGCAGCTGTAAAATCAGAGGCTAATTTCTTAATGTTTTTTTTGTTTTTTTTTCTGTTTTATTTCTGACTTTCAGCCAATGCATGCTGGGATAAGCTCCAACAACCATGTTGTTTGTCTTCTCAACGCAAATATTGGTTCACCACTTGCTGTGTGGAGGAGATTTCCCATCAGAATCCAAACAAGCACCATTATTCAATCTAGGGAGACAGGGTGAATCAATGGAGTGTGTTTATGATGTTACACTTATGATAAATGACAATGAACTCTGTGTCACACTTTTCAAGCCAAACTCACAAAGTGCTTCAACTTGGCAAAATGTCTGACAGGAAAATAACCAGTATACAAAAGCTTTAACATAAAGAATCAGTTGATGTGATACCTAATGCTTTCATACCTTCACAAGCATGTGTGTTGCAGAGGGCCTCTTCAGTGTGCAGGCCGATACAGATGTCTCCTCCATTGGCAGGGGGTGGGCTGTTGCACATTCGAGTACGCTGGTAGTGTCCGCCCCCACAGCTGGACGAGCACTGGGACCAGGAGGACCAGCAAGACCAGGCCCCACTCACTGGTACACACACGTACAATAAACTTTATTTATACTGTTTACATTTTCTGCTTGTGCAGATACACTGCCAACACTTTTCCAGTTACCTGGACAGGGTTGAGTGTTGCAGTCCTGATACTCCACTGGGGATCCTACGCAGGCGCTCGGGTTGGTCCTGCCCTCTGCCGTCGAGCAGCTACGTTTCCGGGTTCGGAAGCCTCTGGAGCACTGCTGCGAACAGCTGGACCACGTTTCCCAGGAACCCCAGCGAGCACCTTGGGGCTGGGACAGAGTTCGGCCACTAGTCTTCACCAAGTCTTCAACCAGAGCTGGAAAACACATTTTACCGTAAATAAAACAAAGATTTTTTTCAGTCCCCTTCACATGATGAGCAATGAACAGGAGAAATAAGACAGAGAAGAACAAGTGAAGCAACTTTCACTGAATGGAAAGAACGAAAGTCGATCCCGACATCTTTTGACGCAACCTGCTGAATGAATGAACGCTCAGAAAATCTAAACTTCTAAATGCTTCTTGAGTTCAAATAAGAATCACAGAACTTTATCTTTTTATTGCCAAACTCAGCAGACAGACATCCTGTTCTGAAACATTAATTACTGAGGTGCAATGTGGGTCACACAGAAAAATGAACTGGTTTTCCCTGTACACCCACACACACATAGGACCCATAATCAGAAATTATTTACATATGAATCAGGAGTAGCTCCTGAGGCTTTCAAATGAGGCCAGCACAAATATTTCATTCAGATTTTTTATTCTGTTTGCAACAAGAGGTTGAGAGCAGCCACGCAAGTTAGGGATGAAAAGAAAACAGCATTTTCAGCTCATCAGCTTTACCTATTATATCATTTTGGACTAAATTTCCAAAATGATTTTTGAATAAAAATCCAATTTTTATGCCGTATTAGATAATCTATAACCTGTTTGTCTCTGAGGGGTGGAGGAAGTGGACATCTGCGTCCCCATAATGGTTCAATGACGTTTAATCAGACTGCTGATTGATGTCTACTGACATGACACCAGCTGTGTGTTTATTACGGCAACCTGGGAGTTGTGCCACCAACAGCACAGTCGGACAGGGGCGGTTTTACAGATACAGTATATTAGAGTTAGTCTATAGAGTCCGGACCGGGATGTTCTAATCCAAGTTAAGCAGCTGCACAAATATAAAGACTGATTACTTCGAACCTAGAAAGTTACCCCCAGTTACACGACCCCCAGGTTAAAGTGGCATCTGGATACACCTGCACTCAAGCAGGTAATCGCTGCACCAGCTGTGCCTCCATGATAACAATCACATTGCCATGGGAACTGCTGGCAGGTGACAAACGGAGGCAAACATTTGTGAGGTACTAACACTGCAGAGTGAGAAGGGAGAGAGTTGTTAAGCTGTTGTTTCCATTGGTTGTTCCCTGCTCATTCCCTGTACTTACAGTCAGTCTGACAGGCTCCAGAACCGTCATTGGGACAGAACCGGGTCTCCACCTTCTTCTTGCCCAGCTGCAGCTGCTGGGGGTCGGGTAGCAGTGCCCGGCAGGTGTACCTGAATCTCTGCTCTTGCCGTGCCCCATCTTGACTGACATTGACCGGCATCCAAGGGGTCCAGGGGGTGTTGCGGCGTACCTCGGGGCAGGCCTCCAGGTTACAGACCTTATACTCCTGGAATACACAACGGACAAAGTGTATAAACATTAATAGCTGATGAAAACTCTGATCTCCCAGAGCCATACAACCTGATGTTTTCAGTCATTCAGTATAAACAGCTTGCAGAGACACAGTGCTGCCTTAATTCAGCCTGCTAAACAGCACAAACACTGCAGTATTTCCTGAAGGGAGTTTATTATGCTGCTAATTACTGTGTTGAATGGGACTATTTAAACCAGGCTGCATGGAGCTGAAGACATAAAATGATGCTTCGCAGTCAGTTCTTATGGAGTGGATTAGTGATAAGTCAGGTGGGGCTGCACTTAATGGATGATGGCAGAAATATAACATAAGAAATCTTCCATTTTACATAAGCTGATCTGAATCCAGGGCTTAAATCTCCCTGACTAGGGGTAAACACAGAATCTCGTAAGAGACAGTCTGGTCTTGTCCGTGTGGTTACAAACATCTTAATTTTTTGTTTTTTAATATCCAAGCACTGCAGTACCGTGGCACATCCAGGACAAGTGTTTCCATTCTCACAAGTTCTGGTCCTGGAGTGGACCCCACCTCCACATTCAGCACTGCAGTGAGCCCAGGGGCTCCACGCTGTCCACAGCACTGGCAGGGGACATGGCTTTTTCTCATTGCACAGCCTGGAGACAAAACAACGTCACTTAGACTTGAAGTCAAAATGCAGACTTCGTTTGGATAAACTGTAATAAATGAACGTCCACCTGGTTTTACTGATGTCATTTCTATCCAAAGTGGTGTGATATTTTAACTGAATGCCATGCAGTGATGATTGTGTCTTCACACTCCTCCTCACCTCTCCTCTCGACCCTGGCCGACGCAGACTCGACCGCCGTGGCGAGGCGAGGGGTTGTTGCACGATCTCTGCCTCACTTCGAATCCGATGCCGCAACTGCTGCTGCACTGGCCCCATGAAGACCAAGGAGTCCAGCCGCCATTCCTGAACAACAGGACGTGAGAGAGGAAATGTAAAATTTCAGATTTATTATTTTGCCCTGGTGACTGATCTCTGATGAAATGAAGAGACGTACCTGGAGCAGTTTGCCACCTGGATGGTCGGGCCCTTGCATTCGACCCCACCACATCGGGCCATCGGCCCGTCACATGAGCGGGACCGACATGAGCAGCTGCTGATGGAGCCCTCGCCGTCATCGTGGTTACAGGGCTGCCACGGTGCCCAAGGACCAAAACCGCCATTCTGCGTTAGGTTCCTCACCTCCAGAAAGGATTTGAGAGGGCCACAAGAGCAAGAATAAGTCAGATTTCTTTAAATGCACCAAAATTGGATTGAGTCCTGAAAGCTGTATTAATGTCCTAAAAAGTTTTTTTTAATAGGGAACAATTCTCATGAGTTTTCTATTAACAGCTACAAAACATTTTATACGATTAAAACCATCACACAGGACTAACTGTGTGTCTTACTGGGCACTCTGTGATGTTTTGGGTCCACTGGTTCATGTTGGAGCTCTCCTCGATGGTGGTGCAGCGCTTCTGTTTGTGATCCCAGCCACAGTATGGGTCCCGAGCTTCCATGCAGTAACTAATATGAGTTCAGACAGTTAGGCAGTAATTGTTGAATGTGCAGAATTAAGGAGACTCCCTGCGACACAGTCCTGTTTGCTATGAAATGCTGATGCAAAATGATGTAAAACACTCTGGTAGACTGCACATTTCTGCAGTCTACAATCAGCAGGATTGTCTAAGAGCTCAGAGGATAATTTTGTCTCTGTATCATAGAACTTCTATTGTATTTCATGTAGGAGGTCTGCTACAGGGGCTAATGCTGCTAAACAAAGACTAAAACAACTGTACATCATACGAAATTTTGTCAGCATATTCTACTGGCGCACTGACTGTCAACAAATTCCTTAACAGCCCACTTGTGTAATGTCTGCTCTGAGGCTTGGCAAAATATGGACTGACAGTTCAAAAGCAGTTTCTTTACAGAGGAAATGAACTGGGCTCTTAATATAATCATCTCTGTCAGCGTTTACTGTGGGCCTTTCAGACTTGGACACCCACGCGTGTTTGTCTCTTTAATGGCAGTGAATTAGAGTTAATAAATCTTTTCAGGTTGAGTTGGGGAAATCTGCACACTCACCACCTGCAGCAGAGAATTCACAGACCGAGAAGGCTCACAGATTTAGAGTGCAACTTCTACTGAATGATCGACTGAAGACTGTGAAAAGTTGAAATGTTTGACATTGGAGGCCTGAGGTCGACGAGGATCGTACCGTTCGCTTGGGTAGCTGGAGCATCGCTCTAACGGGATCTTCACCAATCTGTCATCAAGTCCCACAAACAAAGACCTGTCACTTTGGAGGATCTGCAGGCTCTTGATTGGCCCGATTTGCCCTTCGGGGAGGATCCTGAGCTCCTCCAGGTAGCAGCCGTGAAGGCTTTTATTGGTTGTGGAGAGAGCCTTCAGGATGGTGCCATATTCTGACAAGATGGACAAGGAGAAAAGCTCTGGTATAAAAATAATCTGGTGCATTTCACACTTTGATGGTAATAAAGGAGCAGACCTTGTTGCTGCAGATAAAAAGGTCCATTACTTATTTTATAACTTTTTATTTTAAATTGTAGTTGAGTATTTTATTGTCAAACTCAGCCACAGCTCTGTCCCCTGTTGCTCACCAGTGCCGATGTACATAACATGGTAGAGGGTGTCTCTGCCCTGCACGATGTCCACCACCATCTTGGAGAAGCGCAGGTTGTCCTGAGTGAGCAGAGGGTTGATGGTCACCGGCTGGACCACGTCATTCATCAGAAAGAGTCGCTGAGCGTCCTGGAGGATGCGCTCTGTCAGGTTCCCTCCGGGGCCTCCCTCCTCCAGTGTGCCACACTGAAGATCAAAGAGGGAAGGATCAGTGTGAGGTGTTCAGGATGTGGAGATAATGTCATGGATTAGTTTGCCTTCAACCTAAGAAGATGAACTAACAAAACATCTGCGACATTATCAACACATTTCAAACAGACGTGTTAGTCATCACATCTGTGGGTTCTTTTCTTGTTTTTTAGTAAAAGTGAAACTTTCTCCCATGTGAAGCATAAATTTGAGTTGCAGAAGGACATTACTGACAGTGTAATCATGTGTTAAATAAAAGCATAGCTTATGAAATGCAGAGATTATATAATCTACAATGTCCCTGCAGCTCGATTGGGATAACATTTTCTATTGGAAACTTGGCAAGCACGCATTACTGGAGGTGTATTTGATGGAGACGAGCTGGAATTTTCTTTATGCTGCACTGCATACTCTATCTCTGGACTCACTCAGGGAGACGAAATGAATTTCAGTCTTTATGCCTCGGAGGGATGGCTGCAAAACTATGGATGGACAAAACTGTCTCATCTCTATCAACATCATGTTGTCAGAGAAAAACAGCCATGTGAATGAAGTGTGGAATCCTTTTCTTTTCTCTGTGTAAATGTAAGTTACCTGAAAATTAGGTATGGGGTTTGGGGTGGAGAGCCAGGCAGTGCGGGGGTTCTCCTGGTAGCGGAAAGGTCCGTTGAATGCCTGGGTGATGGAGCTCAGATTGAAGGCACAGACAGCCGAAGCTGATATGCTGTTCCTGAAGGAGGGGAGGATGGGATCACGGTCAGATCTCAGCAATTGAGTGTTTGAAAGAAAATGAGAGGAAATGCAGAAGCCTGAGGAAACAACACAACTCACACATTAGTGGTGAAGATGCCATAGATCAGGTCCTGCTCCGGTAAATAGAAGGTGCTCTGCAGCTCGTTGTAGTAAAAGGGGATTTCTCCAGAGCGGGAGCAGTTGAGTCGGGCCTTCATGAAGGTGGTCCACGTGTCCTCCAAAAGGAAACGACCGCCCATGTCGTTCTTACAGACCCGCGCCACGCGAGAGAACACCATCTTCCCACAGTCGTTTTCTACTGCTGTCTCTCTCAGGAAGAAGTAGGCAAACCGACCAATCTCATACACAGACACAAAGTGAGGCTCTGGAGGGCACACAGAGAAAAGACATGGAAGATATGATGATCACAGACTGACACAGCTCAACACAAGGCTGAAAAGAAGACAAACCAGTGCTGTGTTTACCGTTGAGCCATTTGGAGTTGTACTGCGCGGTGCGCAGCGGCGGCATGTTCCCCAGGCTCCTGTAGATGACTGGGTCACGTCCTGAGAAGTCGATCACTGTAGCAGCATACAACTCGCCCTTCTCTGTCACCATGGCGGTGGAGTTGTGGCGAGGGTCATAGGGACATCGGGCGACACCGTTCACTGTGTCCAACACCTGACTGACATTAACAATCTGACAGGAACACAGACGAAGGATGTAAACATCACAGAGGAGAGAAATTCGACTGGTTCTGAATCAGTATTTGGTTTGCACCGCGTGCTGCAAGTGAAATGTTTGGCAAATCTTTCTCTTCTGTTTTACGGCTGCTTTCAACCTCCCACTGATATTTATTCAAAACTTTTAATTAATTTGGCAGAACATAATGATGCAGTCTTGAGCTTCTACCGTTTCCCAAACGCACAAAGCTGATGCAAAAGTCTGTGCAAAGGACTGCCTCCTTTTCAGGGCTGAAATAGTAAGCTAATTAAATGATTATTAACTCCCTAAAAAATGAATCCACCGCTGTACTGACAAATAAAGGAACAAATGCTGCACATTTTTCTGGTCCCAACTTTTCAAATGCAAAGATCTGCTACTTCTCTCTGTTTCATACTGATTACTTTTGGATTTTAGTTAGACAAAACAAGACTTTATAACTTTATAACCTAAGAAACTCTTAGCTGTAGCCCTTTTACCATGTTTTAATAATATTTTACACACTGACCGTACAAAAGTGTGTGAATGTGTTTCTTTTTTTCCCCTAACTTTGATGGTTGGATGATTCTGGTAACTTGATTCATGATACCTGATGATAAACTGCTGTACCAACCTGCCTGGTCATACAGACCGGGGTGAAAGCATTGGTTCCACACGTGAACAGGGTCCTCCCACTGATCAACAAAACCCGGATGTAGTTTTGACATTCCGCCTGCAGGCAAATGAACAGTTGCAGCTGGTCATCCACTACAACAACACATCTGAAACACAGTGAACAAAGACTGAATTTTCTTTTTGTTATATGACACAGCACCCTACCTCAGATTTGCCCTTGCTCTGACACGAGCGCTTTGTATCGTCATCAGGTGCCCATTCTGCTGCCTGAAGAAAAAAATATAAATATATTTTGCTTTTGGGAATTAAGTTTAGATCATGTACATTAAAAAACATGGTACAAGGTGTGATGTGTAAGGGAAATTCAAGGGAAGAGAGAATATAAACAAATATTTAAAACCGTAAATTTCTAAATACTGTTAATAATGTACTTTCTTCTTTCTTTAATTCCAGCGCTATAAAATTAATATTTTATCTCTCGCAGCTCGCCGAATGTTACCTGTATGAGGGAGGCGTTGCTCAAACTCAGCCTGAAGATGAAGTTTCTGGAAAAGAAGAACATCATGGTGGAGGTAAAGCAGCACAAGCACTGCACAGACTGGTTATGACTCTGAATCTTGCTCTTACTGTATTTAGGTTTGTTTTGTTTTTTTTATGTTGTCATAAATATGATCCTGCATGTCTCAATTTTCCTGTATGGCCTCCCATTTTCTCTCCTGATGCATTCCTATAAAACATTATTATCTACTATTACCTTTATAACGTTGTACACTGGCAATATATGTTGACTCTAAGTGCTGTTATTTGTTACCTTGCTCCCACAATGAGCTGGTTTCTGCTCAGGTCCAGGGCCAGCTGGGAGAAATCCTTCACTCCTGGATGGGAGAACTCTGACATCCACGGCCTTAACACTGGATGGAGAGTGAAGGGTGGCGGGGAGGAAAGGGTTGATGGGCGGAGGAAAAGTTAAATAGAAGGGGGGGGTGGGGGTGAACAAGGCGTGACAAAAAGGCGAAAAGACATTATGAAAGATGAACAATGAAGAGCAGAACAAGGAGGGGAGACAAGATTAATGAGAGGAGAGACAAGAGACAGGAGAATAAGAAGAGGAGAAAGAAATGGGAGGAGCAGGATGATGAGCGGGAACAGGAAGAAGACAAGGAGCAAATCAGAAGGATAAAAAAGAAGGGCGGGAGGAGAGGAATTAGGAGGAAGGGCAAGAAGAAAGGGTAAAAAATAAGTTATCCACTCGCTGCGTGGGAATCCCTCCTCACCAAATGGTACCTGGCTCCAGCTTCAGTCGAGTCCTCACTGTTTTTACTAATGTGTCACGTTTCTCTGCCGTGAACCTGACACCAGAATGGAGGCTGAGTCCAGGGCTTTAGAGACCACGAGTGTAGATTTGGTTTCAATAATATGTGGGGCAGGACATGATCAGAGTCGGGAGGTCTGCCAGTAGGTGGACGACTCAGTATTAACTGTTTTGGAGATTGAATTTGGACTAACCACCATATTTGTCCGTTTCTGGGGCCAGAAAATCCAAATTTGGGCAAAAGGGAGGAAGCACAGGTGTAACCAATGTTAACAGAATCTGTGGCACGTCTCTTTTAAAGGCCCTGAAAACACTCCTCTTCAAAAAAAGACAACAATTTATGAAAATAAAGAGACGGAGAGTGATATTTCATCAGTAACAGTTCCGCCTGTCCTGTAGTTTCACTCATTCATCTTGCCCTGTTTTGTTATATTTTATTTGATTTCATTCTCTGTACTTTTATTTGCCCATATTTAATTGTACTCTTGAAATATTTCTCTTCTACGTTGTGAAGAGCTTGTGACTTTGTTTTCAAAATCATTATAGATTAGATTAAACGGTCTTGATTTAAAACCTCGACCCAGGCTGGATTACAGTTAGTCAAAACTGAACATTAAACAAGCCTCTCTGGCATTTTTACACGAGCTGTGGGCAGTGTGAACAAACCGCATAAATACTAATTAATTAACTTCGACAAAGTTTGAGAGCAAACTACAGCTTGCTCACTTAAATCAGAACCGGTTCGTCTTATCTGAAGGGCGGCTTATGGGACACGTGTATCCAAAACCACAACAGCCCAGTTCGCCAGGGCAAACACTTTGAGCTGAATGGAAACTGACATCCAGTCAAAATAATATCATCAAAGGCCCTTTCACACTTGGTGGACGGCTGGAGAAGAACATTTAATGAGGCCATGCTGCAGAGCATTTATTAACATTTTTTAATTTCATCTAAATCTAGGTCTGTTAAAATGTACAGATAACTTCCTATGAGAGCCTTGATGCACAAGAGAAACACGACTCTAACAAACCCCATTAATGCAAATGAACGCCACCTGAGAGCTCCCAACACTGCCCCACTTTTATCATCTCGATATTAAAGCCAAGCTTCATTTATTCTAATACTTATTCTTTATTAATCTCATAAAATGTGAAGCAACATTTTGAAATATTATGAGCAAACAGTGTGTTATTAGGAACAAAACTGATCCGTCACTCAGCTCCTCCTCTTTACAGCATGAATACAAACCATCACTTGAGACACAGCGATTTTCAGAGGGAGCTATTAAATCCAAATTGCTTTTGTGCATTTGCCTCTGCACATAATGACCTGTGGCAATGCAGACAAACACAGACTGTCCAGACTCGTACACTCATATTCACAAACACTCACAGCTCAGCGGGAGAAATTACTCGCTTTCCAGCAGCAGTCTTGTCCTTAATCTTCGCTCTTTGACCCCCTCGGTTAACTACATAGAATTAGAAACCGAGACTCTCGTTTGGCAAACAAAGCCTGTCAAATATGAAAACAGACGGAGGGAAACTAAGGATAGAAGTGAAGGAGATTTGCACATGACACTTATGTCATTATGCATCTGAAATCTGCGATTTATGTTGCAGCGTCGTTGTGAGCTCCCAGCTATTTATCGTCAGAAGTTAGCTGGAGCTTAACATTAGCAATTTTGATTTCTTAAATTTATAAATGTGCCTCCCTCTCCGTAGATAATGGCTGTTTGATGAATGGATGGATGACTGAAAAAAGAAGAGTGAAAAGTTAAAGAAAAGCAGACTGGTGTTGGTGCACTCACTTTGGTAGGAGACAACAGGATGTTCCTTTCTACTGCAGTCTGCAGGTTTGATGTGAGGCTGCTGGGACAGACACACAGACGAACAGACGAGCAGCACGAGGCCACAGGGGGAGAGGGCCCACATCCCCCACCCTGACGTAACCATAGTTACAACCACATCCAGTCTTCGATCAGGTCCTCAGGAAACACCTGCTGAAGCAGAGAAGACTTTGTTCAGTTTCAGCACATGGATTTCCCCCAGAAAAATCAAGAAAACACCAGCATCTAAAATCCCTCAGTTCTTTTCCACTTTCACACCCCGCCCTGTTCTCTGTTCCCCTGTCCATCCATCTAAATTAGTTTTGCCAGTGCCGTGGCCCAGTGGTCCCTCTGCCGCCTCTGGGTGTCCAGCCCCTCAGTGTCAGCGGGACTCGGTCATGGCTTATTCACCTCAAAAGGCCAGAGCCGCCAATCTTTCTCATGTCGACTCTCAAACCGAGGGTGCCATCAACAGAGCTCTTCATGACTGAGGAGACCCATTCAAAGACGAGACTGGGCCCAGAGCCAAACAGGGGATGTGAACTCTGAACTGTGAGCCACATGAAGGGTCTTTGTGTCAACATCAAAATCCGTTAATGTTCATCAAATCTGTTCACAGACGATTATCTCATGATGACGGCCATATGCACAGGATTACAGGAAAAGCCCATTCAAAAAGATTAGCTTGTGACTTGTTGCATCAAAAGTACGTTACATTAATGAGCCGTATCAGCTGTGGCTGTTATGAAAGATAAATAAACTGTTGAACAAAGACTAACGCTGCTGTAAACCACCAGCTGTTTCAGTTTTTTATTCATGTAATCATAAATAATTAACCTGAACTTCTTGCAGTGACAGACTGATGCACATTTTTGGTTTATACATTTGTTGAATTGAAGGATAAAGTTATTTAAATGACATAATTTTTAAGTTATTCTACACCACAGTTCAGCAGTTTTGCTAGTTTTGCTCTGGAGAATGGAAGCACTGAATGTCTGTCTACTGCTCACCAGGAGGACTGAGACTGAATGTGCGTGGAGGCAGAGGTTTTTTAGCCTGCTGGGTCCAACATTGCTGCTTAATGAAGCGACAGGAACAGAGCCTCCACCGCTGGCCTCACTTTGGTTATGTGGCCGAGCTGCTCTCGCCGTGCAAAGGGCCGGCCAGTGAGAGGCCTAATGTTCTGGGATTTGGCTATTCAGTACAATGAGGGGGAGCAGCAGCAGACGTCAGTCAGATTCTTCAGGGCGCAGTAGAAAATGCACGGATGCAGAAACTGCACGCTTCTTTTAGCAAGTCCTTACAACTAGATAGCAACATAAGTTGTTCTGCCACCATTTGGTTAAGGTTTGGTAAAGTTTAGTCAACTAAAACTACTTGGTAAAAATTAGAGACAGTTTTTTTTTTTAACTCAGTGCTTTCATTTTTCACCTCACCTCAAACAAAGACCTCAAAGCTTGCATTGTTTGGCTTTTTGCAAATTAACTCTGTGCCTGAGAAACATGTTTCAATTATTGATTATTCCATTGATTATTTTTAGCCATGCTTGCCTAGCGGCAGGGCTCTAGGGAGGACAATGTCCATCAGTTAATCAGTCAGTTCACCACTTTACTCCAGAACGGATCTAAAGCTGAACAAGTTTTCAATGTGGTACTGTGCACATCAGAATCAGTCAAAAACACATTCAGCTGCCAAATGTAAACAGGATGTGATGTGTAAGATATTTTAGATTTGGGAAGAAAACAGCTGAAAATTAGGAAATGAAAGCAGCAAACATTCAGGCCTAGCAGTGTTTTCCTAAAGCCATGAGCCTGTCAGGACATTCATTCATTCATTCATGGAGCTGCCTGAGCTGGAAAAACACCAAAAAGCTGTAACAACCTGTGAAGAGATTAGAAATACCGATTCATGTGACCTGTATGTGTTTGGACTGTGGGAGGCAAACCGCAGGAACACGGAATGAACATGTGACCTCCACACAGCGAGGAATGCCGCCAAGACTAAGCTCTGAGCCACCGTGTGCTAAGTTTAAAACATGGCCTCACTGCATCAATACACAAAAATATGACAGGTGTACACATTACAGCTCTGTTTGCCTCGTGTTTCCCCTCTGGATTAATCTTTATACTTTTTTCCCTCTTTGCTCATTATTTTTTCAGACTGTTGGAAGCTTTAATGGCTCACAAATGAGACTCAAAAAAGTATGTGTATGTCTAATTAAGACGTCTTCTTGCACACAATCACAAAACTACAATATTACTTGGATTGCTTTGATCATGTCATACTGCAGCCTGGAGAGATGACACTGAATTACACATATATCTGCTAATTGCTTAAAAATATACAGTATATAGATGCAAGATGATGATCAAAGGATGAAGGGAAAACACCTTAATTACTCACCAGGAATATGTTTGGATTTAGGGAAGAGACGCAGCCAGAGTAATAATTACAGTCATTAAGTGTGTGCCCATCATGGGAGAGGAGTCTGTTCTCCATCACTTCTTAGGATTTGAACAAGCCCTGCCACAAAAACTGCTCAGTGCTGATGTCTTCTTCAAGACCTACGTCCATATATAGAGTGTTTACCTGCCGTCTCACTTTACTTGGACATTTGTTACAAGCATTTGATTTGTTGCATTTCCTTCAGTTAAAATATACACAAGCCCTGTATGGTGAAAAGGCTGAGCTATTTCCCCCTATACACATTCAATAAGTGCCGCTCTCTCAGTCAATATAGAGTTAATTAAACTATCTTTATCATTTCTCATAATCCAAATTTTTCCGTTTGCTTTTTTTTTTAAAGATTTGGAGGAAATAAATTATTTAGGGGTTGGAGTAATGTGGGTGCAACAATCTATATCTGATATATCTGCTATAAGATCACATTATCCTCCCTGATTCACTGGTCTGGCTCAAGTCCAGGCTACTCTCTAAGGTCTAAATCTAAGCAAATAAATCTTAGAATAGACAGCAGGCTGGCCTCAGCTCTTTAAATCAGAGGATCCCAACCTTCTCCATTTGCAACACCTTAAAAAGCTTGTTTATTTGTCTTACAGACAGTGGCCAATTAAACTAACGGGTTATTTCTCCTATTCAGATTGTTTGAGCTAAATAATTCTTCAGTCGCCCCAAAAGTATCTAGAAATTCACAAGAAAGCACAATGATTAGATAAGATAAAGTCTGGGGGATGCTTTCGATTTCCACACATATCTCAGCAGAAAGTTTCTCCTTTCGTGCCGGTGGAAATGTTGTGACACATTAACAAGTGTTTGGACAGAGTCGTGGTGTTCACGCAGCTCTTCATCATCACAGCTGTGCAAACTTTACACACTGCAAAAACTAAAAATCTCTGGGAACGTCTTGACAGTTACTCACCTGCATTGCGTGATAATATTGCATCTTTTTTTCACAAACCATAAACACTGGACTTGTGTATTTCTATGAGCCTCTCTTCTTTGTTTCAGTACATTTCTATTCAAGCAGCCTGGGCTTTGTCCTCAGACGAACTGAGGGAGTATAACACTTCAGTGTTTTCACACATCAAAGAGATTACCCTCCCATGGTGTGTGTCACTTGTATACATTCAACCCACAGCTTACATATGACTGACTGATGAAGGAAGGATTAAGGCCTGGATGAACCTCTTTAGGATGAACAGGGCAGCCATGCCGACACTTTGAAGGTGCTATTTCTTCTTCTGTCAGGATGAGTAAAAACTCTTCAATCATACCTTAGAGCAGCTATTACACTGAATTATGTGTTGTGATCTGACTACAAAAGATGCACAAAGACCCAGAAAATGTTTAACAGCACGTCCACCAGGATTACACAGGCTACGAAATGAGCATGCTGAGACTCTGGGTGTACATGTTAAGTGAGCTTCATTAAAATCCAGACAAATCCACTTTACCGAGGTGATATATGACAGGGAAATTAATTACAAGCAATTATTTCTCCATTCAGAAGCCGCATAATTTGTTCCTCCATTTCAAGAAAAATAAAAGAGGGAGTCCAGTGTCTGACCCTTGTATATTTGCCTCTTGTCTAAACTCTCTCCACTGGAATACTTGGACTCCATCCAAATATCTTAAAGGAAACAGAGAACCCCCCCCCCCACACCTCCCTACACCCAAGGACCTGGGATTCCAAACTACAAATTCCTCCTTAAATTAAAAAAAAAAAAAAAAAAAATCTCACAAAACAGCAGCTGCTATCAAAAGCAAATCCCTAGAAATCTCTCCCTGGCTGTTACAGTAGCAGCTCTCACTTGAGGGTAACTGACCTTCACCTATTAAAATTAGTATTAATGACCAATGAAGTCAGTTCATGGAGATTTGTTACTTGCAGTAACTGGACACTAAGAGGGCATCCAGAGTCTCTCCATCAAAATATTCAGAGAGGACCATTTCCGAGGCAGTATTCCCAGCTCCTTCCTACTGGGGTGAATGGCCTCTCTGTGCAACCTGCCAACTATCTGCCAATGGCCGCTCTCTTTTACAAGTGAATAGACTGAGTTTAGCCACAGTTAAAAAGACACACTAACGTGCCATGGCTGAGCCACAATGGCCGCTCGGGTAATTTGCCAAACCTAATGATGCCGGTTTGGCCCCGGCAAGAGGAGGTAGAGAGCAGGAATCCTAAAGAGGCACACAGCTGCACTGATCCCTCTCTTTCTATCTCCCCTCGCTCCTCTCTGTCTCCCTCTGTTCTCTTGTCATGAACTCAGTTTCTTTCGCTTTCTGGAGTAAATGACACAACTAGGGTATATAACCAAATATCATTCCTTCTGCAGTCTCTTAGAATTATCACAAACTCTGCAGCTCATCTTCAGCATCTTTCTGACTTTCAGACAGAAGTTAGCAGCTCGCTGGTGAACACAACGCAGGATATTTTCCTCAACAGTCCTCAACAAACAGAACTAGAAGGAGAGTGAATTGCTGATTTACATTCATTATCTGGATGTGTAAACAGGCAACGCTAACATGATGGCGATGTCCACTTCACAAGCCTGTAATAGTCAAATGTGTGTGATTTCTAGCTTGTTTTGTTTTGCATAAATAATAATTATCACAATGTAAGCAAATTCAATGACAGGGTTCCACCTGAACGGCTGCATTTAACCAGAATTTGAATATAATTTTTATCAAATTCTTTTGACAAATGCAGTTATAAAGAGTTTAATCAAATTAATCAGGACTATGTTTCTTAAGAATTGATTATGCATTTCAGAGGATTAAAAGCCACACATTACCTGGTTACCCCCCCCCTCCCGAGGGTTAACACACGTGCAGCCACGCAACATGTAGTCTCAGAAGTCAGAGACAGAGTGATATACACTGAGGATGGGAGTGAAATGAGGGGATGGAGGGGGAGGTGAAGGGTCATATTATATATTGTTAAGGAAGGAATGAGCCTGCAGAGAGGAAACAGACAAACTAACAGGCAGCAAAAGTAGGCGAGTTAGACACAAAGACAGAAAGGACAACACAAAAGAATAAGTAATTGCACTGAAACAGCCAACCTCCACATGGATTACATGCACAGACACACACACTGCACACAGAAATATATACAGGAAAATAAACTTACTTGTCCACCATCACCAAACTGCTTCGAGAGACAAACGACTGGCACAGATCCCGGTGCTTCACATGGCGAGAGAGGAGGACAGAGGCATGAAAAACAAGGAAGAAAGAACTTGTTACACATCGACACGCAGTGGCACGCTGACCAGAGTGTGTGCAGAGAGGTGGGGGGGAGTATAGTGGGGGGGGTGTGAATAGGGGGAGCTAGGGGGAGCAAAGCATTCCTGTTTGTGCAGAGCAAACTGTTAACTCTCTGAGCAGAGAGAGGACGTCTGCCCTGTGTGAGTGTATTGTTATGCTTGTGAGCTCCAGTTTTAGATTTTGGTTCCTATATTTGGTCAGAGGGGCTCAGTATTGTGGTGTTTTTGCTCTGCATTGTCAACAGGTTTATACTTGATTCTGACCTAGACTAGTGCAAAACAGTCAGTCAATGACCGACTGATGAGAACAGTAAGTGAATTCTGCTGCCTCCTGGTGAATTCAGGTACCCTGTTGACTTCTTAACCAGAAGCATTAAGAAGTAATATTTTCCACTAATCAACAGGTGGGAGCAGTAATGGGGTAAAAACAAACCAATGCTAAGAAAAGGAAGACTGTTAGACAGCAAATGTAGGATTTTGTAGCTAAAACCAGATCAACAGTGCCAAAAATGCCCTTGATGAAATGAATTCAGGTCCAACCTAAGAATTTAAGAGTTTTATCAAAGTCTACTTGGTTCAGCTGTGAAGGAAATTGATTGTATTTCATTATTTCAAAAATGCGTATATTTTCAAAATTAGTTTTGATCTGGTTTTGTGAGACAAAATATTATAGAAATGTTGCTGTAATATGAAGCGTGCTGTTCTTTTTGTTTTGTTTAGTAAAAGCAAAGTCTAAAAATCTAGTGCTCACTGTGTTTTTACAGTAATTAAAATGCAGTGAGTTGCTGAGCTGTTGAGGACTGTTAACAAACTACTTCAAACACACTATCAGCATCTAAATCAGAACGTAAAGACAAACAGGTTTTCTGAGGCAAATTTTAAATCATCTGGATAGAAAATGAGCCTTGGTGTCGGCCGCACACAGCTGCAGTATCATCAGAGTGCAAATGAATCAGGAGGCAGAATCAACAGCAAATGCCATTAGCTCAGACAAACATTTTGTTTGCCTAAACAAAGAAATCCAGTCTGGCCTCCAGAGTCACCACCAATGACAGAAAGAACATGAGATTAATAAAATACTGGAAGTAGTTAGAACGTGACAGAAGTAAAATCTACTTTACAACACTTTCTAGTTCTATATTTAGCAGCATTAAAATACAACCTTAAGACGAACCTGTAACACCCACATTAGAAATGCACACACAGCTGAACCAGCTCCTCTCTGACAGTTTGTGAGCATTGTTCAAAAAGTGAGTCTATCCTCTGTACTGTGTGATCATTATCTCCAGCACCTAGAGGCTCATTCAAATCCCACTGCACAATTTCACAATCACGCAACTGCTGGCACGCCGAAGCTGTGTATCATTCCTAAAACGCAGCATTCCTTTTCACTGTGGGCAAGGAAAATTATTAGGATAAATGAGGCCTCATCAGTGGGCTGTTTGACAGTAAAGTTAAAGAGACCAACATCTTTACAAAAATGACCTGAAAGCGCTGCTATGGACGCACAACATTCTTGTACATAAACTGTGTTTTCAAGTTTAAACTGCTTTGTGCTCTATGTCAAATCCATCAACCCAATTCGTGTCTGTGTCAACAAGCAGGAAACATGACAGGTCTCCGTACTGTTGACAGAGACACCACTCAGGCATGGCTGTAAAAGCGGCTGCCCATCTGCCATTCAGAAATTAATGGCGCCATTTAATCATATCCGCTGAGAAACGACAGGCTCGTTTAGCTTCCCGTGTGCCCGGCAGAGCATAAGAGACAAATTCCCCGCTTCATCCCCAACCGTTACAGAGCAGGACATTCATCTCTCTCAGCCTCAGTCTCACCACAGCAGAGCACCAAACCCCCCTGAGAGGATGAATGGCTCGATCCTGTGCAAACTTCAGGATGACCTCCTCCGGCTCTGTTTTTACTGCCCTCCTGTCACTGCAGAGGCTGAAAGATTACAGGCACAGTGAGGTGCAGGGGAGAGCTGAGGAAAAACCAAACCAGGACCAGTGAAAGATGGCCAGCTTCTACAGAGGACAGTGGACTTCATGGGGGCTAAAAAGAAGGCCAACAGCCTGTCAGCTAAAATGAGTGAATATGATGGTGACTTCTGTATCACCTTGTATGATTCAGAAAATGTATCAGCGTTTGTTTTGCTGCCTGGTGTGTCTGGAAACAAGGTTAATGAGAGCGGTGAGACTGAACCAACAGTTAAACTAAATTTCACTATAGATGACTGGTTTTTAAAGATGACATCTTCAAATGTCTGGTTCTGTGTAACCTACAGTCCAAAAGAAATTTAGTTTAGTTTCACAAAAATAAACAAAAAACAAACAGCAAATATTCACATTTTACAGGCTTGAACTAACTAATTGTTCTTTACTAAACTAATCAGGAATTACATTTCCTTCAAAGCAAGTTTGCAGCATAGAAGATAAGGTGTACACCTGATGAAGTCCTGCTCCTGCTCCACATATTTGTAATTGAATTAAAAAAGAATATCAGTTAATCTCCAGTGACTTCCATTAACCCATAGCCAGCTGCAAAGGAGGTCAACAGTGGTTACCCAACAACTCTTAACCCCCAAAACCAGCACCTGACCCCCACCCACACCCCCCACGTCACTGCCCTCAATGGATGCCTTGTCCAGGACATAGCGCTCCTCTGTGAAACTTGGCCTGTGTGTCACAAAGAAATATTGACTTTTAATGCTTCAAACATTCAGCTTGCTCCGTTTTAAACAAGCCTGGCTGTGTTGATTTTTAGAAACCCTGCAGTCACTGAGGTTTACCTTTCTACTGGAGCAATAAAATTGTGCTTACAGGAGTAACACACACACACACACACACACACACATACAAGTAGAAACAGGGTTAAGATGCAGTTTAGAGGATGGAGAAGAAGCCCAGTGAGGAAACTCATGGGGAACCATAAGCATCAAGCTTAAATGCTCTGACATTCTAAGAAATATACTAAATGTGAGGGATCAAATCCACCCAGCTTAATGTCAGTCCAGGACTAGATTAGCTTAGCATAAAGACTGAGAAATGTATATTCTGGGTCCGACAGCTCCAAACCTGTCTTATTTACACTCCATATCTTCTTTATTTACTTGTGTAGAAATAGAAAAGTAAAAATGACAGATTGTGGTTTTAGGAGCAGTTAGCCTTTGAGCTATCTCTTGACCAACGACCAATCACTGTCGTGACCGCAAACATGTTACCAAAACTGTCACTCACGTGTGACTCAAAGGTTGCTGGTTTAAATCCCTAAACTGAAGCAGAGAAAATGAGAAAGTGACCAAGTGCTCTCCCCCCCACGAACACTGAAATGGTTCGTATGCCGACGTTGGAGGACTGCAGCTTTCTACTCAGTTTTCCAGGAAAAACAGGACGTTCTAATAACTTTCCCTGAATAAATAGAGGCTAAGCTCGCTCACACACACAGTCTAAGGATCTTCTGTGAATTCTGGGCTGTGGGAGGGGAGAAAACCAGCCGCCTGTACATCAGCCCCCCTCAGCACTAAACTTGCTCTTTCTCTCCTCAACCATCTTCCTCTCCTTTTCCACTTCAGCCTGACCTCATGTGAAACTTTGGAGGTCTGTGGGTAACACATTCAGGCGTCCAACTTAATGATTTAATGCCACTTACATTTAAGGGTTATATATTAGCGGCAGTAAGTCCTTGTATGTAGTGGAAGAGTCTTAGCAGCTCTGTTTCCACTCAGCTCCTGAGCAGATTTTAATCTGACATTTAAAATGTGGTGGAAAATAAAATAAATAAATATAATAATACTGTTCCTAAATATGCTCTAAAATGTCTTTAACATTCCTGTACTGCAGTTTTCCAGCATATTGTTAATCCTGCCAAGAACAGCAGTAGAGACAAGAAAGAGTGGTGTCAGTGAAAAACAGCCTGAAACAGATTACATCTATCTTTTTTTTTTTTTCGTTTTTTTTTTAACACAAAAATGTGTTGGAGGGAGAAAAAAACTTTCTGACAGTGAGTCTATTCATTTGCTGCAGTGGAAGATAAAAATGCACAGTTTCAACAAAATGGTGCCACAGAACATACCAAAGAATCACCAAACACAGAGGGTGTCATCCTCTTGGAGGTAGGTATGCATGTGTAAGGGTAAGGGAGGATAGGCTAAGAGGTCACCAGGGTTCAACAGGGTTCAACATGAAAACCTACAGCAAATTTCAGAAATGGAACAAATACTGTAATATACTGTAATAAAGTAAATCATACATGACTTAAAAAAAATCTAAATTAAAGGTTTTAATATTTCTTGTATAAATTGTCTTTGATTAATTTAATTTGTACTGAGAAATGTCAGAGCAAATGTGAGACAAGAAGAAAATTGCACATTTTAAGTGCTGACTGGTTGATTCTCTATGTTGACCCGAATTTACCAGAACACACTGAGAAATATCGGAAGGATTTTTAAATTATGTCATTTTGTTTTCGCTCGAGTACCAAAGCATGCAACAAAGTCCGGTTATCATCACCTACAGACTGTTTAGTAAATCTCCTGTAGATTCAATAAGGGTCGTGGTGGAGCCGAATTGGTAAGTGGAGCCGAACAAAAGCTTCCTTAAATATTTCAAATGCAAATGTGTTTTGCAGAAAGCTCGGTAACAATAAAACTTTAATTCTTGAATGGAGTTCAACGTCGGAGCTAAATCTAACAAAAACGATAATCAGGGGGCCGACGCAACCAAACGAGTGTCGATCTTACCTTTCACTTTTGACTCATAGTGGGATCCCAGCTGATTTAAATCGTCTGGTTTCAGAGACACAGATGGTGCAGATTATCGGTAGCCCCGCTGTCCAGAGGTCTGAACCGCTGCAGCCCGCTGAACGGTGGCAAGTCACAGGTCTAACGCAGACCAGTAGGGGTGCTGTCAGGACACAAAATGGACCAAATAAATTCGGCAACAGTAAACAGCTCAAGAACAGGAGAGTGTCCCTGTATGTCTGAAAAGTGAGCAGCCATAAAATTAAATTAATAACTGTCTAGGAGCTGCTCACAAAACCTGCTCCACACAGTAAATGGCATAGATCTGGAGGTATACAGGGGTCATATGAGAAAGAGCAAGGTAAATACAGTACACTGCACTCATCACTGCATTCTTCTGTCCGGAGTTCATTTCTTCATTCATTTCCAAATGCCAGTACCCAAACTATAACAAATTAGAGGTTGTGGGAAAAATGAATGCTGGAACAGAACAATAAAATGGTCATAAAATGGGCAATAACACAAGCAAATGTCCTCTTATCTGTTTATCTTGCCAAGGGCTGTGTTTCCACCAAATGTCTTCCAATTGTTTTGCAGCTTTTTGATAGTGTATGTGACCTACAAACATACTAGTAATTCTATTGGCAGAAACATGCTGGATTCATTGAGAAAAGTACATTCAGAAATGACTGTACAACGCTTTGGTGCCATCTAGTGGGGACATGTGCTCCACCACCCTCCATGTTTACACCGCACATAACGCACATTGTGTTTTAATGATTAAAACATGCAAAAAATAAAATAAATAAAATAAAATATAGATATATAAGAGTGCTTATTTTGCATTTAAGACTTGGTCCTAACGTTTCCAAAGATTCCACATGTCAGAAGGTTTTCACTCAAACTAAGCATTATTTAACGTAGCTTCAATTAGCTGTTTAAACAAGGAGATACAATTGATTATTAAATAAACGTTTTCCCATTTACTTTACAGTAGTAAAAAATGGCGTCTGTGATGAACACGTACATATTGTGTTATTAAATGACTTTAAATGATACATATTTCACTCTTGTGTAAAAAAAAACATCAAACAAATCAACTTTTTAAAACTCACAATGTTTTGTTTTTTTTTTAGTAAAAACTTAATTTAAGAAGTAACGGGTATCTATACCTGTTGAATACATGTAGCAGAGAAAAAAGTACAATATTTACCTCTGAAATGTAGTGAAGCAAAAGTCAAAAGTAACATAAAATTTGAGTAACGAAAAAGTATCTGAACACTGTACTTTAAGTACTATACTTGAGTAAATGTACTTAGTTACTTTCCGCCATTCATAATGCACAGTTGTTTCTATTTCCCAGCGCCGATGCGGTAACTTCCCGCGCTTTGGTAATTCACTATCAGCTAATAGGAACAACATTCACTTTTCCTGTGACCATTCCGTCCAATAGGCGCTTAGCTACAGGCCTCGGGTCCAATGAGCGACGAGTACAATTGCATAAAGCAAACCAATGGGACGACAGCAGCATTGTGTGACCGAGGCAGCGTCGACCGGTCTCATTTCGCCGCTTCTCCACCCGGCTGGTCTTTTTGGATCTCACTGCAATGGCGGAACAGCAGCAGTTCTACCTCTTGCTGGGCAACCTGATGAGCCCTGACAACAGCGTCAGGAAACAAGCAGAGGTAAGGGAAGGAATCGTAGTTGCTTTCACGGCTGACAAGATCGGCGATTGTAGAAAACGGTGCGATCTGGTCAGTGAAAGCTAACCGCCTGTTAGCTACCCATCCTGGCCGCGCGCGCAGCGAGCTTTCACGTCAAGCGCGGAGAGTCCACGTGCGATGTGAAGCCGACACGGAGCACTAGTCAGCTAACGCTAACTACCTCCACCATGTTGCGTAGTTATGTGGACAGATTGTTGATCTCATAAATACGAAGCCAGTCGTGACACTGTGTGTTTGTCTGTGTGTGTGTGTGGAGCTCATTCGGTTTGATTCAAAGTGAAACGATCCGTTTGTTAGGTACCAGTCCTAATTTCTCCAGCTGACAGTGAAGCTAGTCTTCTGGCTAGTTGAGTACAGGAAGTAGCATGAAGCTAGGTGTCGCTAGTTTTATTAGCTAGCAGGCTAGTGTAGGACATAGTGGGATACCAAATGATACAACGCGGAACTTCATAAATTAAAAAAAGGACAGCGATGTCAAGTTAGAGGCGTAATGATGGGCGACAAAACGGAAACGGGATACATTACAGATGGGGTTAGAGAGGTAGTTCATTCAGAGGGCGAGCTATGTTAGCAGTAACGTTACTTATGCAATGGCCTTCAGTCAATCTATGTGCAAGTCTGTTTCACACAACACTTTAAAGCATGCTGTTTTCTCCTTCCTTATTTGGTTTGACGTTACTCGTGATGTGATTTATCTCAGTTTCAGCCACGTCACTACAAAGGCTCGTCCCGGGTCATCCCCTCTCACTGGATTAGTTTCTCTGAGGATTTATTTGGGCTGAGTCTAGCTGGCCTGTTCACTTGCCCCTCTTCCACCACACACACACCACGATTAGCCTCTTGTCGCGG
Source organism: Toxotes lorentzi (assembly GCA_037833715.1). Lineage (NCBI taxonomy): Eukaryota > Metazoa > Chordata > Actinopteri > Toxotidae > Toxotes > Toxotes lorentzi. The sequence goes on from JBBMJY010000017.1 coordinate 2,186,719, forward strand.
CAAAGCTTTGTTACCACAGTTTTCCTCTTCAGCACCCGACTTTTGGATGAGGTGGTTGAATCTTATCACACATACACACACCCCCCTCACTGGCAGTCAGCGTTTTTCTTTATAAAACACAGACTGTCTGCCGCGATGCTAAGCTCATTGGAATTCATCCTTTATAGAAACTCTCCCTTTCTGTCTTATGCACATAATAGGAATTGATCCATCTGTAAAGGACTTTAAACCCATATTTGAACAGCTAATGACCACAGCTACTGAACATTTGTTGGTGTCCAGGCCCCTGGTTTACCCCATGCAAGACATGATTAGGGGTGTTACAAGCCATGAAGTACACAATTCTTACAGTCTTGAAGGTGTGGCAGTGTTGTGATTAAAATCAGAGGTTGGGGATTTTTTTTATAGCTAGTAGGCATGTATTTCATCTCAGTATAGGAGCTGAAGATGGCACTTGAATGTTATTTGATTTAGAACGGACAGCGATACCTAGGCATTGGGATTCAAGAGTCACAAGACTGGTCAGGAACAAGATTTCACCCCCACCATATTGTTGCCACAGTGATGCTCCTCCCTGTCTTTGTCATGCGAATGTGTTCACTTATAAAAAGACATCTTGCTGTGTTAACTGGGGTTCTCTCAGTCCTTTCACCTGATAAACCAGACCAGATCTTTTTGTTTACCGTTAGCACAGCTTCGACGTGATCATCAGTGATATTTTCCTCAGAGCACACACCCAAGGTTCCACTGCAACAACATACAGCCTTGTGTGTTTGCATTTCTCATGTTGTTTTAATAAGCACACTAAGAACAGTGGAGACCAAAACAAATGGGCAGCACACAATGTGCAAAGCGTCTCAATGTAAATGTAATGAAGTATTCATCAAGTAAGGAGTTTGTAATTGGATGCTAACTTGGGTCATACTTTGCAGCTCCTTCCACTGGCCTGTGGAAAGTGAGGCAGCTTCGGGGTGTTTGTTCTCACAGTGTATTAACACAACAATGGATGTTACTTCAGCTTTAGTAGGAAGGCAAAGCAGAAGGAATCAGAAAAACAGCTTAATAAGTGAGAAGTGCAGGGTTGAAGCTAAACCCCAAACCCATGACTCCTACATTATAGATCTCATTTGTCTTTTATTTATAAATTTGCCTTTATTATTGTTGATACACAGCTTAAGTGCACATGTGTCTCACTTAGTCTTTTGCCACTGTGCACAGTTTCTGTTCTACAGGATAATCAGGTTTTCAGTAGAGGCTTTTGAAGCTTATTCCACAGACAAAGCAATTAACATCTAGTTAATAGAACTAATTTTTGAATGGCCACACCCCTCATGAAAATTATGACTATGATTTCTGGACACCCCTCCTGCATTTTGTCTGACTGCACCATGTGTTTCAGCTTCAACTGTGCCTAGCGTGGAATAACACATTCTGACTGTAATAAAGTGAACATGACACTATCAGTGGTAGAAATTTTCCACAGGGGCTAAAACTGTGTCTGTGGTGCTTGCATCTGTATGCATTCACCAAATGGCCTGTCTCGTCCTCACCACTGTCCATTAATTCTCTTTGCAGGAGACCTATGACACTATCCCGGGCCAGAACAAGATCACATTCTTGCTGCAGGCTGTCAGAGATGCATCTGCTGCAGAGGAGGTTTGTACAGACACACATTTCCATGACATGTTTTATCCTTAAGGCCTGAATTAGAGGAAGGATATAAAACTTTTTTTTTTTTTTTTTAAACTACCAGGGACAAAGAACATTTTAGGTCAAAGGCATTTGTCCTGTAGGTGCTGGAAAGTCATACATTTTGATGTGATATTGCATCATGTGCACTATGTGAATCCTGTCCACATTACCTTACAATGTTTGCTTTAAAAGGGTGCTATACTGGCAGCATTTGAAGAATGTAGCCTGTCATCATATGTCAGCCTTCACCACAGCCTGACACGAAGACCCATGAGTCACAGTTTTGGCATTTGGGCAGTTATGTTTACTCCGAATCCACCAGCTGCTTGGTCCCTCATGCTTCCTCTCCTTTTCTTTACCTCAAGGCCGATATTTTTAGATTCTTGAAATGGGAGCAGGCAGAGAGGTGCTTGGCCCAGGGAGAGTGACTCTGCCTTTCTGAGATGCTGCAGGTTTAGTCAGGGTGTTTTATTTATTTTTATTTATTTTTTTATTTATTTATTTTTTGTTGTATCACATCACGACTAATAAAAAGGACTTTCTGTCAGTTTTGAGTCAGAGGTTTAAGTTATGGACTTTCACGCTGGGGGCCACGGTGGGAAGTGCGACATAATGTTGAAACCAGTGTTTTATCCACGCAGGTCAAACAGATGGCGGCAGTGCTGCTGCGGCGGCTGCTGTCATCGTCCTTCGAGGAGATCTACCCGGGCCTGACCCTGGAGATGCAGACGGCCATCAAGACAGAACTGCTGACCAGCATCCAACATGAGACTTCGCCAAACATCCGCAAGAAGGTCTGCGACATTGCAGCTGAGCTCTCCCGCAACCTCATCGGTAACGTTCTGTTTAAGTTTTTAATCTGACTTAATCTGTTTTTTGTTTCTGCCCAACGGCACTTCCTATATTATGGTGGCTTATAACCAGGTCTTGGGATGATTAAATATTGATAATAAACAATGAATGGAGTATTGACATTAGGGTATTTGTTCACTTGCTGTTAGATTAGACGTCGTTGCCGTTATCTCTGATTGTTTTGTCTTGAATCTAGATGATGATGGGAATAACCAGTGGCCCGAGGTGCTCAAGTTTCTGTTTGACTCTGTCAACTCAGACAGTGTTGGTCTGCGAGAAGCCGCTCTGCACATATTCTGGTGAGCCGCAGATTACGTTAGACTACTCGTCTGTTCAGGCTGACAAGCCGGTGGGTGACTGGTATGTTTTGGCCTTGTTTCAGGAACTTCCCAGGAATCTTTGGCAACCAGCAGCAGCATTATATGGAGGTTATCAAACGTATGCTTGTTCAGTGCATGCAGGACCAGGCAAATCCACAGGTAAGATCTTGGGACAGTTGTAGGGCAGCTCATTTCCAGATTGATGTTTCTGTACATTTCATTTTTGAAATTCTCCTTCAGATTCGTACCCTGGCAGCTCGGGCTGCAGCGTCCTTCGTTCTGTCCAACGAAAGCAACACAGCTCTGCTGAAGCACTTTGCTGACCTGCTGCCAGGAATCCTCCAGGTGAGACACTAGGAACTGGCTCCTAACATCAAATTATTTTGTACTGTGTCCTCTGCATTAGTTATGGATGCTTTCTTTAAGAAGTTGTTATCCAGAGCAGTGTTGTTCTCTGTCTGTATGTAATTCTCTGCACCAGTAATGGCACCAGAGACCCATTATTGGTCTGATATGGATGCATTAGCTAATGCGAGCTTAGATCATGTAGTAATGGGTCCATGTAAAAACAGCGCACACACGTTTATAGGACCAGTAGCTGCTGCTCCTCCCTGCAGCGATTATTATATAACCCAAGTTAACAACATGTTTCTTACCACAAGACAATGAGACGTCTTTTCACAACAGCTATGAATGTTTCAGGATCCTCACTAAGCAGCATTTGCAGCATTGTCTGGGGAGTATTTTTGTCAGTGTCTTAGGTTGATGGAGTTGGAGGTTAAGCCCTCAGATTGTGGCTGCAGTATAAAATCAGCATTTGAAGCTTTCTACAGCCGAATAAATGTAGCTACAACACTAATCTCATTCTGTTTTTCAGGCAGTGAATGAGTCCTGCTACCAAGGAGACGACTCTGTGCTCAAGTCTTTAGTGGAAATTGCAGACACAGCACCCAAATACCTGAGACCCAACCTGGAGGCCACCCTGCAGCTCTGTCTGAAGGTGAGTCAGGGAGCTCTCTAATGCAAAGTATCACTTTACTGCTCTTGATATTAAACACGAAACAACGCCTAAAATCTTAACATCTGCTTATCTCTGTCCCCGTCTCCTCAGCTATGTGCTGACACCAACCTGACGAACATGCAGAGGCAGTTGGCGCTGGAGGTCATTGTCACCTTATCTGAGACGGCGGCAGCCATGCTCAGGAAACACACTGCCATTGTGGCTCAGAGTGGTGAGGATTTGCTTTACTATCAAACAACTTCACTTACAGTTCTCCTACCAGTTTGTGGCCACATAAACATGTCTGGTAAAGTGGTTTAGACAAGTGTGTTATGTATATGTAGTGCCCCAGATGCTAGCTATGATGGTGGACCTTGAGGATGACGATGAGTGGGCCATGGCTGATGAGCTGGAGGATGATGACTTTGACAGGTAAGGTCTGGTATATCATCATCATCACATCTGATCTCAGTGTAATCACCTGACCTTTTTGTCTATAGTTCCACTCCAGTTTAATTTTTGAAACACAAGATGAAAAATTTCAGCATCTAAATTTAGAGAACTAAAGGATCAGAATGTGTTTTGCTTTATCTGACTGCAGTGTTTTACATCAGGTTACCTTCAAGAACGCTTGTTTAAAAATGGCTTTTGCTGCAGCAAAGGCACACAGTGCTCAGATGTCTAAATGTGTTCATAAACTTTTTTTTGTGTGTGTTTAAGTGATTTGTTTCTTGTCGCCCACCAGTAATGCTGTGGCTGGGGAGAGTGCTCTGGACAGAATCGCTTGTGGTCTGGGAGGAAAAATCATTTTGCCCATGATCAAACAGCACATCATGCAGATGCTGCAGAACCGTAAGTAAATCTAAAGCACTTGCATGTATTTTAAGTTTTAAACTACTATGAAAACAAGGCTAACTGAGTGTGTTTGCCTTAGCTGACTGGAAGTACCGTCACGCCGGGCTGATGGCACTGTCGGCCATTGGCGAGGGCTGCCACCAGCAGATGGAGGCCATCCTCCAAGAGATCGTCAGCTTTGTCCTCCTCTTCTGCTCCGACCCTGTAAGAAACACAGCCTCAGACTTAACTGTTTCACACAAAGATGGTGCATCATAAAGCTAGTTCAGCTCAGAATGTGCTTATATGTACTTACACTACATTAAGTGATGATTGCAGATGACAAACATTTAGGCATTTGTTTTTCTGTTATTTACAATCTGGTTACTAATGTTACAGGTGCAGATTGTATCTTGTATGGTGGTTTTGAGTCTGGCTTCCTTTTTCCTCCTCAGCACCCGAGGGTGCGTTACGCAGCCTGCAACGCTATAGGACAGATGGCCACAGACTTTGCCCCGACCTTCCAAAAGAAATTCCACGATAAGGTACCTATGTCCTCGTGATTTGATACGTTGAGTTACCAGTTTAATCAATCTAATGCTGTAGAATAGAAATATGAGACAGAAACACATTTTCATTGTGTAACCAAAGTAAAAGTTTACTGCTGTGGTCTATGAAAACTGACCTGTGTCCTTTTTGATTTCAGGTGATCTCAGCATTGCTTCAGACCATGGAGGACCAGAGTAACCCTCGGGTGCAGGCACACGCTGCTGCCGCCCTCATCAACTTTACAGAGGACTGTCCCAAATCACTGCTCATCCCGTATCTGGACAGCTTGGTGCAGCATCTTCACGCCATTATGGTTGCCAAGCTGCAAGAGGTACATATATTCAGAATTTATGTTAATAAATCAGTGTCAAAGAATTATGAGATGTTTCCTGCAAACCCACCTGTACTGCCAGTCTCCTCCACAACTCTCTGGAGTCTCAATTGCAACCTCTTCTCTCTTCCCAGCTGATCCAGAAGGGCACCAAACTGGTCCTGGAGCAGGTGGTGACATCCATTGCCTCAGTGGCTGACACAGCCGAGGAGAAGTTTGTGCCATATTACGACCTGTTCATGCCGTCGCTCAAACACATTGTGGAAAACGCAGTGCAGAAGGAGCTCCGGCTGCTTCGTGGCAAGACCATCGAGTGCATCAGCCTCATCGGCCTGGCTGTCGGCAAGGAGAAGGTACGTCTGTGTAGAATGTTATCAGACGTCCCTGCATGTCCACACTTCAGCTGTCCTCTCATCAGTCCTTTTCTGTTTCTAGTTCATGCCGGACGCCTCTGCCGTCATGCAGCTGCTCCTCAAAACCCAGACAGACTTCAACGACCTGGAGGATGACGATCCTCAGGTAGGAAGACGCGTACGACCTTTAAACTATCCAGTTTTCCTTATTTCTGTTTCTGCGTAGTCAACCTGCGTTTTGTGTGTGGTTTAGATCTCGTACATGATCTCAGCCTGGGCCAGGATGTGTAAGATCCTGGGGAAGGAGTTTCAGCAGTATCTGCCTGTGGTGATGGGTCCCCTGATGAAGACGGCCTCCATCAAGCCAGAGGTGGCCCTCCTCGACAGTAAGTAACACAACACTGGCTCACAGCTATGTCCTGTGGACATTTAACAAAATGACTGCAATATTCATAAAAAAAAAAACAACTTGAAGCAGTATTAGAAAACGTTTTCTTTGTCTTGTAGCCCAGGACATGGAGAACATATCCGAGGATGACGGCTGGGAGTTTGTCAACCTGGGAGACCAGCAGAGTTTTGGCATCAAGACTGCCGGCCTGGAGGAGAAGGCCACTGCCTGCCAGATGTTGGTGAGTCAAAAGAGCAATGAGACACTGAGGCAGATCTGGAAGGCGGTGCCTGAATATACATATTGAGGCTTTTGACAATATTAAGCCAAGTTGGTAAAATGTTCTGTGCTGTTTTCCAGGTGTGTTACGCCAAAGAGCTGAAGGAGGGTTTTGTGGAGTACACGGAACAGGTGGTGAAGCTGATGGTTCCTCTGCTCAAGTTCTACTTCCATGATGATATCCTTTTTGTTAACGTCACTGACTTCAGACCCACAGAACAACTGGGGGCCAAAACAGACAAGAAATTCAATGTTAACATCTAAAATATTTCATTACTTTGGTGCTTCAAACATGTTTTTGGCGTTTCCTTAACTGTCTCACGTGTGCGGGTGGCAGCAGCTGAGTCCATGCCCCTGCTGCTGGAGTGTGCGCGGGTTCGAGGACCCGAGTACCTCACCCAGATGTGGCACTTCATGTGCGACGCCCTCATCAAGGCCATCGGTACAGAGCCGGACTCAGATGTCCTGTCAGAAATCATGCACTCTTTTGCCAAGGTAACTTTAGTGGGTTTTGCGTAGCATGAATCATGTCCAGATTCTGATGTGACTGATGGGAGTTTGTGTTTTCTGTTAGTGTATTGAGTTGATGGGTGACGGGTGTCTGAACAACGAGCATTTTGAGGAGCTGGGCGGCATCCTGAAGGAAAAACTGGAGGAGCATTTTAAGAACCAGGAGCTCAGACAGGGTGAGTCTTCATCACAGCCACAGAAGACCTATATGCAAATCAGTTTGTCAAACCATAAACATTACAACTTTGTCTTCACTTTGTCCTTCACAGCCAAGAGACAGGATGAAGACTATGATGAGCAGGTGGAGGAAACATTACAAGACGAGGTAAATATTTTCATTTTAGTAAAGGTGTCACAGCGATTACGAAAAGCACAATCTTGAGCTAATGATTTAAGACTGTACCATCCCTCTGCTCAATTCTTTCTTTCCCAGGATGAGAATGATGTTTACATCCTGACCAAAGTGTCAGACATCCTGCACTCAGTGTTCAGTAGTTACAAAGAGAAGGTGCTGCCTTGGTTTGAACAGCTGCTGCAGCTCATAGTCCAGCTCATAGTAAGTACCTGCGGAATGACTCTGTAATTTTCTGGTACAGACAGTGAATGCTGGCTGTATGGGGCACATTTGTATTTATTTTCTGCATCTTTGCTACAAGTCCAATGAAGAAACAGAAACTGAAGTGGCCACTAGATGGAGTCAGTCTCAGACATGGCTCACTCACAGTCAATGTTCTTCTTTTCACTTGTACAATCATGAAGTAGATTTTCCATGTCAATAGACAGTGATCACCAAAACCACTGAACACAATAAAAGCACAGTGTAGTGAATCCATGGCTATAAACACAAGTTCAGGATTATTAATTAACAATTAATCTGCCACTATTTTTTTTACAGATTGATTACTTGTCAGAAAATAACTTTCAGGCTGCAGGTTGAGAGGTTGTTGAACTTTTTCCTAACTAGACCGTCCTTCTTGTCTCTAGTGTCCCAACAGGCCGTGGGCGGACAGACAGTGGGGTCTGTGCATCTTTGACGACGTGGTGGAGCACTGCAGCCCCTCCTCCTTCAAATATGCAGAGTATTTCCTGCGGCCCATGTTGCAGTCACTGTGTGACTCGAGCCCTGAGGTTCGGCAGGCAGCCGCCTACGGTGTCGGCGTCATGGCTCAGTATGGAGGAGAGAGCTACCGCCCATTCTGTACAGGTACGATCTGGTACTGGTCTTAACCTGTAGCATTGTTCTCAGCAGGTTAGTGTTTTTAGTTGATAACTAGGTGATGTCTTTGTTTCCTCGGTCCAGAGGCCATTTCCATGCTCGTCAGTGTCATCCAGGCGGCCGACTCACGCTCCAAGGAAAACGTCAACGCCACAGAGAACTGCATCTCTGCTGTTGGAAAGGTTATGAGGTTTAGGCCAGAGTGTGTCAACGTTAACGAGATCCTTCCTCATTGGCTCAGCTGGCTACCGCTCAACGAGGACAAAGAGGAGGCCGTCCACACGTTTGATTTCCTGTGTGACCTCATTGAAAGGTAAAAAGGCCACCGCCTAATCTGTCCCCATCAAGTGCTGAGGTGGAAATGATTTTTGCACCTCCTGCTGATTATCATCTTCTCTCCACAGCAACAACCCCATTGTCCTCGGGCCGGACAACTCCAACCTTCCTAAAATCTTCCTCATCATCGCAGACGGAGTTGCGAATGAATCCGTCAAGAGCGAAGACGCTTGCAGCAAACGGCTCGCAAATGTCATCCGTCAAGTACAGGTGAGTCATCACTGCCACGTGGCGGGAAACTTCATCTGGGTTTGGATATCTGTTTGATAGGACGACTCAGATTGTGTTGTACAAGGTGTCTATACACTGAGGTGACTAGACATCAAGATGTCTGAATTTAGAATAGAAAGAGAGCAGATGACATTTCTTTCTGTCGTGTCCTCCAGGTGTCGGCAGGATTATGGACACAGTGTGTATCGACACTGAACGAGACGCAGCAGAAAGCCATACAGGACCTACTGAATACTGCCTGAGCCTGAGCCCCCGGTCACCTCCCCGCTCTTTTAAAAAGCCCATGAAGAAAAGTTGAGCTCCTGGATCTCCTCCATACACTCCCTCCTCTTCCTCCTGCTCTGATCTGTAGTGTGTATGGACGCCGGCTTCACCCCCATCACCACCCCCGCCCTACTATTATATAACTCCACCTACATTCAGCCAACTGGGGGAGCAGGTTGGATATTTATGACAATGGAGGACATTGGTCACCCACCTCAAAAGACTTTCACCCTGTATCCAAGGAAGTGGGAACGAGTGTGTCTATCGGTCACCCCCCGTCTTATTACATTTACGTGTCTCCTGTCTGGACGTTTTGTTTCCAACCATTCCCTGATGTTTGACTCGTCTCGGCATTGCCCAGGGGGACACATTCTCCACGTAGCCCAACACAAACTCATTGGACAGTCAGGCTCAGAAGGGCCATGGTGGGGGGAAATGGGGACAGGACATTCTAGTGGACTGAGCAACTGAATGAGGTGAAAATGCACACTGGGCAATCACTGCCTGTCTCCTGTGAATTTTTTTTTCTTTTTCTTTTTTTAATTTCTTTTTCGTTCCGTGTTCCCAGTGTTACCTGGGGGGAAATGGCCTCTGTCTGCCGCAGCTTCAGAGGGTATGTTTCAAAAGTAACGGCATGTTTGTTTAAATGGCTAACTCTAGAAAATATAAATAGTTAGGAGATTTACATCATCGTTGTCTGGGAAGAGTTGACATTGATTTAAGCAGCTTTCCTCCATAGCCTTTTAGACAGCTGTTCACAGGAAATGAGTCTGAAGATGAAAATGTTCAAACGGTTCTCAGCCCCTCTCTAGGTGGCAGTGTGAGGGTTAGAGCCTCTCAGAGAAGAAGCGCAGTAATCTGTATTTGGTCGCGACCACAGAGCGCGTGACGCGTTGGAGGAACGTGACTTGTAGAGTGTTCGTGAAACGCGTGCTACTGTACTATTAAACTTTATGGTTTCGATCCTTCGCAGTCCTGCAGGTATGTGATGGATTTCCAGAAAATACCAATAAAATTCCATTTGAGAATTCTGAGAAATGAGTTTGAATTTTTTTTTCATTTAATTATTTATCCAAAGGAAATGTTGGGGACGTTTTGGGGAAACACGTATTTGTTTTCTCACAAGAGTCGGATCAGTCTTGTATCTATTGTATCTGTTTGTTAGCTTGTTAGCAAGACTAGAGCCAGAGATAAGCAAACAGCCTGGTTTAAAACAACCTCCTGACAGGTGTTGTGTCATTTCCCCCTTAACTGAGGCCAAACTTATTCCTAAATCCAACAACTTGTTTTCTGTGTTGCAGAGGTAAATGGTTAACCACAACTTAATCACACAAATTAGGAAAATGTTGACCCAAAAAACAAAAACTAATTCGTTACAGCCACAAATTAACATTAACTATTCAAAGGGGAAACACATTTCCACACAACACCTGCTGCATCTCATGGATCTATTTCCCAAAATGTCAAATTATTCCTCAGAGGTTTGAAAGGCGTATACAGAATTGATATTAACATTTTGGGGTTTGTCATTCATTACTGACAATGCTGTGTTCCTACCGCAATCCCATCACTCCAGACACCAGGCAGACAGACTCCAGTTGCTTCAACAGAGCAGCCATGCTTTATTAGGACACCTAGAACAACAGCAAATGTTTAAATTAAAGCTTTCAACCAAACTCAAACAGTCATGGATGGTGATGTGGCACCTTCTGCAGACAGCTGGAAATGTGTTTATCCCACCTTTAACAAATTCCCCAAAGATACACACATGTTGTAGAGACCTCTGTAAATACAGATGTTTAAGAAGCTAAAACTACAGCAGCAGTCCTGTGATTAAATCCCACCTTCACTTAGATTTTAGTGTTCATTTTGGTGCCATTAAATTGTGTTGTCATACAGAGAAGATGTTTATGTACCATCGAATGTGGTGGACAAAATATTAAACACCTGTTTGCTTTAATAACACCACAAACTACAGCCTCCATCTAGAATCAGTTAAAACAAAAACATAATGTTGATGGAGGTGGGATTAACTGCAGGGCCGCTGCGTCAGTATTAGCCAAGTGAACTTTATTAGCTGGCGACAAATTGACTGAGCATGGAATAAGTGTAAGGGCCATAGAAAATCTGGGTCATCTGCTTACTCTGAAGCTGGCAGCTTGAATCCCCAGTCCGGCTGGGAACGCCTTCTTTCAAGTTGCCTTTGAAAGTGTCGATTGTGTAAAGCAGGACATTTTTGAATTACGACTCAGGATTAGCATCGAGCATTGAGGCTGAGACCAGCTGCTCAGGATTTCACCTTTGAAGAAAAGGCCTGTTCTGAAGCCCATTACACAGTACAGGTGTAAAGGAAACCATCAGCAGGGTGGCAGAGGGGACCGATTATAGTGAACCACAGTTAACAAAAACTAACTTATGCCTGTCCTTGTCCTTGTCCTTGAATTGCATGGCTGTTTAAAGTGACAGAAAACCCCCCAAGATCATCTGATTTCCTGATTAAACACTGATGACGAACAGCTCTGTGCCACATAGAAAATAAAATCTTCAGTTTGAATTCGCACTACCAGACCAGAGAGAGGGGAGGGGTTGTGCCAGTGTCAGAAGAAATAATACAGTATTTACAGTGAAGAGGACTGTCTGTACAAGCTGGTAAAAGAGCTGAGCGTGCTAAACAGGAGGGTGAAAGGAAAATGTCTTCACATTAAAACATGGTGATTTAGTCTGAGTGATTCTCGCAGGACAAACTACTACAGAGCCTCCAGTCTCCTTTCATTATCCATTTAGTCTTTCCTCACATGTAGTCCTTCTCTTCATCCTCACTCCTCCTCTACTGAAGCATGTCCACAAACGCGTCAAACTCGTCGATGTTCTTCTCGTAGACGGCCAGTTTCTCTGGCAGCGAGTCCTGCAGAGAGAACACCGAAACTGAGGTCGCTGCTGACATTAATTTGCTATTTTACTGAGTCGCACCATGAAAACAAGACTCCGTTAAAATAAAAACAAGCTTGTTACCAGGTCATCTGCCATCGACTGGGAGCTGATGTGTAGTGAGAGGCTGGCCAGCTGTGGAGGGTTCTGAAACTCTCTGTAGAAGGTTCCCAGATCCATCGGCAACAGGTCGTCTTTAGAGAAGGCAGGTCGCTACAGAGACACAATTTTATACAAAAATCTTATATAATATGCTGTTGCACCTCGAGAGTAAAGCCTGGACAGCTGAACAGAACAGGCTCCAACAATAAGTACGTACGAAGTCGACCATGACGAAATCGTCCTGCTGCCCCGATCCCTCTGAGCCCTGAGAGTGAAGGCTGGCCTGCAGGGGGGACGAGCAGGGAGGAGAGTCTGGAGGCTGCACCTGAACACACACACACACAAACACCAAAAGCTTATGTCAAGCTTTGTGTCTTCAGCTCCATCATCAGACAACACCTCAGAATTAGATCTACAGTTACCATGGGATCATTCTCCTCTGAGTCCAGGCCTCGAGGAGCAAATGCAGCAAATGGCAGGTCCAGACTGGCTGCTGTTATCTAAACACACACACAGAGGTGAATTCAAAGATGCAAAGTGGCTTAAAAATAAGACAAACCCAAACCTGGCTCAGAAGCTCTCCTCAGCAGTTCTCCAAATTCATTTTCATTAAACGTCACCAGAAAACTAGAAATAAACAGCTCACTACGTTTAATTTACCTGTGTGCTCGGCTTATTGACAAACGCTCCGACTTTCCTCGTGAACGCACTGAGAGACTCCACCGGGTCAGAGGGAGAAACACTCCTCCTCCCTTCATCCCTCCTTCCTTCTCCGCTCTGCGTGAGACCATCATCATCACCGCTGTGAAGAGGGATGAGACACCGATAACGGTTTGATCGAGTTCACGTCTCAGTCTTTCCTCTAAAACTAAATAATGATCAATAATCCAACCAACCTGCTGCATGTACCTGTCATTTCACTTTATTAACATCACAACAAAAGGAAATAACCTAGTTCAGCTTGTGTAAACAGGAAACAACCAACCCCAAAAAAAACTAATCTGACAGTTGGTTAGAAGCAGAGATGCTGAGTTGAAGCGATGTCAGGAGGGATTTACCTGCTGCCAGGTGTGTTAGGACCGTGCTCTACTGTTAGATGGGCATCTGCTCCATGAGGAGGATGAGCAGGAACCAAGACAACCCCGCCCTCCTTCCCAGCATGCAACACCTGAAGAGGGAAAACAAGGGCAGAGCGTTAGTGTCCCTCAAAGAGACAATATGAAAATCATGTCAGGGAGGACAGACACATGAACTGATATCTGGTCTAATTATACTTCATAACAAAAATAAGGATATTTCCATTTTAACCGTATTCAAAGGTGGACCTTTCAATTCATTTGTAATGTCTTACTGATAACCTGCTCTTATTTTTTTTAATCAAAGTGAATTGATTGGTGATTGACTGGCCCATCACCTGGTTTGGGTTGGCAGCAGGGTGACAAAGATCAGCAGCTCCTGCTAGAGCTGGAGGCTGGTAGGATAACCTGGAAGTATACAGCTAGAGAGAGAGAGAGAGACAGAAATATGAATCACAACACATCACAGATTACAGGTTTAATCGTGTGCTGTGTAACACTGGAGACACACACTGTGCTGTTAGAATGTCAGAATTGTGCTCTTGAGATGGATCAAAAATTAATGCGGCTTACTACTGTGGTGCATGTGATGGACATGGTAAAAGATGACATGACAATGAAGCAGGTATAGTGAGCAGCAACAAACTGAGACTACAAAGCTTAAAGCTCTGATGGAATTTTATACACAGTCAAAAGGGATGATAGTTTTAAAAAAAATCTGACACACCCCAAAACAAACAAGAAATCTGAGGGAACAACAGAGTTGTTGAGTGCAGTAACAGGGTGTCTCACACACAGTCACACTCTCACAGTGGCCAGCACCGACTCACAGTGTGAGTGACGAGTCCTGGAGCCAGTGGAAGCTGCAGACTGTCCAGGGGGAGGGGCTTTGACAGTTTAGAAGGAGATGGACTCAGTGTACACACACACTGAGATAATGCACGCACACGCGCGCACACACACACACACACGGATAAACGTACAATCAAAGGACAACAGGAAAGAAAACAGACAAAGAGAGAAAAGAGAGTGAAATGAAAAACAGGCATGAAAATGGAGAGAAGAAGTCACAAGGCAAAGGAAAGAGGTGGTTAAGAAGTGAGTGTGTCCTACCTGAGAGGGAGGGGAGGTGGAGAAGGAGGTGGTGCAGACCTCCTGTGAATCCTGAACTCCAGCAAAGGGGCTTCCATCCTCCTCATCTGGAGCTCTGGACACACATGGACATAATTTACTTCGGCAGGAAGGCAGCATAGTTATAAACCAATGGATAAGAAACCTTTATATTTTGTGTTTAAAACATACATATAATGTTTGCTGTTATTACTATGGAGAGATGAACAGATCTAAGTGAGGAACAGCTGATGTATCCAGAGGAAGCATTACATCACCTAAAAGCTCTCTACTGTTTGTGGTGAGGCTGAGACTCAGCAATGTGTCTTTAAACTTGAGCTGAGTCGTGGGCAGATAACGTCAGCATTTTCATTTTAAAATGAACGGTCGCTTTCACTCCCCGAGCTTCCTGTAGATACCTGTAGTTGCAGGGCTGTCCCATGTTTGCAGGACGCTGGCTGCTGCAGGGAGGATCCACAAAGTGATCCACAATGATCCCCATAATGGGAGCTGACGGCTCAAACTTCCTGCAGAGGACGACATTTCAACAGCTGACTGGTTGAGCCAACACTAACAGATATGTTTCCAATTAAAATGAGCAAATAATAACTGCCTTTGTGTGAAAATTATCCTGGTTTATATGTAGTGTGTTAGTTACCTGTTAGACATGAATGCCAGGTTGGTGCGGTAGGCACATGACAGCGTGACTGTGCCGACAGGGGTGCCAACGACACCGACACGCACCGTCTGAAAACCTAAAAAACAAACAAGGATCCTCAGTAATCAAGAATTTCAGCTAATTCAGTGCAGCTTGCTTCTGAGGTTTTCAGTGTAACAGTTGCTTTATGTTTTGATGCGACTAACCGTCAAAGAGTGTAATTTAACATTTGTTTGCTTCTTGTCCAGTTAAGTTTGAATGTTACAGACACCAGAGGGCAAAAACTGCAACTCTACTAAACTTTACACAGAAGCAGACCACAGTGTAACATTAGTTTTGTCATGTCTACTGTAGAAGACCTACATTGTAGGTGCAGTAGTGTCTGTAGTGTCAAGAAGCTAAGTTTACAGTTACCTTCTCCTAATCCGCTCAGCTGAACTTCCCCAAAGTAGATCCTAGACAGAAGAGACAGAAACCTGTAAGTTTAGACGATTGGACTGAACATTCACCAGCAAAAATAAGCACAAATAAAATCAGAGCATCTCGCTGTGGACAAAAAGGAGTCAGGTCAAAGTTGGTGCTGCTTGGAAGAAAGTTAGACAAACCTTCTATCTAACAGGACAGAGAGAGTCCACACACCTGTATAATATGACATAGTCGTGCCCCTGCTTTCTGGACAGTTTATAGGCAGGTGTAACTCTGGTGATGGCCAGCAGAGACTTAAGAAGGACAGACAGACGGTTGTATACTGTATACGACACCTTGATGTCCTTATCGCACCTGCAGCAGAAACAGACAACACAATGACTCATTAAAATACAGTAACCTGGGGGTATTTCAAATACATGTCAAAATAATATTAAAAATATCTCCACTGTTTACTATTGTTTTTGTGGACGTGGTTACATATTGTTTTTCCTGCTATTTTGAACTACAATTGTCTTCCATGAAGAAAAATGCAGAACATCTTGGCCAATAGTCTGCTCTTAATGGATTACAAGACATACTTTTATATGGGGACATTTCTCTGAATCCTCTATTGATGTAAATCATCTGTGCAAGCTAAACCTTTAACAAAATGTAGGCTTATTGGAGGAGACTCAACCTCGTGAAAATGAAGACCATCACTCATAATTTTCCAAAGCTGTAAAGCTCTTTACCGAGAACGTCATGCAGACATTTTTTGAGTCAAAACAAGTCACTTTCTATGTTCATATTCTTTCCAAGAATAAAACCTCAAAGGGCAAAAAGCAGGTCTGCCTTAAAACAGCACTTTAGAGATGTGATATAACAGCAAAATGTCACTGAAACAGAGACTAAATAAGCCGTTTATGACTCAAAGCAGATGACGCTGACTGTGATGTGTCATTTGTGCTCCTCCACAATTCACTCACTCACAAAGCTGTGCGTATAGCACAGGCATTAGGCTGTTGCACTGTAGCTGTTTCAGAAGCCAAGCAGAGGAGAGGCAGCCATCACAAGTGCTGCACATGATGAAGTAACTTTTACAAAATCAGTATTGGGGCAACTGATTCTCTTACTGCAGATACAGAGTTGTGGTTCTCCAGGCTAATCCTGTACAACCTTATAAGGATCAGACACATCAACAGCATTGACAGTTTGACTTATTTCTTTAACTGTTTGGCTAAAAGAACAATTAAAAAGCAAAATCTACTCACTTTTCATTCATCTCCAGGCACCAAGTCTCTAACTCCATTGAGTCACCCTGAGTGGGACAGAAACAGATGTAAAACTGGGACTAAAAAATGACTATATTTAATTTCATTTTTTGAAAAATCCAGGAGTAAATGAGCCAATCTCATGACCCAAATTCACAAAATACTGTTGATATTAATATAGATATTAATACAGATAGAATTTTTTCTGGCTCATGTTCACAGCAGTATAACTACTGTGTGTCCTGCTGTCAACAAAGACCTCACCAACCACTGATACTTTATAAGTCTGATCTCTGGAGTCTGAGATCATCTTGGTGAAGAAGCTATTTTACAAAAGAAGAAATGGAAGCAGATGATCTACAGTTTCCCCGCTGAACAAGGTTTTACCTCTGATGTCTTCAGGGAGATCTCGACACACATGGAGCGTCCGATGCCTGGAAGTTGGCCCGCCAGTGCCTTCTTGGCTTCATGAGTCACCTCTGGGATGTCTTTGATGGCCAAATTAAACTAAAGGAAATATCAACCAAAATGAAGAAATTTTACACTGAGCAACAGTCAAAACAAGCTACACATATTTAAAAATCTACAGCAAACTGACATATTTTATATGAAATCAGTTATAACAATAGAAAATAAAGGGTATAATTAGTTTACCCAGTCAGAGCCTGTAGGTGACGAGGAAGAGCGAGTGCAGATTTTCTCTCCAAGACGGGCTTGGACTATCACCTGGACAGTCTACAAACACACAATAGGACATAAGACACCAAACTGTGAACAGCGGTTACAGAAACATTCAGTTTTGTAACACATGGAAAAAACCTACGTTGGGACCAGCAGTATTATACTAGCCTCTTACCTTCAAGGCAAAGAACTTAATGAACTTGTCCAAGTCTTTTTTATCCTGGGGACTTAGGTCACTGTCCATGTTGACACAACCCTGCAACAGGACAGCCCATTAGAGATGGACAAAAGACATACATCAGAAAACTGCCTGTAATCCTCCTTCACCTGTGAAAAATCTGTTCAATATCTAGTTGGACTAAAAGCAAGCTTTGGATTTGAAAAAAAAAAACCCTGATAAACAACAGCATTGTTTATCAGGGGTTTTTTTACCCTCCATAGAAAGCGAGGCCTCCACGTTGACATGAAATTGTCCGTTAAGATATGGAGGTCATGTTAAACTACATGACACTGACAGCCACCTTACATTGTACATTACACAACCTGGCAAATTAAAAAACTACAACACCGTCATTACATCGCTAATTATTAAACCTTTCACAAATCCGACGCAGGGCTACTGTTAGGTGACTCGCCAACTAGCGTTAGCTAGTGGCTAATGTCAGCTAGCTAGCTGAATACGACGCACTTTAACTTCACAATAAAACAGCAAAACTTACATTAGTTTTTCCCTTTACAATGTTGCTTCCGTAAAATAAAAAACAACTTCACAAATGTGACATGTAAGGCTACGCTTCGCAAACATTTATACGCCCATTTCAGATGTACACAACGTCAACAGTGGCTGTGGTACTCGTCTGTTTATCTTCTCCATGTCGACGTGTTTGGATAGCAGCACTTTCGCATACGCACTTTCGTAGATTCATATGTAAACGTCTTTAAAATGTACTATAGAAAACTAGACAAACCACACCACGTTATGGGACATGAAGAAGGAGATCAAATTGTAAGAGTTTTTTTTTGGTATTGTAAAACGTCAATCAATACATAAAACACGAGGACACTCTCCGTGTCGAATCTGCGAATATACGCCGCGAGTTAGGTGTTCCTATGGCTTGTTTTGGTTGACAATTGCTGCGTGGCGTAGGTAAAGTAAGCGGTTTTTCCTCAACAATGCACCAATGAATCATACTTTCTTTTTTTATTTATAGCCATTTGGCTACGGGGGGGTTTTGGAATTCTTTCCACAAGAACGCAAAGCTGCAATTGGGATAGCTCAAATACAGAGTAGCTAGCTAGCTGATGTTAGCTGCTTAGTGGTAATACGATTCAAAACATGAGAAGTTTTTCCTGTTTTCAAAACCCCGTTATTTTATAGGTTACAGTCAGCAATTAAATCTGCCTACATACAAAAAAAAATGCATGCTGGAAAGTCATATCCTCATACATTTCTTCAGCCAGCAAAAGTTATGTCGACACAATAATGGTGAAATGTGGTGAAACTGTAATGAACTCTGTGGGCAACGTACAGTACAAAAGAGGTATAATTTTTTAAAGCAGTGTATGGAGAATTTGCATTATCAATAGGTGTAAAACAAAACAAAAGCCCAACCTTGAAGCAGAGATTATTTGAGGGAATTATTGTTAACATGATGTAAATAAACGACTTCAAATGTCAAAAGAGAATATAACAAAAACCTTATGATCTTATATTATCACCCACAGCATGGCGATCTCTATAGCCATCTTGGACTGTGACCTACTCTTACATGGTCTAGGTCATAAGACCCTGGACCGCTTTGACCTGGACTCTGTCTCAGATGACTTCCTCCTCACACAGTTTGGCTTCCCCAGAGAGTTTATTCTGTACCTGGTGGAGTTACTCAGAGAGGTTAGTACATCCTCATCCTCAGCTTTGACTGTGCACAAAAAATAAACTGATTAGTGTGTCTTTCTCAAATCTGCAAATACAACTATGCTGTGTTTCTCTTTTATTACTTGTGTGCATTAGACTCTCTGTAGGCGTACTCAGCGGTCGAGAGCCATCAGTCCTGAGGTCCAGGTGTTGGCTGCTTTGGGATTTTACACATCTGGCTCATTCCAGACGTCAATGGGAGACACTATAGGGATCAGCCAGGCTTCAATGTCAAGATGTGTGTCCAACGTGACTAAAGCTCTAGTGGAGAAAGCTCCTCAGTTCATCATGTTGAACACGTATGATACCATGATACTGATTTGGTTCACAGTGATTATTAATATGCTGCAATGACAAGACAGGTCTAATAACTTTAAACTATGCACTTACAAAGAAAAAATATTCATTTCTACAGAGAGACAGCTTTTAAAGGTGAAAAATATAAATGAAGCTTTAGAGAAAGAAGAAGAAAACAAACAATAACAGCAATAATATTGATTTCCAAACAGGGATCCTTCCAGCAGAGAGCAGTCCTTCCAGGAGTTTCAGAGAATTGCAGGATTTCCAGGAGTTCTGGGTGTTCTGGACTATGTTCAGGTTATTTATATCATACTGTATTAACAGTTTTGTACACTCTACTTTAATTGACTATTAGTTTCTACAGCAGGCAACTGATTCCTACTCATCTCCAGGTCGCCATCAAAGCTCCAAACAGCGAGGACTCTTCGTATGTGAACAGGAAGGGGTTTCACTCTGTGGGCTGCCAGCTTGTCTGTGATGCCCGAGGATTATTACTCAGCGCAGAAACCCACTGGCCAGGTGGACTCAAAGACACTGATGTTCTAGAAAGATCTGCTCTTCACAAACAGCTGCAGGACACAGAGAACTGCTGGCTGCTGGGTGAGACATGGACTTCAGGCTTTTATTACAGCTCTGTAAAGTCTGAAAAGTTCACTCGAGTTAGGAGTTGGTTCAGAGTATAGAAGTAAGAGGTCTTCTGTTTCCTAGGTGACCGTCGTTACCCTCTGAGGAAGTGGCTGATGACCCCGGTTGATGCCCCAGATTCCCCCGCAGAGTTGCGATATAATCTGGCCCACACTGCTACACATGAGATAGTGGACAGAACCTTCAGAGCCATTCAGACCAGATTCAGATGTTTAGATGGCACCAAAGGATATCTACAGGTATTCTGGTCTTTCCTACCGTGGTCTAGGATTTTTTTTATTTATGTCTTGTTCCAGCATCTCGGCAGTTCAAATTGTATTCATTTGTCTCATCCAATAAAATAGAGTACAGACTAATTAGAGGTGTGATAACCTCCCATATAATTATTATTCTCTGGATTTGAAAATAAATTGATTAAGAACAGTCTTTGTTTTACATCTTGCCTAAAACAAAATTGAAAACCACACAAAACTGTGTATTTGAAAACTACCTCTCCTGTGTGTAGTATTCTCCAGAGAGGAGTTCGTCCATCCTGCTGGCCTGCTGTGTCCTCCACAATGCCTCCCTGCAGTCTGGATTAGACGCCTGGACTCTGGAGAGGACAGACCCCCTGGAGCAGCCAGAGAGCCTTGAACAGAGACCAGAGGACCGTGACACCCAGGCGGAGGACCTAAGGAAACAGCTCATACTCAAACACTTCAGCTGAAGCGTGTTCTGGACTTGGACTCAAGCCACTTGGCGTCTCACACATTTAAACGTCAGTCAGATCAAAAACAACACGAATATCACAAAAGTCACATTTAAAGAAAGAAAGTCAACAGACCCAGAGTTGCTGATGCAGTTTTTTAATATTTTGCTGGTTTCTACTCTACTGACTACACTAAGATAACATAGTTATATATGGAGGAACATGCAAGACGCTATACAACAAACCAAGACAACATTATATCCAAACACATTTCAAACAACTGAACTCCTCGGAAAGTGCTGGATTATTCTCTGGGGACATTCTCCAAATATTCATGGTTACAATAATCAAGCACCTCCTGGTGTTTTACAACTATTCAAACTGTGTGAAGCTACTCTGTCGTCCAGGTTTCTTTACAAGTGGAAAAAGTCACCCTCCCTGTTTTTTTTTTTAAATCCCTCCCCACTTTCTTCCCCCAAAATCCACAGATTTTTCTCCTATTTTTTCCTTTTTCATGTAATTCCACAGGTTAAAATCTTGGACTATGTCACAATACAAAACGAGGCCCTTTATTTACAACATCTGCACATTAAGTTGTCATTATTTATGTACACTGGTGCATTAAGACTGTTGAGGGTGAGAATGACAGGATGGTTGTGCAACGGGCTGCAGTCACAGGATGTTTTTGTGTACACTTAGCAACAGGAACACAAAAAGAAATGAGTACACAGAAGAAAACAGAACATCTTAGTTAACTGTAATGTGGAATTCAAAATCATGTTTCTGGATGTTTTACAGTCAGAATATGTCATGATTTCCTCAAGGAGTTGGACTGGGACAGTGAAACATCTGTTTTTATAACTTTTAATTTGAAGGAATGCCGTGACATTTTTTGGAGAGCATCATGTTTCTAACATTGTCAGAATAGTGGTGAAGAAATAAAAGCTTTTTTTTTTTTTAAATGTCCTGGTGTTCCTTTAAACCATGGAGAGAACAAAGCTAGTGGTGTTTTACTTCCCAGAATGTTTTTTTTTGTCCCCTGATTGGCTTCATCAATATATACACACTTTCTACAAACAGGAATAAATACAACATGCACTGCTGTCGCATGAGCACATTTACCATTGATGTTTTAGATGTTTCCTCTGCTGCTTAGAGGTTACAGGATGTATTTATAGCACAAAAATATTTATATTAAATGTTATTGTCAATTATAGTCTGTCTTAAATGTCTTTGGCTTGTTGGGTCAGGAACTTGAGGGTAAAAATTAGATTTTTTAAAAGGTTCAATTGCACATTTTTCAGTAATGAGGGAACAAAAAAGCCCTCGGAAGTTTTCATGCGACAGCAGTGAAACATAAACACTGTATTACAGTTAAAAGACACAAACAGATCATGTCAAAGTTTTACAATCCATGTAAACTACACACCCTCATGTAAAACTTCACATCATCCTAAATGCCAAAACACAACATACAATTCCTTTTTTTTTTTGCATAAAATAAATATGCCCTTTTTTGATGCTCAGAATATATTATAAGTATTTTTGGGGTTTTTTGTAAACTTTATTTAGAAAAATGAGACAGAGTTAAACTAACCTTAAAAACAAGTTCAGTATTTCTTTTTTTTTGTTGCATAAATTAAATATGCTCTTTTTTGATGCTGCAAATATATTACATATATAGTTTTTTAATTCCATAAAAATACTTTTATGTCATGTTTCCCAGCCTCTGTGAGAACCCCTTTAACAGTCCCTTGATATGAAAATATGGTTTCTTGCCCAAAAATAATATAGAGTTGTGGTCAGAATTTAGAAGTGAAAAACTAGTTTTAACTACAGAGACAGGTTTAAAAAATGGAAAAATAAAAATATATTACATGTTTAGTTGTAACTCTAACTGAAGACAACTGTTCAAACCAAGGCTGGCTCACAGAAAAGGTGAATTTACCACAAAGCGTTTACTGCTACGCTGCCAAATAGATGCACAGGTATGTGAAATAGAAAGTGTAGATAAATCCTAAACATTCATTCGGTTTATGATCAGTTAAAAGAAACATGAAACGGAAATTAGCAAAATCTCAGCCTCGAAAGGCCAAGGCCAGCTCTGATTTAAACAGTGTGTAATCTAGTTAGAGTTATGTTTCCAGGTTTATAATTGCATGTGTGGGCATTAGGTGTAAAGCCAAGTTACTCACATCTGACTGAAGTAGGTGGAAGGCACTTTTAAAATGGCACAGGATGTGTTTGTTTTCAACACACTCACATATTTAGTTTTGTAAAGTGTTTGTAGCAACACTGAGCTGAAGAGCTAATTTGTTTAGCTGATAATAGAAAGTAATCATTTTGATAGTTGATTAATCACTTATCAGTCCGTAGACTTGTAAGACATTCGAAGACGTCACCTTGGCCTCTTGGAAACTGTGACAGGCCTTTTTTTCACTATTATTTGACACTTTCTGGACTAAGTAATTAATCGATTAATCAAAAGAACAGCTGATAGATGAATCGATAATCACAATAATCATTTGTTTCAGCCCTTGATTAATATATGGTATGTGACTGATTAAAAACTGAAACCAGAATCCCACAGTGGAGGTCCGTCAAGTTTCCATATATGAGTATGTAGGTATAAAGGTGCAAAGTGTATCGGTCTGTGTCACTCAGCATTAAGACCACATTTCCCATAAAGCTCTTTGCTACATGGAGAGAGTGGATAACTGTTTTATGTCCATCATGACTATTTTTACATGATCAAAACTTAAGTGGCTCTTTGTTTAAGACCCTGTGGTTTTAATGTCATGTATCTCCTGAACTGAATATGAATGGATTAGTTGGGCATTTTAAATTGTTCTATATTTAAATGCATGAAAATGGAAATTCCAATAATAAGGTCTCAAGTATATTCAGGTGTATCAGACTCTGTTAAAGCAGAGAGGTGCACAAGTACGAGCAGGACACCAGCTGAAGTCTTGAAGCAGAGTAAGTCACTCACTGAAAGAGATGATGATGGACGTGCTAACAAAGTAACGTAGACAGAGGCAGGTTTTGGTCCAGCTGGATGTTGGTGTGAAGCCCGTTGAATAATTTTGGACTTCTTAGGGGTCAGAGGTGAGAGGTCATGGGAGGAGGGGTCATGTTGTCTGTCAGAAAAACTCTTCGTCTGGTTTTGTTTCTCTGAGGAGAGAATAGAGCAAATGTATTCATACTGTTTGACTTGTACCATATAAAGATCATGAGTGGAGTGTGTGTCTCACCTCCGGTCTAACTTGGGCCCAGTTGTCTGGTTGCTGTGGGCGTCAGCTGTGTATCGGCTTGTCTGGATGCGGGAGTGGGCTTCTGTCTGTAGCCTCTCCCCTTCTGATGTCGCTAAACTCTCCTCCAGTGGAGACCCTTCATTGTAGAAGAGCAGGCTGCGGGAGCGGACTGAAACATACAAACACAACGTAGATTTTATTCTCCTGCTGTCACGACCTGTCCAGCCTGTTCATGTTGTGGACTGTAAATTCTTGGATTACTTACTTTCATCACTGACCTCTGTTTTTAATTTTGAACATGTGACAATACAATTTCTAAAAAAAACTAGACTAGTTGTGTGCACTCATTTGTCAAGCAAAATTTCCAAATATTTGCTGTTTCAATCTTTTTCAATGTGATGATTTTTACTTTTTCTGTGAAAAAAAAAGATCCCTAATGATTTTACACCAAAAACTCCTACTTACACACATGAAATATCACAATCTAATGAACAGTTTTCCATGAAACTGTCCGACAACTGTATTTTATCTGATGTACTTCAGGTCTAGCCGCAGCTAACAAAGCTTTTTTCAGCACAGACAGTCGTAGCTTGGGCACAGTCGAGCAGAGTTTTTCCCTCAACACTCTCAGGAAGGTTCTTGGCAGAACTGAGTGGCACTTATCATGACGGCAGCCTGACTTTGGATTTTAAAAAGGGGTTTCCCAAGGGGAAGTGGTTAAAGGAAGTGAATTTATAGGAAAGTGGAATGTGGTGCAGATAAAAACTTGATACCCATGTCCTCTATTTCTAGACCTACCCTGACTGGTAGTGTAGAGGTCCGCTGACGGAAGAGGAGGAGAGGAAGAGGGGTGAGAGGAAGAGGAGGAGGAGGAGGACAAAGAGGAGGTGTGAGCGAGGAAGGAGAGGGGAGAGAGGCAGGGGGAGAAGGAGCCCAACACCAGGACAAAACACAAGGCCATCATCTGCACAGAGGAACAAAACACTGCTGTTAATTGATAATCATAAGGGAATGATGCACAATTTTAGAGACAACATGAATAAACGCAACATGAAATTGAAAGGAAAAATTCACAGCTGTTTACACATCAGCTATAAACATGGAAAAAAATAAGAAGCTGAAACTCTTTCACTTAATTCTGGGCAATGGTGTCGTCATGTGGGAGATTCATGGTTGACAAAATTAAATGGCTATGAGATGAGTATTTACAGAAAGGGACTAACAACAACATCAGAATACATGTATATGATTTTTTGTGTGTATGTGGGTGTGATGAGCTTCAGGACAACAACAGTATTTACCATGAGGCATGTCCCTGTTTGAGTTGAGGCCATTTTACAAGAGCGGGGAACAACTTTCCCTGAAATCAGTGACTGAAGCTTCTGGAGCTGCTGTAGGAGAGACCTAGAGAGGACAAGACAAATGAATTATAGAAGAACATTACGTAGAAACTCATTGAGAACCACAAGGAGAGTTATACACTTCACCTAAAATCTATTAAGTTCAACACTGTGCTGACTGAACATCAAAGTAAAGGTTAACCACCTGATTTGCTGTTGTTTTGACAGTTAGCTCACGTATGTAAAGAGTGAAACAGAGCTGGATGGAGTACGTGAGTTAAAACACTAGAATAAAGCACATCAGTGGGATCTGGAGAGCAGGGTTCTGATGGTATGAGCTGTCAGGGGCTGTGAGGACACACTTCAACCACTAAGTGGAGACAGAGAACCAGTTACTGCTGAGCACACTGTGAACCAGCCCTCAGCAGGTCACTGAGACAGTTAGTAAGTTAGAAACTAAACCAGACAGTAAACTGGCCAATAATTCTACCATATATAAGGTGATTAAACTAAACAATAAGTGGAGCAGTTGTTTAGTCTTATGGTTCACGTTTCCATGCTGGTTTCTGTCACATGCACCAGAGAGTAGCATTATGCCAGCTGCAATAAACCTACATGGGGTGATACTAACCAGCATCACTCACACAGGGCTTTCATGCAAAACCACAGTAATTTACTGCTAAAGTTATTGCTGCTTAAAATATGCAATGCTTCCAAAGGTCATGCTGGTTGACTGGGTGAACGAAAGTGCGTGTAAATGTTCAGCACAAGAATGGAAAATTTTAATTAATTAATTAAATCAACATGAAACTGTGCTTTTAGGGGAGATAGGCTAACACTTTCCATTTACTTCAACCGTCTGTGCTAAGCTAGGCTCAACATATCCTGAACTGGGCTCACAGAGCGGACATTATCATAAATCTTCTCATCTGACTCTGGCTGAGGCAGCAAATAAACATCTCTGAAAAGCCTCTGTGGCGGAGTACGAGACAAAAAGAAAAAACTCATCCAAGCCCAATTCAACACTTTTTTAATACAGATTTATATTTAATGCTGCATGCAATTGAAGACTATTCTTGTACAACTAATAAACCAGCTGCGCGAACCCAGTTCAGTTTGAATCAGAGCAGAAAAAACAGTGCATGGAGAACAAAATGACCACTAATAACTGCATCTGAGGCATTTTTAGGAACTAAGACTTTAAATTTAGTTCAGTCGTTTAAAAGCATTTTTTTTTTTTTTAGACCCACACATTTTCTGGACTATATGTGTGAGCGAGCATGCTGTGTGCTGACTCATGTTTCCCACTTTGTGCCAACTCATTGTTCCTCCATGTGGTGGTTTAACATTTTCATCTGTGTGTGTGTGTGTGTGTGTGTGTGTGGTGAGAAGGGAGGGGGCTGCCTACCATGATGAAAGCTACTGTTAACTCGCAGCTTTAATGACAGGCTGAGGCTGCCACAGACAGACAGACTTTGTAGAGACGGACCCCCCCTCAACCCTCAACCGCCTCTCCTACCACACCCACCCACCCATCTACCCACCCACTCCAGGATAATAGCAGATTGGTTTCATATTGTTATAATAACAGAGGAGACAAATGGATCTGGGTGAGTGTACACTTTGCTTATGGAGCAGATAAATTTCTGTTCAGACTCCTATAATTCTCTCAGTGTAATTCACTGTATATATACTGTACACTCCAAAGATTTTATACATACAGAGCATAAATACTAGTTTGTATAACCTACAGTAGAGTGCATTTGTCCTTTGAAGACCACATGACTGTAGTTCAGTCAAAGTTTCCTTGCTTGCAGTTATAATTGTTATTTCTCCAAGAAAGATTAAAAGACAAATGAGACCCAGTTTCCTTAGCCCTGCTGCAGCACAGATCATTCAGCTCTCAGATTATCAGGCCACATTCTTCACAAACGTGTTGCTGTTTTCAGTGATGATAATCCAAACATCTCTGCATGAATGTTGGATCTGTGTTACGAATGTTCAGAGCCAGCTCACAACAGCTTCACAACAGACACAACTGAGAAACAACACTAATGTCAGAGTGTGTGTGTGTGTGTCTCTGTGTGCGTATGGAAGCCTCACCTATTGGCAGTCTCCAGGTTTTCTACTTTTCTCCACAGGTCGCTGTTTTCTGACGTGTAGCTCTCCACCCTGATGCACACAAACAGATTTCTATCAGCATTTCATGTTACTCAGATCAGAAATATTATCACACAGTCACATTACGTTCTAACTGATGGTCACACAGTCATGATGGAGTTACTCAGATATTTTATAGATGAAATATTTCTTGGGTCAACAAAAGGGATCGCCATTCCCTTTTACTGAGGATTTTCTAAGATACATGAGGACGTTCAAATGAATTTTGAGATTTAAATTCAACATTTAGATAATGTTTTGAAGAAAAATACACAGGTGGACTCACAAAAAGACAGAGGATGAGAGATTTTCTGCTCTAAACCAGCTTTCCATCATCTTTTTCTTTTCTCTCCCCTCTGTCATCTCCACTAATCCCATTGATCTCTATTATCAGCACATCACATCTTGCTAATCTCTTGCTCTCTTTCTCATAATCCTCCTGATCTCCTCCTATGTTTGTATACAGCTCATTCATACACGTTCCTTCTAGCATGTCGTCCTGCTGTTTTTTTTCTGAGGGATCATCCAGTAATTCAGTCCTCGTGCCACAAAAGGAAACATACACACAATGAGGATATCAAGAGGAGGATTTCTGTTTTACACACCTCCTTTGCCTCTCAGTTCTCTTGGTTCTGTTAAAAGATGGAATGGGACTAATAGCGCATTTTGTTACCAAATGTAGGAACCTGGCAGTTTACTCTTTGCAATGAAAGTGACATGAAAATAAGCACACATTTTCATTTGTGTTTCACCCTCCGTGTCGGAGACTCTTAGAGTCTGACCCATGTGTTCTGCAGGTTATTGGAGTGCTGCCATAGCAAGGAATGGCCAGAATAACAAAGGAAAGAAAGGAAAGGAGGAAAACGGAGTTCTTTAATGTATCAGAGGACATAGGGAGGAGAGGAGCACAGTTGAAACACAACCAGTAATCTAAACCCACAAAAAACCTGCATGTTTGCTGGGTTTGCTGGTGTGCTGCCTCCAGTTTAATCCCCTGCAGGGCTCTTGGGTCTGTTACCACACTCAGCTCTAAACCAGTTGGGAAAACCTCTAAATACAAAAACTGCATCTTAACTACACTTCAACTGCCAAGTTCACTTCAGCATTACACAACTCTATCTTTTCTCTCTTTTGCCAGTTGCACATTTCATTTTATGTGCTAGTCATACACATAAAGAGCACACAATTATGTATAAAAAGGCCTATGGTTAGATTCAGCTCAGGGAAAACCTCACTGACCAATAAGGCTGCTTTCTGGACCAAATACAATACTCTTAAATACGTTGTTAGACAGCTCAGAGAAGTGGAAGAAAAAGTTATTGATATCACTATGTAACTGGCAGAATTTGGTTCTGATTCAATGAGAAACTGTTTTTTTTTTTAAAACAAATCCTGGTTCACAGACAAATATAAAAGGTAAATGATGAATACAGCCACAGATTTTGGAGGTTGCTGAACAAGAAGTCAGAAGGAGTATTCTCTATTATCCTTTAAAGATAAGTCAACAAATCCCATAAAAAGATGAACTGCTCCTACTGTCTTATTCATCTCTGCTACAGAACTCCATTGTTGTCCAAAAACTACTAAAAACACATCAATGATCCACACTCCTAACAGGTTCCTTCAGGACCATGAACACACACTGTAGCCACATTTACTGTAAATACTCACTGGACCACAAAATGTGTATCCATCTGCATTTTAATACCACTTAAGGCGACTATAAGGAGAAAAAAGTGCTTGGCAGTCACAAAATGACAGACAGATACAAAGGTAAACCAAAAGGAGGAAAATGAATGGAAAAAAAGATTTTTTCCAAGACGTACTTTTTCTCCAGACATTCCACATACTCTTTCTTCTTCCTCCGACTCTCCTGAGCTGAGATCTGGGAAGAAAAACGGGCAAAAATTACTATCTTTCCTTTTTTTTTTTTAGTAATTGACTGATTGTTTTTTTGTCAGACACACCAAAACATTTCTTCTAGTGGAGCAAAAGAGCAGTTCCAGTAAACGTTTGATATCATGATATTATTTCTGTAACTATCTAGCATCATCATTTGATTCTGTGTCTGAGCTTTCTGACGTTACAGTAATGGCACCACTTAACTGAACATTTTCAGCTCTGCTTCACCCTCAGAAAAGGCGTCAGTCTGTAAATAGCTGATCTTTTTGGTCAATCAGATGTTCAGTTCAGCAGTGAACATAAACAGAATGAAAGGTGCATGGTGTTTACCTTATTTTTAATCTTCCGTCGGACTCTCTTCAGTGCCTTCTCTTCACTCTTGGTGAGAGGGAGTTTGTTGGGTACTGGGTAACCCTCAGCAACCAGGGTCCTCTTCTCTTCCTCTGTCAGCATGAGGGGTCCTGAACCCTGCAGCTTCTGCACAAGGAAACAAGCACTTCAACAATTTACAACTATTATCAACAATTTATCTTGAAATAAACCCTGCATGAGGCTGACTCATCATCTTTATAACTACATGAAGAGTTGAACCAATTCACGCTAATCTGTGTCATGTTACTCACATCAGCGTATCTACCAAAAAGATTCATGAGAAAATGAAAAATCCAGTAAAATTCGTGCTGTTATTTTACAGCAGTTCATCTGTTCAGATGGATCATTACCACATCTTTTTTTTTTTGCTGACACAGAACAATTCTGTAAAAACATTTGGTCATAAGGAATTATGTTATGGCATTAGTACAACATGATTCATTTGTTCGGAGAAAAGCTGACGAATCAGACAGACAATGGTCAGACACCGAATGCTCAAGATGTTCACTGAATTGGCCCCATTTTGTCAGCAAATGATGGAACTGATTTAACCCCAAAACTGCCGCTGTTTACACATCAAAATCACAGTATCTAAAGTTAGGACAACACTAATTCTCTGTACACATTACTGTGTATAATCTGTGTATAGTCATATAATTTGTAGCTATAATATATTTGACAAATTATTCTTTCTTATGTACAAAATCTACACTGGTCTCTCAACCAAACATGGGTTTCAAGCTTAACATGTTAATTGAACAATCCCTAAACAATAATTTTTACATACTGCACATTAGAAGTGGAATTAGTAATTGCCAGAATTATAGTAAACAACAAATGGTGTGCCCTGTTTACCAAGCAGTCCAGCTGTTCTCTCTCTGTGAGCCATGAGCCACTAAATGAGCAGTTGTCACCAGTGTCACTGAACAGGCCCCCACAGGTGGTAGCTCTGTGGGGCTTCAGCACCCACCGATAATTTTCACATAGTCCCAAAGGAAGCACCACATTTCTCATGTTACTCACATGCGGCGCAGTGAGGAGAGGTGAAGAGGAGATGGCTGAGGAGGAGGAGGAAGAGGAAGAGGCACGACCTCCTGGCCTCTGTTGTGGTTGAGGGGAAGACGGGGGCAGAGGGAGGTGTGGGGAGGAGGGAGGGAGGGAACCGTCACTGTCGCCGTGGTTACTGCTGGGAGGGGTGGGCGGGAGCTGGAGAGCATCGTCTGGAAAAAAGGAGAGAGCTGAATGAGTGCGTCTACTTTAAAATGAGGATATTCTCTCTTTCTTTGACCAGTATATGCATGATAACTGAGATGGCTTCCTACAAGAGATATGTGTTTTTGTTGTAACGTGTGTGTGTGCCTGTGCTGCATGTACCACTGGGCAGGCTGAGATACTGTCCAAGCTCTCTGGGTTCATCTTTTATAGCCACTGGCTTCATATCATCTTGACTGGGCTCCTGCAGACACAAGAAACACACAACCAACAGTAAAGTTGATGAACATAAGTTCTGAACTGAACGTCATGTCTAGTGTTTCAACGACACTAACCGTGTGTTTCCAAGCTGATCCTCTGTGTGGGGGTGCAGGACTTAATATGAGAGGTGGGCCTTCCATTGGCTGAGGATCTAACCTTTGAACCACATCAGGTTCTTCCTGCTTCACCAAGATGGCTGACAGGTCCTGACTGAAGCTCCATTCAAACTCTGAGGAAAAGACAGAATACCATGCAATAAATGTCCACATGTACATTTAAGTACACATATAGTTTTGTTGCACACCAAAGTGAAATGTGTCCATTTGGTGATGGACAAGTTATATTACTTTGTAGGTCTGTGCTGAATCTCTATATCTAAAATACCCGTGAGAGTAGGCCTATGTTTTGAAGTTACTAACACTAGCTCTACTTAAGTTTGGCCCCCGTTCTTGGTCATAAATCACTGGAATAATGTTAAGTCATTTACCACTGTGGCAGTGAAAAAGCACAGTAAAGTTTCCTGTGATTTTTGATGCCTGAAAAACAAACAGTGATTAAAAAAAACAAAAAAAAAAGCAAAGACATTTTGACTGTACAACTGAAGCACCTTAATTCCAGCCTAGAACACTCCCTGTTCTTTTCAAAAAGCAGAATGAACTCAAATTTTCTGAGCAACTTCAGTAAACAACTGTATCTCTCCTCAGTCAGGCTTTGCTGTAGGTCTTCCAATGGGAAGTAACTGGTAGCTTATAAATCACACTTTAAAAGAGCTTCCCCAAAACATTTGAGCACTTCCTGACAAGGCTGGTTATTACAGACTGCTGGACGACGTCGCTCTGGCAACTGCGGTGCATAATTTGTCTCCAGTGAGTGTGTATCTACCCTGAAATAAAAAGATGGGCTGAACCAGCGGCTCGTCTTCAGTATCCCTCCTCAGAAAAGGCACAGTTGCAGCATTTAAACACTGCAGAAAACATGGATAATTGAGTGAAGAGTACAATTTCAAAGGAGGTTCACCAAAACACAAAGAGGATATATTTCTAGAAGCATGTCACAGGTACTCCATTGTTTAGTCTACTGTGACCTGCAGAGAGTATTTTTAGCGACATAAGTGCCACTGCAGGGCTGAAGGAAAGCTAGTCACTGAAACTCCTGGTATATTTTCTGTCCTAGTGGGCAAAATGAAGAAGAGGCTCCGCTCCTCCCTGCCAGCTCCTTGGGGGACAGAAGTTTATTGTATTGTATTGTATTTATTGTGAGTATCCAATCCATTGCTCTCAGAAAGGAGAGTGGAGTCCCTTAAAACTCATCAACTTTTCACCTCAGAACTGCTGATGGTTAAAACCATCAAATTCTCTGTCTCTATGAGCACACATATGAGGGACAAACTCTATAATTGGCCCAAATAAAAAAACATGGTGGCACTTATATTTAGACTTGACTGTCCTGTCAACTTTTCCACAACTTCCCACAGTGGGTTCAGGGCAGCCTGAACTCCCACACAACGTGGTAACCCATGTGAGAACCTCTTAAACATTATAGGACATTATCCCAGCCCTGCAAGAGGGCCTGGAGAACATCTTGCCACTGGGAAGAGAAGGTCACGTCTCCTCAAAGATGCCTCACAAAAAAAGAATTACTGAGTTAGCTGGATAACGGAGGAAGCCTAAAACAGCTGTTTTTATGTTCATGCTCCAGCTTTGGTTGTTTCCAGATTTTGTTCTGCACACTATCCAGCTAACTTAATTTCTCTTTGAGAGACAGAATCCAGATGCTGCAGTAAACAGCTCCAATCCAAAGTTATCTGACTAGGTGGCCTGTCTCTTACCGCTCAACTCCAAGCTTTCCATCAGGTTTCTCATGAGGGGGATTTAAAGGAGCCTTCCACTAATTTTACACATGACAAAGTGGTTCCCTAGTCATGGCGAGTACCACTAAGCCTGCAAAGACAGGGAAACTTTTTCAAGCTTAAGCAAACATCCCTGATAATGTCACATCGATATCATCAGAGCTTTGAGAACTTTTTTTTCCTATGAAATGATAAAATAGAAATTATGTTGATGTCTTTTATGCACATTTTCATGCATATTGTTTGGTCAAAATAATGCTCTGTTTATTCGTACAGTGCTTGTCCACACAGCATGACGAAGTTTATAATGATGGACCCACTGATGGCTCTGTCAGAGCTGAATGTTAACTATGCATGCTTTCAATTAAGGCCCTTTTAAAGGTGAACTGATTAGGCCCTGTTCAAAGAGAGCCTCATTAGGCAAAAGCCCAACTAATTCTCTATGAGTGTTTTATCTTAACCTCGACTTGAAATTCAAAAGTGAAGCCATTATGTAACTTTTTTTGAAGTAAACACCAACAAAAAGGTAAGAAGGAGGGGTGTGTGTGATGTTTTATCAAGCATCAGCATTTCTTCACTTTGGAATTAGATACTAACACCAGGTCAGACACTTTGATGTCACAACACACAGCAAGAAGGCTCTCATGGTGTATGGAAAGAGAGCAGCAGCAGTTTAACAAGACATGGGCTGCTGTGTGTGTGTGTGTATTGGGAGTGGACGTCATTTTAATCACCTCCCGGTTTCCTAGCAACATTCTGCTGGTAAAACGCTCTGAAGTTTACAAGCTGTGTATAAATGTGTGTGTGTTGAGCAGAAGCAGAGGGGGGTGGAGGTGTGTGCCCATCAGAGAGCTGGTAGCTTGTCTTGTTATCCTGTCCATCACTGCAGCAGGGATCAGCACACAGAGAGAATCCATCCTAAAAACAAATCCCTGTGGCTTGTTGCTGCTGGTTTTGACAAACCCAAAGCCAATAGTTGCAGGCTCAACACTGCAATCTGTGGTGTCAATATCAGAAATAAACACTGACCTCAAGACTGTCAAAAAATAACTGTTATGCTGTTTTCTAGAGAGGTCTCAAGTTCATTTGCAAGATCAGTCCTGGAGTCAATTGAGCCATTTATTACCCTCAGCTGTATTGATTCCAATTAAATTCAGATTTTTAATTTATTTTAACCCAATCTCTGGAACACAGTGTGCACAAACATGGACATGTGCATTTCAAAAAGGTCAGTAAATCTGTTGGCAATCTGCCCAGTGGATAGACATTTTCACAGCAGACATTTTGGCATGTCATAGCAAGAAACCCACAAAAGTCATTAAAAACATTAAAAACAACTGTATTCCACTTAGGAACAACTCCATTTCCATTTAGGTGAGCTTGTTCCAGGGTGCTGGTATTGTGCGTGCTGAATCACGGCTTGCTGGGACACTTGATGGCACTGAGCCACTGTTAACAAGATTTGTTTCACCTGCTCTTTTCCTCGTATGATAAGTCAAAATGCCTGCTGTGAAAAGGGTCTGTCAGGACTTGCAGAGAAGCTGAAATTTTGAACTGATGTTTGCACTTGAGGAAAGGTCAAGGGTTCACCAAAAATATTAGGGTGGCCAATCGCTGTTGTAGATAACCTGTAACAGACCAAAGTGTGGGTGGATAGGAAACTGTGACCTGGCAGAGGCATTAGAAGAAAGGTCTGAGCAGTACCAAAATCACTACAATTTACACTGTGTGTGTCAGCTCTGTTCCTAGATCAGCAGGTAGCACACAGAGTAAATAGTAGACTGGATTTCTGACACTGATTAATTAACGGGAGTTCTGATAAATCAATTAAATAGCAACACATGTTAATGTTCCCTAGAGTTAGGTAAGGTATTGTGTAGGGCTGCAACTAATTATTGCTTTTTCTGTCAATTAATCTGCTAATTATTTTCTTGTTATCAGTTCATTGGTTGGTCTATAAAATGCCTGAAAATTGTGAAAAATGCCCAAGGTGATATCAGTCTGTGCCAACAGTCCAAAGACAGAGAAACGCTGCTAATTCTCACATTTGAGAATTTCAGAAAAATACAGGACGTGCTGCGGAAACTGTTTGACATAGAGTCTGTAACATGTTAAATGAAATTTATTTAAGGGACACACTGTACTGCCATACTTAATAATGTCTCTGGTCATCACGGTGACGCATTGACAAAAGATTTAAAGAGATTAGGAGTAACATGAATTCGGTTTTTGGGTGGATCCACAATTTACTTATAAGTAAGTCAGTCTCGTAAGTAAGACCCTCAGAAGTCTCTCCTAATGAGGCCGGTCCTGCTGCTAGCCTGAGCCTCGTTAAGCCTCCTGCCCTCGTTAAGCCAGGGCTTGATTGGACGCCTTCTACAACCATTTCTTTAATGAATACCAGAAGCCATCAGCTGTTAGCCAATGCACAGGAAAGTTGTCCTCTACATCTGTTGCTACTCTGGTAGTTTCAGAGATAGTGACGCATCTTTTCTCAGTTTGATTAAAAAGAAAACATTTTTGATTATTTTCTGCATTCTTTTATAGTTGTACATGAATGTGGACTATTTTCTTTCTGTCTTTGGTTCTTTGCTCTTCATAAATATAACACCATGAGGTGTGTTCAGTGAAGAAAGATTTAGTCCATATAGCCCACATTCAAATATTGAAACAACAGGACCATCGCAAAGCACTTCTGTTATCCATCTAGGCATTGACAGTCTCACTGTATATATTGTGTGTTGCACTGCACTTTAAGAATATAACTCACTAAAAGTATGTGCAGGGGGTTTAAACATCATTTTAGACACACTGTTCTGTATTTTTGCAGTACTGTCCAGTGTGAAGTAGATGTGAACAACACTGTGGGTTAATGTAATAACAGTAAAACCCGATCCTCCCAGTTACCATTTAATAAAATCCCTTTGGACACTGTGTTAACAGAAAGAATAAAACAAAGTCTGTCTGTGAGGGTAAAATGTTGTAAACGCATGTAAGAAATCCTATCATGGAGCAATGGTTAATTACCAAAGGCTCCTGGCAGTCGTCACATGGAGCTAACAGAGGGGAGGTGGTGACTGTGTTTGAACTCAGTGGGACAGCAGCAGTATTAAAACAATAGATGGGGCAGCACAGTAGGTGTTGCAATAAAACACACAGCTTCTCTTTGACTGAATCTGAGCAACAAGACCACAAACCGAGAAAGCTAGAAAGTTAGAAAGTTAAAACTTGCTAACCAACATTATGTAAAATGGTTCGAGATGACCTCCATACTATAGTGAAATGTTGTCCTGATTGTCAGTGTCAGCACCATTGGAAATAATGCATGTCACCAGCCTAGAATAGGCAACGTATGGGTGGACGGAGGGGACAAAAACATAATGCCTGCAGCCATGGCGGTCACCAGCATGGAGGCATAAAAAGGCTATCATGACAGAATCGTTGCAGTAAAGTAAAATGGTATTTTACCATTTCTCTTTAAAACTTTGAAACAATATATATCACCTCTCTCAAAAGTAAAATGTAGCTTATAAAACTACATGTTAGCTCAAACACATATAATGGTCCATTCATACAGTTGATATACATTGAAGCAGAGATGTAAAACTGGTGGAAAGTAAGTATCACAAACTTTATGCTCATGCTTTATGGAGCAGAGGCAGGTTGTAAAATGAATTTGGAAAAAGTTCAATATTAAATATCCCGGAATAGATTCAAGTACATATGTGCTTTTCTGTGTGCATGTGTGTGTATGTGTGTTCCACATGTGTGCTTGAGTTGACAGTTACACAACTACAGATGGGAACACAAGAAAGTAATATATATCTATATATAATAAATGGCTTGAAATCAAAGTTTAAATGTTTTTATTTCATGAAGTAATATCTCATCCTGATGGTTAGTAGTTTAATGCCATTTTAGTTTTTATAACATCCTGCTTCCTTTGGCACCAGCCTAAATTTACATTCAAACCAAAGCATACATCATTGGAGTGACTCGGATTCTATCTTACACTGATTTATTCTTTATGAGTACAGCCTGATTTTTACTCTCTCCTAAAGCTAATCATTATCTGCAGAAATATTCCAGTTCACAGTGTTGACCTAAACACACAAAGGTATTGGCAATGAACAAGACAAACAGTTGTGTTTTGATGTGAACTACATTTTTTTTGCTCAATGTTCTGTTTTGGTAACACAGGTAATGTGATATTTATACCAATAAAGTGGATTTAATTGGATTAAGGCAGACAAAGAGAGAAAACAGGAGAATCAGAAAGAAGGAGAGACAGATACAGACAGGGAGAGAGAGTGAGAAAGATAACCTGACAGAGGAGAGAGAGAGTTTCCGCTGGCTTCGGCTAAAGCTGCAGACTCAAAACCATATGCTTGTCATAGCCTTGTGCGAGTCTGTGTGTGTGTGTGTTTGTGTGTGTGTGTGTGTTAGGTGGGCAGGGCTTAGCTGGAGGAAAACTGCTCAGACTGGGATCCTGCTGTGAGCACCAGGATCCCCGGGACAAACGGAGAAAAGACAGCAGGCAGACAGACAGACAGACAGTGAGAGAGACAGGTACAGATGGAGACAGACAGGAAGACAGCAGGAGATAATGGGGAAGATGAGTCACAAAGAGTGAGAAAGGCTGAGACACACGCAAAGGCAACCAAAGGAGGCTTTCAAATATACAGTATTTTTATGCTGCACTGCTCCTACAGGCAAACTGACATACAATAGACAAAAGTTTCAGCCAATCATCACACACATTATATGACAGGCAGTAGATGCAACCAACCAGAGTATATATGCATGTAAAGCGCCCTTTTTTCCAAACAGACAGAAAACTGAGCCCACCAGATAGCCAGCTGACAGCCAGCACGATAAAGAACCAGACAAAACATTAGCAGCAGAGTTTTGATTGGCTGTACATTTTTTCCAGATAGCTGAGAAGAAAACATGAAAATATCAAGTGACATACCAGACTCTTGGTCCATTTTGATTGACAGGGCTGGGCTCTGGGGAGCGGAGTCTTCACTCAGAGAGTAGCTGTGCTCTGCTTGAATATCTGTGAGATTCAAAAGCCTTTTTCAGACATGGTATATGTGCAATAATGGTGTACTGTCACTCTGATATATGCACATTTTCAATACAGAACCACTGCAGAAAATATCTGACTCAATGTCTTTTTTTTTTTTTTTAGACTAGGCCAACATGTAAAATTGCCTTTATATTTACATTAATGAGGTGCACGTGACAATTATTTTTCAAACGAAACTTTTATGAATCTATAAATTTAACATCTAATACGTTATCAGTCAAAATGTTTTCGCACCGTAGAGGTCTCAGCTGAGCTAGTGATCAAGACGACGCCTGACAGGGAGACAAATTTGTCTCAAGCGATGAGCCTGACAAGTTGTGCTACATCCTTCTGACAGCTTCAGCAGACTGAGATAAACTACAGTAACTCTGAGCAGGGATCCCAGAACCCATTCATGCAGTATAGCAGTTTATTTTGCAACTGAGTGCCTTGTGGTCGCTCAGCCAGTTGTAGCCTCAACTAACAATTCAGTGCCTCCTCTTTGCAGGTCGAGCACCTGCTAGGTGTGGGATAGAGGTCCAATGTGTTCCCTGCTGGTTAAAAGGCAGGGGTTTTGGAAATCACAGACTTTGGCAACAGAAACTGGCTCTCGGATCATGGAATCTGACTCTCTGGGGAAGGCAGAGACAGTTTGATGTAAGTAACAACTTGATACAGTTGGTCTCAGAGTGTTGGCTTTCGATTTAAACCATATATTGGTGAAATAACTGGCTGCTGCACTGTTGGAGGTTATTCAAGGAAATGAGAAGGTCACCTACATGGGACTATGAGTGGAGGAGACAAAAACTGAGAGATTCTTGGAGCTAAGACAAGCAAACAACTTCAAGACAGTGGTTGGACACTGGAAAGAGTTCCACCAACCAACTTCTTTTACCTGCTCTGAGAGTTTAATCATTTTCCTGGAAATAACTGTGAACTCTGAAGAAACTATTTAAATTATATAAAGACATTTACTGGAAGTAACAACCACTGTGATCCAACCCCTGGTGTATTTTTGCACAATTCTTACAGTGTGTTCGTTTATTTTCTTGTAATGATAATGTTTCACAATAAAAGAGGAGCTGACCAGGGCTGCTGTCTATGTCCATGTGTAAAAGTGAAGGTCTGTCTGCCAGCAGGGGTCGCTCTAATAGATGGTCGTCAAAGAAACTGTTGAATAATTCACTGCTGAAGTCGTCCATCTGGTCACCTGAGAAAGGCTGGAGCACATAAGGAGACACATTTTTAGACACATGACTTTCACCACAAAATATGTAAAAATGACTCAATTATCAAATTCAATTATCATTTCTCTTTTAATCAAATAATAATCTCAGAGTCAGAAAACCAGACAATCTAGACTGAGCTGATGGAGTGGAGAGTCAGTCAGTGTGAAACAGTATTGATAGATTCATTCTCAGTCAGGATGAATGAGTCACTGAGCAGAGAGACGTTGTTCTGGAAGCCTGGGACAGCATGGTGCTCTGATTTCACTGGTTTACACACACACAAACACACACACAATATGAGTCACGCTGGTCTTGAGCAAACATGCACAAAGCAGTACAAAAGCACACATAAATGGGTTGGTTGGAACCCATTACTACAAAAGTCAGCACTGCTTGGAGGCTCCTAAGACAGACAGTAACAGAAATAACTTGATTTGATTAACAACAAATACAAAAATTGATTTACATGTTTTATTCCTGGAAATTAGCTTTAGCTCTGCCAGAGTGTCACAGCAGATTAAATCATTCCAGTAGCAACAATGAAAGACACTGCTGACCTAAATTCAATATTTTTTTTTATATCAATAATGGATCAAATGCGTGGTGTGAAAGGGGTCACTTGTGGGGATGAACCAACAAAGAACTCATCCAATTCTGCAATTCCTTGCAGCTCTGTGAAACATTTTACCCTCTTTTGGCTCATTGTTTTGGTTTTCCATCCAAAATGTTCTTCCCCTGAATTATGGTTTTTAGGCAGAACTTATACCCAAGTATTTACAGATAGAATTGAACTGGCTGTTTTGTTTTTTTTTTTTTTATTGTATGCACACATCAAAATTTTAGTGTTTTTGTGATGTCCATCACTGCTGGAAGAAGAATAAAACAGGTCTGGCTAAAGGTTTGCACAGGACTATACTGCAGGAGTACATAAAGTCAGCTTTAAGTAACATTCACGCATGCATTATCTCAGTGTGTGTGTGTTTGACTGTGCTTGGAAGGTCAAGTGTGTCCCATGGTGTAACTCTGGGACACATGCAGCTGTCTAATGAAACCACATGGAGTAAGCACAAACACACACACAGAAGGCAGGCATACGGACTATGGGTAAAATAACAGAAGTACATGACACATGAAGAACTGCTGATATTTTGAAACTCAATGATTATGAGATTTTGGAGAGAACTGTGTGTATTTAAGGAGTATATTCTGAAAGAAAAGGCTCCTTTAAAACAATTTCATGATAAAGTAAAAAGCTTGCTTGATTCTGTAATCAGTGAAGGAACCAGTCAACATTTGTATTTAAACATAACCTCAAGGATGACTGACAGCCACTGCTCTATAAGGTGTGTGCATACACTCACTGATCCTGTAGTCACTTGCTCTTACAAATACAAGTGAATACTCACTCATTCATAAGCAAACGCACCCACACGCAGGAACAGTAATATTGACGGAGAAGCCTTGTCCTCCTGCTGGACTAAATGTTAGAACAATATCCCTTCAAATAACCTTTAAGTCCATGAGGGAATATAGGTCACATTTAAACAGGGCTGCTCAAAAATAAACGGTGAAAAGTTTCCTAGACTGAGAAATGTGGGTGAAATTGTTATAATGATGGGAGAGGTGCAGGCAGAGAGAAGCAGCAGAGAAAGCTCCACAGTTTAAACATTTTAGAGTGATCTAAAATTAACTCCACTGGATGCATTAGTCCAACAGAATTAGTGTTTATGTTGCTCTCTGCCAGCAGTGCTGACATTTTACTATGTAAAATTTAACTATTGTTGTTCTACTAGTGGCCCTTTAGACTCAGCAACATTTGCAATGCTATGCTTAAGTTCTGTATTTAGCTCCAGTAGTTAGAGTACACACCTGGAGTCTGTGATACAGCTTCCAGCTACCAGCACAACCCTGTTTGAGGCTAATCTTTTTCTTATCCTTCACCTGGCATGATGATGTGTCCATGGCACTTTGTTTTTTCTTATAAACACATGCAGGCATGTTCAGCTAGTCTGGCCGATAAAACCTGCTCCTCTCAGGACTGGATTCGTACAGACTGTTTCATTGTTGTCTCCCTGGGGGCGGATCTCAGGAGGGATAGAGGGCGAAGGCAAGGAGATGGATGACTGACGGAGGGTGTCAAATCAAAGCATGCAGCCAAAAGAAATTATTACATTAACAGAAGCTTCCAATCTTTCTTCTATCTTACAGTAAACACTGCAGTGACAAAGTCCTTCTCTGCAGTCATTCATCTGTCATATTAGTATGTATAGCCTGTGCAATAATAAGGTCTAAATCAAGCATATATTTTTCTTTGCTGTTATTGTGTTAGGACAGAAAGCTTAATGAGCCCAGACTGGTTCGGTGTTAGATGGCTGATGCCAGGACAGCTGCAGTCAGAGGTCTGGACCTTTCATTACCTGAAACACTCCCCTCTCTGCTGGGAAAAGAATCACATTAGAGTGTTAAAAAGCAGTTGACAGTTCTTATAGCTTATTTCAGTGCTGCTGTGTCATTAGGGGGGATGGGGCCGAGATGTAAACCACACAGGGAAAGAGCCTGGGAAGATAGACGCAAGGAGTAATTATAAATGCAGAGAGAGACTCTGTTGTGACTGTAATTAACAGTGTTGAGTCTCAACACATCTCTCTCCTCTCCTTTCATCTGGATGCCTTACTGGTTCAGGTGATGATACATTTTAGTGTTAAGGCTTGAATGCTGGCTTAAATGGGCAGTTTGATGCAAAGTATGGTGGGAGTCTGTTGCAAAGAGGAGCCACCTCTTGCACATTAACAATCATACAGACTTAGGAAGGATATTTACTCCCCCTGATTCAGTGATGAAGGAAAGCAAAGCGATAAACTGGACCACTGAGACCCAGGCCAAAAAGATTATGTCATTATGGCACACATATTGCAGTGGAAACCATCGTAAAACTCTTCAGAACATCATGTAAAGGCCAAAGGGAAATACACCAAACAAAATTGTTCTCAGTAAGTCTCAAAGTTAGCCCTAAAACTGCCATCACTTGGATTTAATCAACTGTGATTCTGATTCTCCATCTTAGAGGGTCAGGGCAGTTCAGGTTGGGAGACAGGGTGTTATCACCTGGTCTGGAGCATGACAGCTATAGGGTAATGGTATTGGGTAACGATATTCTTTGAAAACTGATCAGAATTAATCTAATCTATTGGTAATTTGTGGTAAAACAGGCTAAAATATGCAAATTCCCTCACTTTAAATCTAGAAAATGTAAATAATCACAAACAGGTGAAATAATCTCACGTCGTTGGCAGGCTTTTTCCCTAACATACCACATGAGATTTTTTTGCAGTGTAAAATGAAATTGCAATTTTAAAAGACCTGAAAAAATGTCATTATCTTATATCACAGGCTGCCACAGATAAGAAAATGGCAATGTTCTCTGCTGTATTTGGCTCCATGTGGTGCTGTGCGGCTACAGCGGGTTGGCAGTGTTTGGCTTCACTTGAGCTACATTTGAGAGAGAGAGAGAGAGGAGAGAGCCGAGGTGGTTACTGTGTCTGTCAGTGTGTGTCAGTGAACTGAGCTATAGAGTTCTCAGTAAAACAGCAGAAGAGTATTTTTCCTTCTCACTGACACACACACACACACACACACACACACACAGTGCTGCATGCCTGCTCACATTCCTTCTGAAAGCTCAGCAGCCAATCAGCAACGAGCATGGAAATAAGATGGGTGTGTCTTTTTAAAGCTGGAGTACAGGGTCTGAACGGAGAGTAGAATAGAACAGAATAGAATAGAGTAGAATAGAACAGGACAGAATAGAATAGAGACAGAAACAGCAAGATCAGAATATGGCATTTAAACGGATGCAGGATAAAAAGAGTGTGTTTGTGTGTATGAGAGCAGAGAACCTTTGATTTTTGTACAAATGTAGACCAGAACAGAGTCGGACTGAATAGACCGTGAGTTCAAACCACCTCACAGCTTAGTGCACTGTCCTTACCTGACCTCACTCCTGCATGTGTGTGTTCATCTAATGATCCAAATCTGTATACGATGATTCAAAGCTGGACCGATCACTTGATTAAAACATTCTCTGGTTTCAGCTTCTTAAATGTGACATATATGACAGTTAAATGAATATCTTAGGATTCTGGAGGGTTGGTCAAATAAAACAAGGGATTTGACCCAAGAAATTACAATAGACATTTTTCAATTTTTCATTTTTTTCCAATATTTTATAGATAAAACACATAGTATTAATTGAGAAAATACTCTGTATATTAAATGATAACGAAAATAATCATTAGTTGAAACCTAAATTGAATGTACACTGAGGTG
The DNA here is from genome assembly GCA_037833715.1 of Toxotes lorentzi. Lineage (NCBI taxonomy): Eukaryota > Metazoa > Chordata > Actinopteri > Toxotidae > Toxotes > Toxotes lorentzi. The sequence goes on from JBBMJY010000017.1 coordinate 2,230,632, forward strand.
CACAATGTTCATGTCCACACTTCATATGTTTCGGTTCGGTTCCGTTCACACTCAACATGTTGTGAAACTGCCAGTTGTCACTGATTGGCCTCGTAGCATCTGTTCAGCTCAAACTGTAGCCAAAGCATGGTCACATTTAACAGGAATTGTTATGCACAAAAAATGAAAATAAAGTGGTTGTTACTGTCAGTGACATGGTTCACTTCAACTCTGTGGAAAGTCCGTGAAGGAGGGTTCAAGGTTCATCAATAACTAAAGTCTGAGGATTTTAGACTCCTACTTTAACTTAAAACAAGACTCAGGCCTTGATCCTGCTTGATTTTTTAAGATCAATTTAGTTGGTCTTCTTGGTTTTCCTGGAAGATGTAGTTAAATAATATTTTCTGAAATAGAAACGACACATCATGTAAATTACACAGTGTCACCATGCTTCTTTAAACACAGGAATGACTAATTTATTCAATGGGAAACAATTAGCAGTCAGAGGTCCTACTGATAATCACTGTCAGGTCACTTAATCTTGTTCTTAAGTGATCTGAGACATCAGCTCTTTAATGCCCACTCCTATTTCTTGTCTACACTGACTCTTCCCTCATGGTCATTAACAGGGCACACACTGTACTGAGGTAAATAAAATTCATAGCAGGAAGTGTGTGAATCCCTGCTGTGCTGCACAGCTGAGCACACTTTATTAAAAACCAACAAGCTGATGTCTCTCTGTGTCCGTTCACTGTATCCTCCACATTTTAACCATCTTACAACAAAGACTTCTTGACAGGCTGTTGTCCACGCTGGTAACACTCTCCAATTTTCAAATTTAGTTTAAACAGCTCGTTTTAGCCAAAACAGCACATGTACAGTTGCACTGCAGTTCTCTCCACTCATCTGTGTTTTGCTATTCTTCCATCATTGAAGCTGCTTCAATCAATATTTTATATTAACAATGGATGAAATGTCTGTATGTGATGTGAAAGATGGTGACAAGCTAACAAAGAATCTGCAGCTTCTTAGAGGTTCAGAGCTTTACAGCAACTTTCAGCTCCTTCTTTTTTTTTTTTTTTGATTTTGTGCCCCAAAACTTATGCGTGTCCACTGCTGGGGCAGAGAGCCACTGCGCCTTCTGATCTCATTCATGTCCATCAGTGACATTGGGAAATCTCTGGTGCTGTGATTCATGATCCATACAACACAACTGCAGATTATAGATTGAGTAGGGATCATTACTTGGTCCATTCACTGCATTTCAGTATGGATAAGCGTTGGATAAGCAGCCATCCTTTCCCATGTCCTCAGTGGTACAGCCCAGTCTAGCGGGTTCACAGCAGAGTGGACTACTTTATTTAGAACAAAGACAGAGGGGTATAAACCACAAGCAGACTGCACGGCTGACTCACTGACTAGAATAAAGAAAAACTGTTTAAAAAAGAGAAGAGAATGGCACAGAATGGGAAAAAGAGACAGCGATGAGAGTACGTCCTGCTTGTGCAGTCAGTGACGCTGTGATATTTATCATTAAACTCTGTGCAGCAGTGAAACAGTTCTCAGTCTGTCCTCAGTGTTTCAATAAATTAAGAGAGCAAAACTCGGTCAAGCATGCCATGCACAGTGGGCATGGCAATGTACTTTTGGCATTTTGTGGCCGGAGGTGCACAGCACACTCACAGGTCTCCTGGAAACAAGGTAGAGGAGGAATAAATTGTCATAAATTAAGGGCAGGTAGCAATTATCGCATCACAGTTAGATTTGACTGCGTGTGCATGCAACAGCATGGGCACTGCTCTCAGAGCCGAGCATGAAACAACTCCCCATGATGACCCTTTAGTATTAGTGGAGAAGTTTGTATTTTTTCTTATTTAACACATACTTGTTTCCTGTCGCACCACTTTTGCTTCGTCAACCAACACAGCGATGATTGTATTGATTAAAAAGCCACATCCTGTTGTTCATTACAGCCACAGTTTGTCCTACACTGAAATTAAAGACGCGAAGTCTCAGGTGCTGAGGGAGGTGATGCATGCAGCTGTTGCCCTGGGTAACCTGTTGTTTTTGGATGAGGATATGGGGAGAGGAGTGGTGGGAACAGGTGGTTTTTGAGGGGGCTTAGAAGATTTAATTGTCGTCTGATTTTTCTCAGGCTGAACTGTGTGTGTCTTCGGCATCTCTCGAGTGTACGAGTGTCTCGAGTATTTTTACTGCAGAACTGAGCTTTGTGCACATGAAAAGTGTGTGATTATTCTGCAAATGCATAGAGCTAGTGCAGCAAGATTTAATTAAATGCAGCAGATAAAGCACGTATGACTAAGTGTGATAAACAGCTGACAGCTGATAACTAAAAGTTACTTCTAATTTAAGAATAATAATAATTTAATTTGATTTAATTTAATATAAGAATTAAAAGTTAGAGGCAATTAAGACAGAAGATTAACTACTTGATTTCAATATTATTTAGGGCTGTAACAAGTGATTATTTATTGTCACTTATATTCATTGTCAAATTATTCAAGAAGCCCATGGAGGCTCCCTAAGAGGTCTTGTTTTGTCCAACAATCTTTCCAAATCCAAAGTGATTTTTGGACATTGTTACTTCAGAAATTATTTAAATCATTAATCAAAACAGTCACAGACAGTCACATACCTGTCAGTTGACAAATTGATTCACAGACTAATCATTTAAGCTCTAATATTATTTACTTAAACTTAATATAACACTTAATACTAATTAAGACATGTATTATTGTGTAAGTTGATTAAGAAACATGTGAAACATGAAACAAATTAAAGTTTGATTAAGAAAAAAAAACTTGAAAAGTTAGTTGGAAAGTAATGAAGACCAATATAGGCAATGTATTTACTGTACATTGATCAGTTAACAGTCTGATGCACACACAAACACACACACACCCCTTCTCATTAATCAGATGTGCTGAGGACTGCAACACCTGCCAGCTGAATACACACACACACACACCGCAAGTTAACCAGTAACTCGCCACCAGCCTCTGTCTGTGTTCCCAGTCTAACATTTTGGTTTACACAATTAAACACACACTTACGCACGCAGTGTAATGGGCCCCGGATGTCAGTCAGGATCTAATAACTACACCGCCCTCCTGAGGTCCGGCTCCGGGCGGAACAGGCAGTGAAGGTGCGTTTGATTCAAGGGACTTTAAATGCACACAGCTGACTTCCAGCAGAAAGAAACAGCACGACTGTATAGTTCATACGCATAATTATGAGAAGCCAAGGCATGTCCAGCTAGGTTAATTAGCTATTAGCATAAAGACTCACCACATTAGTGAGGAAATCTCCGTCGCTGAGTTCCTCCAGGTCCAACAGGTTGGTCCCTCCGGACGGATAGAGTTTCTCTGCTGCTAAACTGTCTAAGATAGACTCCATCATGACTGTGTGTGTCTGTGTGCAGCTCACTGGACTGATGGTCAGTAGCTAAATGGACTGGTCGTGAACGCAAATCTGGAGATCAACTCATTAAAATGAAGCGGTTTGTTTTCAAACGGCCGCCGCGCGCTGTCTTCAGTGTCCTGCCGTTATTTACGCCGCCTGGATGTGAACCCGGTGAGTCGAGCTGAGTCCGGCCGCCGCTTTCTTCCCTTCTCTCAGAGGCAAAACTTGAAAAATGTCGAAAATTCACATCCTTCTCCTGCTGTGGCGGAGACGCTGCTATCCATCCAGTTGTGAGCGTGCAGCTGACTGTCCGCTTGCGTGCGCTGTCTCACCCACACGGTAATGAATATTCAGCGAAACCCCGCCCCGTGGCGTCAAATCACGAGCACGCGCGTTGGCCTTAATTAAGCTCTGTTAAATGGTATTCAAATTAACTTAATTAAAGCTAGTTAATTAAGTATACTTTATGTTCTAAGTATTTAGATCACATGCCTAAATGAAAGTATTTCATTAAAAACTTACAACTACTTAAGTACTTTAAGTATCAAAAATAAAAGTACCCATTTTACAGACTGGTCCTTGTCGGTGTTTTATTATTTTCCTGCTGTAACATTATCGTTGATGCATTAACATGAGAGCAGTATTTTAATGTTGCAGTAACTACTACTTTATATGGTAGTCTGAAAAAAAAAAGCTAGTGACTACAGCTGTAAACTAAATGATGATCTCAACTTCTGCTGACTCTGGAGTCAAAGTATGAAGTATCAGAAAATGTAAATACTCAGGTAAAAGTACAAGTACCTTAGAATTGCACGTAAGCACAGTATTTGAGTTAATGTACTTGTACTGAACCTTGTGAAAGGTGTATTGTGATCTGTTTCTACAATGAGGTATGTGTGTTTGTGTGAAAGACAAAGTGACCATAGACACTGTTTTGACACCCCAAGAAACTGCCTCCAGCTACAACACACACAAACAAACAAACAAACAAACACACACACACAGCAAAGTGGGCATGAAACAGATATTTCTTTCCCCTCTATGATTGCTGAGGCTCATCCATCTCATCCTGCCCTGGATTGTTTCTCCTCTGAGACACTGAGATACCTGTACAGCAGGGCGAGAGAAACCATGTCCATTGTGTTGCAGGTACCAGAGGTGCATGTGTGTGTACTGCAGCTCTGACCTGTTACACAAACTGGCTAGATTTCAGTGAGAGAGACATGTGAGAAGGACATTTCCAAGGGTTATTTATTTACTTATTTACGTCTTTGTAGCTGACAGCAGTGCCATCCCTAGAACCACTCAGTCCATCCAACATTTTAGTCCAGACGGAAAAATCTGCCCAGAGGATGAATCCATACTGACACTGGTCCCAAAGCATTGCTCAGCACTGGGGCCTTTAGCATTTATGTTATCCAGAGGTTTGGAATCAGACTCTACTACTCTACTAATCAGAAGAGACGTCCAACTATGTCCTAACACCAGTGACTCTGGATCTCATTTGGACTCAAGGCTTATGAGCACATATTCAGGACAAACTGTAGGCCCCTGATTGTACTGTCCAATCAAGGTCATATCAGAGGGTGTGGTAGAGGTGAGAAGACAGAGCTCCTTTGTCATAATGGACTACATTGATTACCATCAGGTATCTGTGTGTATGTTTTATGTTCCTATTCAAACCATAGTTGCTAACTGTTACATAATGATCTCCTGTTACTCTTCAACCTCTATCCACGGGACTTCTTCTCATTTCCGTCCCTGTTTTACTTTATCTTTGTTTCCTTCTCGATTATTCCTGCTCTCTCTGCTTCCACTCCTTCCTTTTTCTCTGTCCACATATCAGTTTACGGAGGTGTCCCACCCCAAGGGACAGGGTGTCTCTGTTTTTCCCTCACACACATTGGTGTTGTGTAACAGTGGTGACCTTCCAATGACTACGGTAATTCTGTTCTCAACCTAACTAATCCTAATTCACATTTAAAAGTGGAGTTTCTGGACACCAGTGGCACCGTGGAGCAACATTTTCACGAGATGATGTAGTGCTATAGGAAGCCACTGGTTTGTATTTATGTATGAAATCAATTTGGAAACAAGTGTCCACCTCCTCCTGGACCCAGCAAACAGTCAAGGATGTAGAGTAGAGTGAGATGCAGAGATATTTAACTCTCATATATTGTTGCAGGGTACATAGATGTTCACCTTCACACAGGATTGGAGCAGTGAATTTGATTAATGTATTTATTTAAAACAAATCAGATTTGTACAAACTTATCAGAAACCCAAAGCCTGAGTTTTTGTCAATTTGAAAGCAGCAGCTCTCTGATTGGTTGTTCATCTGTTGATGCACATCTTGACAGGCAGCTCCCTGATTGGCTGCCGGTGTGACGATGCGGATATGACTCATCCTCTATTCTTAGCCGGAGAGGTGATACAGGGTTCTGAACTTTCATCGCCTTGGTGACCGCTGTGATGTCATCACCTCTCGTCGTTGCCATCATCCTCTCCAGTCCCCTCGCTGTCTGTCTCTGGAATCCGCTCGGGTTCGTCAGCAAGACAGTTGATAAGAGCAGTGGCATCGGAGCACTGAGGGGGAAAACACACAGTTCATGTGCATCTGTGTGAGCCAGTGATGAGTTGACTCTCCACCACACTATCACCCCCAGACAATTCCTATTAGTCCTCACATCGTCTCTGTTTCTCGGCCCCTGTGCACAGGCATATTCCCAGTCGCACCCGCTCATGACTGTGAATATAAATTCACACTTTGATATTAATGACTCCTGTGTCCAAGCAGTCTTAAAGGAGTAGTCAGGGCTGGCACAAGACTTTTTGGGGGCTCTAATCAGCACTCCCTCCAACCACCACCACCACCACTCAGCTTACTGCCCCACCTGAAATATAACTAGTACCAATGGTAGTGTACTGGATCCTGTATGGGAAAGGCTGGGTCAACCAGTGAAAACTTAAACAGAGGAGAAATTAAAGAATGCAAATATGTTGAAAAGCCACAAAAATGTGGTTTGATGCAAAGAGTATCAAAATGATTGTACGTTTGCAGCCCAAATAGGTAGCTATCTGTGCAATTTCAACCTCTGTGTTTGTGCATAAAGCCCAGAGGGGGGCCTGTGGTTGGTGGTAGCTGGGTGGAGGAGTTGATGTATAATAAGTAGGGGCGGACAGGGTGGTGAGTATACAGCCAATTTTCCCATAATGTCTTTACAAGTGGCTGGAGATAGAGCAGCCTCTATAAACACAGCAGTCAGACTCAGTGTTGCAGAAACTGAGCAGCTCTTATTCATCTTCCTTTCTCTGCTCCTTACAGACAAATAAGATGCCAAAAGAGCAAAGTGTTTTCCTCCCCTGTTATAGTCTGTCTTCTTTTCTGTCACTCACCATGTTGCTTTTTCCGCTCTCTCTGTTTTCAGATGTCTCTCACTGATCTTAAAGTTCAGAAGTTTGGAGTGAGCAGTAAGGAGAGAGGGATACGCGGGGTGAAGGACAGAGAATGAGCTGAATAAGGCCAAGACTGTAATCAAAGCCAGCCTCATTCTTTACACACTGTTACATCATCTACACACTCCTACAGCAAGGCCAAGTTTACTGTGTTACCTAAGAACTGATGGACTTCAGGGACTGGTCCATTGATTGGCCTGCAGCATCTTTGTGTTCTTATAACATCAAATTATAAAAATAAACCTATGTGAAGGTAACGAAGTTCACAGAAAAGAAAAACGTATGTGGAGACAAGGACATCACACCCATCTGTGATTCTTAATCGTTTCATCCCAAAACCACGTGCATTAATCTGCTGCTGTAACATCCTCCACTCTCCTGTGCAGGTTGTACACAGGTCAGGGCTCTGTGCGGGCTTGCCAACTTCTTATATACAAAACTGAACTAGGGTTTCCACATACATTTGGCCATATAATGCATTTGACCTACTGTGTGACTGTGATGAGTCTGCACCAGATCAAATGACTGTGCCGCCCTCTACTGGAGAATGAAACACATTACAAACCCCTATGAAAAATGCCTAAATGCATCGGATTATATCCTAACTACACTGAGCAGCTTTTCTTCTAAAATAACTTGATGAAGTTTTTAAATCATCAGTGATTTGCAGAAGTGGAGTTCATACTAATCAGGAGGTTTTATTTCTTCCATTTTCCTCCACACTTGCCGATTGATAACAGGATTCAACATCTTTGTGTGTCAATACTACAGTGCTGATATCATAAAACCAGTCCGGGAGTAAAACTGCAGTGCTGATATGAAAACAGACAACACACACAGTTTTCTCAAATGTCCCACTGTAACTGTAACTGGTGAATGGTTTGTTTGCTGTGGTCACCACTGCATGGTCTTAGATCGGGTGAGTTTCTTGGTCAGAGCGTGGCGAACTGTCAGCATGTAGGAGCGACGGTCGGGCAGAGGCCGCTGCTGATCCAACACCAGCCTGTTGGACACAACAAACAATATGTCACCAATAACTGCTTTCAGCTACAACTCTCAAAACTTAAGAAGAATGGATGTAATGTGGAACAGGGATGCAGCTTATGTTGTGTGCTTATGTGCAGCTCAAACACACCGAACGAGTTGAAACACTGCTGCTTCCACAGGTGAAACAGCTTCAGCCACAGACAGCTCCTTGAAACCACACCTACACACACACACATTAAACACGTTTGAATTTCTCTTTATTAACAAACACAAATACAAGGCACCAGTATTTATCTATGGGTTGATTTTAAACCAGTGAAAGTTTATATACAGAATAATTAAGTTACTCCAAACTGAACAGAAGCTGGTTAGATCATTTATATCTCAGTACTGTGAAGAAGTAGAAAATAATAGTTATTAAAGTACAGTTTTTCATTATAATTTAAGATAAATGAAAAGTTTAGCATTAGTACAAACTACTGAACCAACAGAACCATGCAAACCCACATACCTTAAATCCTTAGCCAGTCTCTGTCCTTCCTCTGCTGTCACCTCTCGTCCTATTTCCAAATCTGCCTTATTGGCTACTAGCACTGTAGGAACAACTGACACACACACACACACACACAGTAAAGACAATAAACCAATATGATAAAATGATGATGATTTCTCTGTGTCCTGTCAACACATTACCTACAGGGCACAGGATGGTCTGCCAAACATGGAATGTGTGTCCACTCCGTGTGTGTGTGTGTGTGTGTAAAGATGACAATAGACAGATGTCAAACAGAGTACACACAGAGACTCACTGCATTTTAATAGCAAACACAGAGAACACACTGTTCCTCTGGAGATCATACAGCTGGTTCAGTAGTTCAGCAGTTAGCATGTTAGTTAGTTTAAGTTGTGTGTCTAAGTCATTTTTACACAGACACTGACACTATAATATACAGTTTAGTTTCTGTTTAGAGAGGTCAGACCTTAATATTAACAGATGTCCTCCCAAAACTTGTTTTAACACATGCAGTCCCTCTGTGCAGGATTTGAAAAATCTCAGAGTTGTATTATTAAAAAAAAAAAAAGTCATACACTATCTAATGTCACAGTCGGAGGACTCTTTGCACCTTTCTTTGAGTGTTCCCTCGGACAGTGAGTAAGTTAGTTCCCTACCCAGACTCTGTTTGGTTTGTTCGATGAGTTTCTTGAGTTGCGGGACCTCCAGGAAGCTGAGGCGTTGTGTGATGGAGTAGAGCAGCAGGAAACCGTCAGCCCAGCGGATAGATGACTCCAGAGAAGCCACAGAGCTCTCCTGGAGAACATAATGTCTCTTGAAGTAACCATATGGGGAACACTGATTGAAGATTGATGCCACTCTCTCGCTTGTACATTAAATATGAAGCTGAAAGCAGCAGGTGATTAGCGGAGCAGCAAAGTTATAAGAGACTAAACCCACCTTACAAGCTATGTCCAAAATCTCCAGATCAACGGCTTCCTGGTCCACTACCCGACTACATCTGTAGGTCACCTCTGTGGCAGAGTAACACAGACCTATTACTTATTTCACTCAGTCAGTCAGACGATGCAGTGATTAAAGTAATGCATCCAGTTATTTTCTCCACGTCCATAATGTTTTTTGTAATAAACACTTACTGCAGTCTTACCCTTTTTATGGTCGTATTCGCCAATGAAGCGCTTGGTTATGAAACGAACACACAGTGCTGGAGACAAAAAACAGACATGGTGACTGGAGAGTGAACAGCCAAAAACACAACAGACACACACTAACTAACATTTCTATTAAATACTCTACACTCACACACAGGAAGTTTGATTTACACATTTGCATCTGGTCTGTGTGTTTATGTGTTTTGTGTTGGTTCTCACTTTGGGAATTATCCTCTTTGTGATGTTACCTGGTTTGTTTAGACAAATGCACAAGTGCTTTCTCTGTTTGGGTGGAAGGAGTCTGGATGGGTTCATGTTTGTTTGACTTCTGCGTCTGGTGTTTGAGGGCTCACTGTATTTTCTTCACACAGGACACATTAAAAGGTTAGTTAGGCCTGTTCCAGTTGTTATTTGAGCCTTTAGAGATGAGTTTTCATTCATTTTGAGGAACTAAACTCTCTGCACAGCTACATATATGACTATTCCTCTCACACAACAATGATAGAAAATGCAGTTTTAAATACGCTGGATTCAGAATAATTCTAAGAGCATGCAAGTTTATCCATCTAGTTTTTGGAAAACACCCTGTATCTTTCACTTTGCTTATTGAGACCATAGCCCAGCAAACATGTCAGCTGTTCCTAGTAAATATCCTAAACATGTACATGTGAACATGACTAAATTAAATCTGCTGTAAATACAGGTGCCCAATATGAAACTCTCATAAATTCACAGCATTTAAATAAAGGTTACACTGGATTTAATAATCACCAGTCATGCATGAAAAGCAGTTTCTCATACGGATCTGTTCTCCAGCCATGCCAGGCAGTGGTTTGACATTTACGCTTCAATGCTCGGGGTGAGAGGGGTCGACCTCAAACCTGTATAACAGCTCCATATTAAGCAAAATCTCTTAAACCGTGAACAAAATTTAACCCTAAACTTAACCACTTCTATTTCCTTAAACTGGACTTTGTCACATCGTGAACATGTGACCATGTGTCCAACCTAAGATGCTGTTACATAAACCAGTTTATGCTCATATTCCCATCCTGTCCCTCTGCCTTCTTGTCTGCCTTTCTCTGTAGTTTACCTGTTTTTCCAGTGTTCTGAGCTCCCAGAATGAGGAGTTTAACTGGAACCATTTTCCTGCCGAGTCCACTATTAGTCCACTGTCTGTCCTGCTGTTTGTCCCTGCATGAAAACTCTATCGAGAAGAGCAGTCAACTTTAAGATACAAGATATTTACACACAAATGCATATGGAGTTATGGAACTATAACTAAACACAATCTTAGTAGCATCACTACACTATAGATTTCAATAATACTGACCTGTAAGTAGAAATAAATTCCAGATACAAAGAGTGTGTTCGGTCTGAGACACTGAGCAGACAGAGAATGAAGAGACTGTCTTCTCTCCTTTCCTGCCTGTTTAAGTGAGTCCCTCTCTGCTTGTGTTTGGTTTTAAGAGCTCTCTCTCTCTCTCAGTGAGCAGTATATGACAAGAGTCATTTGTTTGGAGGAGCAGTGTCCAACTCCAGACACCAATATCACGATCTGGATCCATTCACGGCACAGTATAAACACTGTTTTTAGGGACTTTCGGTGACTTACAATCACCTCAAAGTCTTACTCCGAGTCCTGAAACAAAGCCAATGTCGCACCCAAATCCAAAACTTAACTCCCCACTAAACAGAATGGCTTTGAGACTCAGCTGATCATACTCCATAGTGAATTCTGTGTCTTTTAATGTTTGAGGTGTAACACTTCAATTTAGATTTCAACTGAATTTAGATTTAAGCTGAAAGGACAGAAGGTAATGTTCACAACCTGTGGATTAAAAAAAAAAAAAAAGTCATACACAATCACTAAACTGGAGTAAAGACGTCAGTAAGATTTTATTCATATTTCATATGTTTCTCAGAATTGTTCCACAAAGCTCGTTCTCACGAGTGAAAACAATTTAACAGTATACAACAAGCATCAAGGACAACTTTAAATTAAGGAGCAACACTGAGCGTCTTCAGAGAAGTGTGTGGTCTGTCAGCAGATGAGAGAGAGTTTTTTGTTGTTTGGATGTGGGTGTTTTTGGGTGTTCAGCAAACCGATGGCTCGTCGACGGCAGCGGCTCCTTCTGTGACGGCTTTGACACATTTGGCCATTGTCTGCGAAGCCCTGCTGATGGAGTCTGTACACAGAGAGAGCAGGTGCAAGAATTTTATTTTACATTTCTGGATTCTTTATTTTTACCAATATATCTACTAATTAAAACAAACAAAAAAAAATACCTGTCATGTAGAAGTCCTTTACAGTGAGTTGAGGTGGTACCAGAGGAGCTGCTAACAGGTCCTGCTTCACTGCCTGAGAGTGAGGAAACAGCTCAATCAAGAGGAAAACATATCTGTCTCTCATGCTACTGCTAACTTTTGTCAATATCTCCAATGTCCTGTGCTCATATAACAACGAGGAATAACAAAGACTGAGCTCCAAATTCTGAGCAGAAAAAACTTTACCTTGGCGAGTTCATTAGCTTGTTTGAAGTAGTTTGCGTCCTCTACGTCGTCATAACGGACCAGATTTGGAGAAACCTCAGCTAGTCTGGATCGTACCTCGTCCGAAGTGTCGTAGGGCAGTGTCACACCAGCGAGCTGCAAACACACAGAGACACTTCTTTGGTCAGATCAAATGTTAATTAGCAGTATGAACATTTGTATTAGTCAGTAACTTCCTGCTTACTTCAGATACAGCTCTGATGATCTTCCAGTCCTCTCTGGCCACTCCAGGAGCAGTGACGGCCACCCGGGTGTGTTGGCTCCTGCCTTCAGTGTTGACATAAGTGCCATTTTTCTCTGTGTATGCTGCGCCAGGTAGGATGATGTCTGCCATTGGTGCTCCTACGTCACCATGGTGACCTGGTGGGGTTGAAAATATATATCATAATATTCTCAGACACTTTAACTTTCATGTTTGCCTTTTACTCTCATGTTATCTACTGAATGTGTGAATAGATATTGTGGCAGATGTGTATGTGTGTGTATGTACCCTGATAGATGATGAGGCTGTCTTTAGGCAGGTCGGCTCTGGTGATGCAGCCGGCATCAGCTCCCAGCAGGAACAGGACTTTGGGTGGATTCTTCCTGATGGCATCAACTCCGGCCTTGTAGCCCAGATCCAACGCAGCCACCTGACTGGCCACTCTGGTAACACAAACACACACAAAGTATGAACAGGAGGCATCAACTCATAAGTTTGTCTTGAAAGCTTCAAATGAGTTTACACTTTGAAACACTGCTGTGTTTTACCTGTGCAGGACATTGAGGACTTTCCACCCTTCCTCCACTCCACTGCTGGTTCTGACGTTCTGTGCGATGGTGGAGACGGTGCTCAAAATGGCGGCTCCGTCTTCTCTCTGCAGAGCGCTGCTGCCCACAACCACTACTGGACGCTTAGCAGTTGAAAGGACCTGGAAACAGGGAAAGAAAAGGAAAGATTCAAATAAAAGTCCCCAGAAATTCAGATGAACGCTGAAAAAAAAAAAAAAAATCACACCAGTTCATTATGTTCCACAAAATTCCCTCCAAGCTGGTCAGACTACGTGTGTGTCCATTACCTGGCAGAAGGGGTGTGTGCCATTAGCCAGCTCCTTCAGTACTGAAGTGTCCTCTCCCAGGTGGTCGTATGTGTAGCTCAGGTCAACATTGTGACCCACCATGGCAACGCGCAGCTCATTATGAAGCCAGCTGACAGAACAGATAGGCAGAGTGAAGCAGATACAATCAGGTGACCAAGTGAGCGACAAACTGATAGTCCATCAACTAACGTGTACAGATGACTGACTAGTGCAAAGTGTCTTCAAGGTTAATCTAATTTCTTGCATTTTTTTTAAAAATCTGTCCTTTGCGAGATAGTAACTGCAAACTGTGCTGTGTGAGTTTACCTCTTGCGGATTCGGGCGTTGAACAGCGGGGCTTCATAGCGTGGGTTGGTTCCTATGAGCAGCAGCAGGTCACAGTCCTCAATGCCCGTGATGCGGGAGTTCAACAGGTAGTTAGAGCGCAGGTCAGTGCTGCAGAGAGAGCAAAGAGAAACAGTCAGAGGATGAAGCTGGTGACACACTGAACAGCTAAAGAGACTGTGGGAGCCATGTACATCATACACTTCCCTTTTCACACTTCCCTTCTCCTGCATTATTTAAGCTTATAACCATCATGACTTACCCTGCCCCTGACATAGGGAAGATCTCCTCAGTGCAGAGGTTTTCTGAATTGAGTCTGTTGAGGAGGTCTTTGAGGGACACCAGAGCTTCAGCGTCGGCCATCCCTCCTGCTATGGCTGCAACCTCACTGCCCTGCACGCTCTGCAGCTACACACACAACACACACAGACATGTATTTATGCATACAGGTTCAAATAATAAAACTTGGACGCCTCAGATATCACAAATGACCGAGACAGAGAGACATATGGCTACAGGAAAACAAAACATAAATATCTCCTATCAACATACTCTAACTATAGAAAGAAGACTTACTGCTCCAGCAACACGAGTGAGAGCGTCCTCCCAGGTGGTGGGTGTCAGCTGACCTGAATCATCCTTCACCATTGGCTGAGTTAACCTCTGTCTCTTCAGACCATCATAAGCGAACCTAAGAACAAACATTTTAGGATTTCAATCTGAAACATGTTAGCAGGTTCATATTTTCTGGCTTGGGTCCGTCTGTGTCCCACCTGGTCTTGTCAGAGATCCATTCTTCATTGACGTCTTCATTCAGCCTGGGCAGCACCCTCATCACCTCACCTCCTCTTGTGCTCACCACGATGTTGCTTCCCACAGCATCCAACACATCGATCGACTCGGTTTTCCTGCAAAGAGAGCAGAAGGTGAGACTAAAGAAAACAGAAGCTAAAGTGAACACACTAACTGTTTCAAACTCTTCCTACCTGGTTTCCCATGGTCGTGCAGTGAAAGCGTAGGGTTTGGAGGTGAGAGCTCCAACAGGACAGACATCGATAACATTGCCCGACATCTCAGACATGAACATCTTCTCTACGTATGTCCCGATCTGCAGGTTGTTTCCTCTTCCTGTCGTTCCCAGGTCTTCAACACCAGCGATCTCACTGGCAAAACTTCACATAACACACACAGGAATCCATGAATATGTGATAAGTGTCTCATATATTTCACTACTTGAAATAAAAACAAAAAACAATCTGATTATCACATTATTCCTGATACATGCAAGTATGGACGTTTATGGTGCACTTACCGGACACAGCGTGTGCACTGGATGCAGCGGGTCATGATGGTTTTGATGAGTGGCCCGATGTTTTTGTCCTCCACTGCTCTCTTCCCTTCTGTGAAACGACTGCGATCTGAACCAAACTGCATGGACTGATCCTGGGACACAGTGTGCAGAGTGTTAATAAGGTAAAAAAAAAAAAAAAAAAAAAAAGTGAAAACTGTCCACAGTGAGCTGGGTTTATTACTGACTTATTCAAACTTTATTTATTGCTTTAGGCACCACAAACTCAATTCCATTCCCTTCTACTGTTTTACAATCACAGCTAATGTCTAAGCAGCAGATATGTCTTTCTGCATGGATACCACTAAAATAAATGGCAAAGTGTGTTTTTTGTGGGTGAACTGGCCCTTATATAACCTCATCCTTTAGTCACCTGCAGGTCACACTCTCCTCCCTGATCACAGATGGGGCAGTCCAGTGGGTGATTGGCCAACAGGAACTCCATCACTCCCTCCCTGATGACACAAACATACACATTCATCAAGCTCCTTTACAGCAGTTTATTAACCAAGGTGACATTTTAAACTGAATCATATGTGAATTTGTACCTGGCTTTGCGTGTTTTCTCTGAGTTGGTGAGGATGTTCCAACCCTTCATGACCGGCATGGCACAGGCTGCTACCGGCTGAGTGCACACAACAGCACACACACATCAATTAGACATTAATGCTACAAACACTTACAGTATTTTCTGCATCTACTCTGTCTGTGTTCTTTGCTCAAACTGATGCTTGTTCAGTCTAGTGGCTACTAAAATGATCTGACCACAGACAAACAGATGCACTCTGTTACCTTTGGAGCTTTCTCAATCTCCACCAAACACATACGGCAGTTTCCTGCCACTGAGAGGCGCTCATGGTAACAGAATCTTGGGATCTGGATTCCCACCTTCTCACAGGCCTGATAGGGAAGGGAAAAAGACATCAGCCAACAGCAACAACAAAGAGTCAGAGAAGCTACACTCGGATACTTCTTACCTGCAGGACAGTAGTTCCAGGCTCCACCTCCACTGGTTTTCCATCCACAAACACTTCCACCATGTTGCTGGCAGCACGCACTGGAGTACGCGCTGAAAGTGCACACAAAAGGACACATTTGTTGAAATTCTACTGATAAAACATATTAAATATATACTCTGTTTCCACAGAAGTGTAACAGATACATCTTGAAACAAAGCAGACATGCATCAACTACAAATATATGTGAAAAGCCTCAAATAACCTTGTATAGACACAAATAAACACACACACACTTGGATCTTACCAGTACTGGATGGAGCCAGGCTGCCCTTGGTGGCTCCGGCTAGAGCTCGGCCGACGGTCGGCAGTCGCAACATGACGCTGAGTGAGGAAAACAGACAGAAAGCAGTCAACATATGAACTAACCTTATTCTGAAATGCCATGTACCAAACTCCATGGAAAAAAAATCTGACTTGGTTTTGGGGGACGTGAGCACCAAATCATCAATACAGCCAAGTGTACATTAAAATCTAAAAAGAAGTAATAACAATAAACTTCAGCAGGGCCACTAAATATATCACTAATAAATATACAAGGTGAAGTTCTGAACATAAATACTGACAAATAAAAGCTGTATTAATTCTGCTTTTAAGCCAAAAAACGCTGACAGCAGATGTCAACATTTCTGTAGGTTTTGGGGTGTAGAAAACATTATCAATTTGCTAAATGTGAGATGAACACATGATTAATATTTTACAATATATTTATCTTTACATATCTGGAGCACCTTCACTTCAGTCTCTTCTCCATATGCTGGACAACCTCAAAAATTACTACACACCGAATAAACACATTCTCCAGAGACATCACCTATTGTAGGGTTGTTGTTGGGTACTAAATACGTTTGTGCAGGTTCAGTTGATAAACTCGAAGCCCGGTGACAGCATATGTAACCGGAGCTACGGCTGATAGCGCTACTTAGCTTAGTAGGTGTCACTGTCAACAATAACAAGTGATAGAGTGTATTGTCACTCTATCACGTAACGATTCAAGGAGATAATACGCAGAGGACAAAGGTTTTTTTCCCAAAACATACTGAGATAATTTCATAGTTACATATAGTTTTGAGCAAGCTGGACAAGAGAAAAAGTTAAAAGTAGCATGAACCTTCCAATGAGGACTCCTTGTTGGAGGCTAACAGCGTTAGCTCAGAGAACTACTCAAGGACACGGGCACTGCAGTGTTGTAAGAGGGTGACTAAGGGTAATAAGGTCAAACACATCATTTTCCACTGGCCTTGCAATTAAATAACACAGCGATTTAAATGTGTGTAAGTGCACAGCGTGTAACTCCTTCTTACCTTTCGCTATTTGGCCTTCTTGACCAGAACAGCGGTGAGTTTTACTACCAGTCTAACAGCTATGGCGTTGTTAGCGGAAATAGCACAGTGTCCTACTTCCGTTTGAAACGAGATCCCAGATTTCACAATAAAAGTGACACCTTCACTTTTGTCAACATCAATTTCTTTTTTCTTTTACTTTAGTGATTTTTTTTTTTTTACACTTTATGTACAATAGCTATACAAAACGTTGTACAAGCCAAGGAGATCCTTTTAGTCTGCAGTCCATTCAATTGACCTTCATTTCTCAGGTTCTAATTCAATTAAATTAATTTAAAAATATTGAAGCTCGCCTTTTTTGTTCTTCATATCTTTAATTATCGTACCATTATGCTTGAGTTAAACAATAAAATGATGAAAGCAGGGACCGGAGACATTCCATTTGGATGTGTGGATGTAAAATTTACCAAGGCTGCCCAACAAGTGAATTATGTAGGGAAATGTTCACTTCCATCCCACTAACCACACGATATACCTTTACATCAGCCACATCAATCTGCACTTCAGTTCTCATTTTTCTCTATCTTAAAAAAAAAAACAAACAAAAAACATAAAACTAATGAAAAACGTTTCTCTGTCTGAATTACAAAATTCACTAACATAATCTATATTTAACTTAAATAATTTATTTTTCAGGGTAAAATAGCTTGTTTACCGTTAATAATAATAATGCAGTACTTATGTTGGATTTAACAAGCCTTCTCCCACCGCATATCACCCCGAACTTCGACTACTTTTCCCATGATGAACCGCGTGTTCACCGGAAGTAGCTACGTGTTCGTTTTCGCGACAGTTCAGGAAGCGTCTATAAGCAGCTACAGAAACGAGCAAGAGTCGGTGCTTTCTCCTGCGAAGGAGTGCAGCAAAACAGGTAAATATTCTGCAGAATAAATAAATGTAGTTGCTTATCTGCTTCCAAACAGTCACCGCTGCGTTTATGTCAATTCTGTTACAAATGAGACAGACCAGGCCTTCTCATGTTATTAAACTAGTTAGCAACAAGCTAACTGTGTCTGCTAGCGTCCACTAACTTAAATACATTAAATATATCAGTGTTTTTCGGGGGTGAAACTGATATTGCTCAGTAGGTATCTTATGTTATTAGTTTATATATGAAGGATTTTGAGTTTTTTGGATGTTGTTCAGTCCAAATGTAGCACAGGTTTGCAGTAGCACCCTCTGTTTCTGTGTTGTCATTTTTATTCCCTCAGTGATGGGAAATTATTGTTTTGCTGTCCTTATTTGTTATGATTCAGTGTAAAGCATAGGGATCATCTATAGGGAAATTCTGGACAAGATAACCTTCAGAATAACACAAAACGAAAAAGAAAGCCACATAAGTTCAAATCTTCTAAGTCAGCATGTGTGAAAAGTAACAAAAAAAGCAATTTTGTTAATACATAACTAAAAGTTTCCTGGCCTAAAGTGATGTATCATACAGTGTGTTTGCTGGTTTTGATTCACTGGTTTGTGTGCATACCACACAGTATGCTCAAGGCAGTCAGCTTTTTTTGAGAGCTGAACTCCATCAGGATGGTTAGAGCCTTTTTACTTGTCTTTCTTCTCTTTCACCTTACATCCTTTCCCCACCTCCCTCATCCCATGATCTCATGTGCACTTGAAATTTAATTTTCAGCACCATGTTGCCGACCACCTCACCACACAGCAACGGCGCCCTTGGTTCCAGGGACGCTGCACGCCACACAGCAGGCGCCAAACGCTACAAGTACCTGCGGCGGCTGCTGCATTTCAGACAGATGGACTTTGAATTTGCCCTGTGGCAGATGCTTTACTTGTTTACGTCACCACAGAGGGTTTACCGCAACTTCCACTACAGAAAACAGACCAAGGACCAGTGGGCCAGGGATGATCCAGCTTTCCTGGTCCTGCTCAGCATCTGGCTGTGTGGTGAGTCTGTTCTTATCAGACACTTGTCAATAAAAACACTACATTGCCACCCCTATTTGTTTTTCCCAGTTTGAAGTTTTGAAATTTAAACAAACACTGGGGCATTGTGGTTCATTTCAGTTGGTCTTAATGCTGCCAGTTGAATCCTGATTCTGTCTCTGTATAACAATAACTAAACACTCCCTGTATTCATCTGCAGTTTCAACAATAGGCTTTGGTCTGGTGCTGGACATGGGTGTCCTGGAGACTCTGAAACTGTTGCTGTGGGTGGTCTTTGTAGACTGTATAGGAGTCGGTCTGCTCATCTCGACATTCATGTGGTGAGTAGCAAGTTTGTCTGGTTTACTGAATGAAATGAATTGATTTGAAAGTATTTATATGTTATCTAGTTACTGTGACTGAGACATGTTAAAATTGAGCTCTGCATCAGACTTGTGTGACCCTTTTCTGCCTGTGAAATAATAATTTCTTTTTTTTTTCATCTTTTTTAGGATTATTAGCAACAAATACCTGCTAAAACATCCCAGCAGAAATTTTGATGTTGAATGGGGCTACGCATTTGATGTTCACCTCAATGCTTTTTACCCACTTCTGGTCATCCTGCATTTTTTGCAGCTCTTCTTTATCAACCGTGAGTAGATGGCGTCTCAGATTTAACTTATTTAGAAAGTGTGTATGTGTCAAACCCAGATGAACCAACACTAACAGTGAGCTTATAGATGTGTTTCACTGCTCTTATGTGAATTATTCAACCTTCATTGATATCAGAAATTGAGTGTGTACTTACAGTTTGTTGTTTTGTGTGTTTCAGATATTGTGGTGATAAACTCAGACTGGTTCCTGGGATACTTTGTTGGGAACACCTTGTGGCTGATTGCCATTGGTTATTATCTCTACATCACCTTCTTAGGGTACAATGGTAAGCTCCATTCGCATTTAAATACTTTTCCATAAAAAAAATAATGTGTCTATTCACAAATGAATTCTGTCGACATTACATAGATGATCCATGAGGAGACTTAATTATCACCTAATCATATAATCCATTATAATCGATAACTTGTTTCAGTCATTTTTGCGGTTTAGATGGTTGAATTAAAAAACAAGCTATTTGAAGGCATCAGTTTGGACTGTAGGAAACTGTAATGATTGATTAAAAGAGAAAATAATCAGCAGATTAATTGATAATTCAGAAAATATATCAACCAGTAAAACAGAAAGTTTGAAACTGTGGTCTTGTGTTATCCTCACAGCTCTACCTTTCCTGAAGAACACGGTGGTGCTGCTCTACCCCTTCGCTCTGGTCGGCCTCATCTACATCCTCTCTGTCTCTCTGGGCTGGAACTTCACTAAGGGTCTCTGCTCCTTCTACAAGTTCAGAGTCCAGTAGAACCAGTTTGTACCTGAGACTGGACACTAGCTGCCTCCAGGCCGACTCAAAATCTCTTTTCAGGTCACTCCGACGTGACATCAAATCCATTTCCAGCTGCTGTCAGTCAACATCTGGTTGAGAGGGACTCGGCCCCTGGTTGACTCTCAGTAAACTGGGATCTGTGGGTTGATTGATGCCGACTCTCACTTGATTTTCTGTTTGGCTCTCATGTTGAGCTGTAGCGGCAAAGCGAGTAAACAGTGATGTGTTTGGACTAGTTGCAGAAACAAGGGGAGAGATGAAACAGTTTTTATTGTTGTTCTTTTTGTATCATTTGTAAATAGTACTCTGGCAGGTTGTAATATAAACAGAGAGAATTGTTTCTGAAGAAGATAAATTTGCTTTGTTTCTTTGAGTTTTCATAAAAAAGACTGAATGAAATCCTGCTCATTGAAGGGAAGAAAGGAAATGGAGGAATGTGGGATGCAAACAGTTTTTCCTTTTCTTTTTTCTTAAAGTGTACATTCCAAAGCACTTTCAATAAAAGGTTTTATTAACTTAAGTTGCTGCAGTTTTACTTTGTGGAGGAATAAATTACAACCATGCTTTCCTGTCGCTGATTCAGTCTGCACTGTTTAAACCTCCAACCTGAAGGTGACGCCCTCTGAAACCTCATATCATGTTAAAACAGGAACAGAAACTGCATCAATGAAAGTTCTTGTGTGTGTCTCACCTCCTCAGGGTTGATCATGGCAGGCACACTTCTTTTCTTCTGCAGCAGCTTCAAACCTGGGCCGTCCTTCTCGTGAAGCTCCAGCATTTATTGGCCAGCAGGCGCTCTGTGGACTGAGACAGATTGTGCTGGTGTAGGGATGTGTCCCCTGGTCTTAGCTGCTAACATTAACCTTCTCAAATCACTTTGATTCAACAACTAAGTCACAGCCCACTAGTTGTGTTATGATAAAAAGAGAGGGAAAAAACAGGAAGTGGAAAATGTTACTGTGTTTAATTGTAAAAATAAGCAATAAACAGTACAAAGTTATTTTCATACACAGTCGCAGTTTCATTTGTTCACCTTCACGTTACCACGATTGATTTTCTTTAAGACAAAATACAAATATATTATCTTTTATTTAGAAGTGTTGCACCCTTCCAAACAAAGAGCTTTGGTTAAAACCAACTTAAACTCCTTGTTTTAAACCAGTCCATTTAATCAGCGGTGAACTTTCATTACCCTGAATCTTCTGTATCTTCTGTGACAGGTTTGGGCTTGGCCAGGTTGGCCCTGACCCGGGCCTGGTCCACAGCATCCAGCAGGTTTTTGGAGTCGAGTGCCAGAGTGTGAGCGGCCGCCAGCATCTGCCGCTGGCACTCCTCCTTCAGTGACGTTATGGAGTTCTGCTGGGCCAGTCGCATCTTATTGATCAGCTCCCCTAAGTCTTTGTTCAGCAGTTTCTTAGTACCCTCGATCTGAGACACAGAAGAGAGAAGATCACAGGATCCAATTCTAATACATCTAATCTGACTGTGTATGTGTGTATATAGGACAGACAGTGAGGGATGCAAAGAGAGAGGAAGTGAGACTCACCTCTGTGGTGACAGAGCTGTGCAGGGAGGGCAGGATCTCATCAACACTTTGGATCAGGCTACGAAGAGTGACACCCACTACCTGAAGGTGGAGGGAGGGAGGCCAGGACAGGTGGGGGGTGTGACAGGGAGGGAGGGCAGAGTGAGGGGCGACAGGTGGTGGGAAATAACAAGAGATCGAATATAGTGGATGATTAGAAGCGTGAGCAGCAGAGCATTCTTAAATTGACTGTGAGGTTATTGATGGACCTACTTTGACAGCGCTGGGATACTCGGAGGCAGGCAGTGTGTTGACATCATTCTTCAGCTGGACCACCTGTTTCACTATTAGCATGACGTGAGTGTAAACCTCGTCGCCTGATCGGTCCAGCTCTGCTGTGGGGCGAGGCTGCAACACAATGCAACACACTGCTTCACTTCTCCATGAGCACATACAAGAAACTGCACCATCTCAGTTCTAAACATTCAAACGTTCAACTCTTTTCCTAAGGAAATAAAAATATCTAGTTCTATTTCCTTCCCAAATTCACAGTAGAGTTTTTACCTGTGAGACTGTGGGAGGCATTGGCGGCTTTTCTGGAGGACCTGACACACAAAAACACAAAAAGCTGCACATTTTGTACACCCACACATTCTCTGTACATTAATATGCCTCTCTATAGACTCCAAGGTTTTCCATACTCCATACATACACAGTATATGGTAAAAAGGAGGCATCTTTTCTTCTTTAATATATACTTTTTCCACACTGTAAACATTTTACATTCATTCTCTTTGTCTTGGTATATTGTTAGTTACATTAACATTATGAATGTGACAGTCTCTGAAACTGGACTCACCATTTTCTGGGCTTTTTGGGGCAGACTGCGAAGACAGAGAGGAAAAGGTGAGTTTATCAGTTTAAAAGGTTAAAAACCTCAGGTCAGGTTTTAACTGTAAAATGATACCTTTAAAATGACTGGTGATGGCTTTATGGCTTTTACACTGAACTAGTTTTTACTCTTTACTGCCACCGTGTGGACAAAAACTAACTGTGTGAGTTGATTGATTAGCACAGAACTCAGATTTACACGAGAGGAGATAAAAAGAAGACAGTGTACCATGATTTGTGAATCCTGTCGCACAATAGGATCCTGCGCAAAAACACGAAAAGATCAGTGGTGGCGTCTGCATAGTGTCAGTGATATTTGTTGATTATGATATGTAGTCTCATTACAGTCACGCTTGGTTTGTGCATAAACTGTAGACACTCACACATTTCAAAACGTTTGGTCAGACAGATGTCACATGCTTACCAAAGATTTTCCCAATTACACGTTACTTCCTGTGTTAAGAAGTGAAACGCATAGTCTACGATGACATCTACAGTGTGTGTGTGTGTGTGTCTGCTGTCTCACCAGTTGTCTTTCCTCCTGCTCCAGCCATTGTTTATCCATCATCATCTCTCTTCTTTGTCTTTGTAAAGTGTTCTCCACATGTGCCCTCTCTTTCTCCCACACTGGCCTGTTATCTCTCTCTCTTGCCTACACACACACACACACACACACACACACACACACACACATGAACATCCTTTAAATTAGCCTATTTTCACACTGAATGTGATGCATTTTACATTTTTTGCTTGGCTTGCACTGAGGCAAGCCAAGTAAAAAATATAATCTTTTACAATCTGAGCCTATAAAAGTTCTATGACAGCTGCCATTGCCAGAACAAACTTCCCTTTTATGTTGCGATGTAATGTGGGATGTGTGGTCATTGTACTGCACGTACAATATACTTATATTGATAGAAAGCAAATCTATGTCAGTACAGACTTTATTCATGTACAAGCACATGTGACCGCACACTGTAGTATATTTATGTCTATGAGCAAGTCACATGTGTGTGTGTGTGTGTGTGTGTGTGTGTGTGTGTGTGTGTGTGTGTGTCAAACACCAGTATATGTGAGACCCGAGGAGTTGTGTTGCCTTGTACTCTGGATGGCTGGTGAGGGAGAGAAGGAGAGGGCATGTCATTTATTAAAAGGACATAGCGGCTCTTACCACGTCTAATCTGCTTCTGAAGTAATTGTCACATTTAGCTATGGTGGCTGCAGAAAAGCTGAGCTGCAAAGCCAAGGCCTCAGATTATTTAACATTCAAAAATTACTGTGACACCACAAGAATTTATCTGGTCTTTAACTCTACAGGCCTGGCTGCGTCGATTTAACACCTAAGCACTACGCTCATCTGAAGTGACAGTTAGCATGCTGAGTGTAGTACCTTGGGTGGAGCGTCTGTGTGTTTGGAGCTAAATGCATGTTCCCTGCCTGGCTTCACATCCTGCTCCTGCTCCTGCTCCAACTCCATCCTGTGGATGTCACTATCAAATACAAATTTTTTTTTCACTATCAAAACGTGTTAAAACTGTCAAAACTCAACCTTTAAAGTCATAAACAGATGAGGAGAGGAACAATACATGTGTGCAGGTGTGTGAGTGTGCACCTGAGCAAGCAGACGAGCTGGCTGAAGCGAGGCCGGGTGTCCGGCTCGTAGGCCCAGCAGCGGGTGAGCAGGGAGTAGAGGGTGGGCGGGCAGAACTGCGGTTTGGGGAGTCGAACTCCAGACTCCAGCTGGTTGATCACCTGCCCGTTCTCCAGCCAGAAGAACGGCTGCTGGGCCATTGAGAAGATCTCCCACACACACACACCTGGTTAGACACACACACACACACACACACACACCAGCTGTAATGTCTTGTTTTATCTAAAAAAGTAAATTTCAGAGTCTTTCCATTCATCATTTAAAAACTGTGAGTTTTTTAATGTTTAATTTCAGCTTCACGAATCACTTTAAACATATTTATACACCCGAGCTGTTCTGCAGCTCTCGGTGAAAGGCACATGCTGCCTTGAGTAGAAGTTTCAGTTTGCACTCAGACAAAAGAAAGCACATAATAAAAATCTGCACATCCATGTAGAAGAGTGTGTTTCTCACCAAACATCCAGACATCACTGGCTGTGGTGAAGCGTCTGAAGTTGATGGATTCAGGTGCCATCCATTTGATTGGTAATCGACTAACAGTGGCTGCACACACGGGAGAGAAATAACAAGAGAAACGGACAAAAAACAGAGACCGAAGATTTTTTTTACTTTACTTTTATAAAGACTGAAAAGAAGTGTGTGCATGCCTAAAATTAACTTCTATTTATAAAGGGAAGAAGATCTTTGCTACACTTGAATGAGTTTCCTCAGCACTGCAAGTCTCTGACATGTTAACCACAGATATTTGTGTCTACGTGTATGCATATGTACGCATATGTACGCATGTGCGTGTTTACCTTTATAATACTCCTGGTCGTCAATGTAGCGAGACAGGCCAAAGTCGCCGAGCTTGACGCATTCAGGCGACGCCACCAAGACATTTCTCACAGCGATATCTCTACAGTACACAGACAGAGCCGAAACCAGACAGGAAGCAAAAGATAAGAGCAAAGAGAGAAGGACCAGTTCAATAACATGGACCTAAATAACATGTCACACATAGAAACAGGTCAAATATGAAACATCTCAAAAAATATTTTCAGACAGCAGTGCACCTGGAGAGAAAATGCCTGTTTTTGTGCTTGTTCTTTTTTTTTTCTAAAGAAAAGCGTCACTTATACATGAGGCTGTGTTACCTGTGCACCATGTTGAGCCCCTCCAGGTAAGCCAAGGCTTTGCAGATCTGCACACAGAACAGGATTAACGTGGCTCCTGTCAAGATGTACTGCTGCTGCACGAGATAGTTCCCCAGCTGTCAGGGAAACAAAAACATCTACTGTTTACAAGATTCAGTATAAGCTGCAATCATACTACGTTCTTGAAACTTGCCAATGTATTAATTACACACAGTGTTCATCTCATGAAGTATTTACTCATTCTGGATCTGATTTCTAGTTCAAAACAACCTTCAGGTTTCTGCTGAATTTAAGGTGAGATGTGGTCCCACAGCACAAACACACACCTCTCCATGTTCATACAGCTCCATGACGATCCAGACAGGATCGACCTCAATGACTCCGATGAGACGCACAATGTGGGGATGATCCAGATTCTTCATCAAGCCTGCAGCGGACACAGCAACGCACCTCTGGTCAATGAAATAACATGTTCTGCCAACTTATTAATATCAGATGAAGGACGCAAGCCCTGTTCTGTTTCCAGCTTCAAACAACAAATGTGACTCTGAATTTTAGCTAACCAGAGAAGAGACAGCATCAACTCTCTGGTTGAACTCTGGTTCTCGGCCAGAGTTCAACCACAGAAATACAGATAATAGTGACTGTGTAACCACTCAGACTACGTGGACAGGTAAGCTTTCAATGTTGCTTTATTTTAAAATCACTATCGGGAGAAAAAAATCTAACCACAGCGTTTGTGTGGCATCTCTCTCGTGAGAAATTCTGCTGGTCTCACACCACCATCTGCGGCCTTGTTCCCAGCAGAGGCCAGCAGCTCTGTGAAACAGAGAGTAAATATCTGACTTATGTTCATCAGAATCCAGATGACTGAATGTGAACGTGCAAACTCTCAGTTGCTTGCTAACACTCTGGAGAGTAATAATATATCAGATGTCATGTTTTGCGCCTCAGAGAACTTCTGGGGCGAAAATGTCATTTCTTCAAGCAGCACCATCACAACAACATTTTTTAAATTTCCACATTTTAATCGAGGAATTTCAAAAAGTAACGTTAATTCAATCAAGGGCGAGTAGTCTCTTGATTTTTAATCATCCCTTGACGTTTCTTCTGTCGAGGCTTTAGACTTTAAGTCTTGATATTAAAGACTTTTTAAAAACACACTTTTTCACGGTTCACAAATTCTCCACAAAATTACGGGCAGCTTGGTCTAAAATCTTTTTAAAATTTTCTTTCTACACCCACACTTCTCATGTTTCATGCTGAACCTACCACAGGCTCTAGTCTGAGCTCTGTCACAAAGCCACAGCCGCACAACAGGAAGTCGACTACAGCAACTTTCTGAGTGACGAAACATGCAAAACCCTGAAATGTTCCAACCTGAGATGCTCTGCTCTCTTCCTATTACACTTTACTCTATTTCTTGCCTCTGTCTTATATTTTGTTTCGAAAGCATCAGTTGTAAAATTCTCCTGCTAAAGTGATTTAACCTGTAACTAGTGAATGAAGCGTTTTTACGAAGATATGACATCATTTGGCTTTACAGTTGCATCTTGACTCTCCGTGCGGCACCAAAACAAAAAATGTTTCAAAAGGAAATAATCACTGCAACAGTCTCATACTCACCAGCTTCACTGAGAAACTTCTCCTTTACATCAGGTGAACAGTCCTTACATGTTTTGATAGCCACACGGATTTCCCCTGTCTGCAAACACACACACACACATCCATTATGTTCACACTGACACTGTGTTCTGTGAATGTCCACAGGTGTTTTCAACCTGTAGATTTATCTGGCAGTGAGCTGTGCTGATACGTGGACAACAGATGAACTCACTGAGCTTTTATAAACTCCATCATGAACCTCTCCGAAGAATCCCTCGCCCAGGATCTGACGCAGAACAACGTCATCTCTGGATATCTTGTATTTGTCTGGACACACGCACGTTAAGAAACAAAGAGGAGGAGGAAAAACGGAGGAAATATGATGAAGTGATGAAGTCAGCACTTTAATACCACCTGTACTCACTGTGCTGATGATTTAATTACTTACGGACCAGTTAGTAATGCTTTATTTCCATTATTCTCACAAAATAACAGACTGGCTGGTTTTAGGGTTAACATTACTCACCACCAGAGTCTGCTGTGCCTTCTGGGATCTCAGCATAAATATCAGAGCCTGAAGTTAAAGAAAAATGTTGACATTTCTCTGTAAGGCCACCAAACAAATCATTCTTCATTAGTCCATGTAAATAAGATTAGCACAATGTTCAAAAATAATGTGAGCAGAGGCAAAAAGGAAACAATGTGACTATTAAACATGCAAGGAACATCAGTGAATTTATAAATTAGCCATTATATTTACCTAAGCTTTTAAAAGGACCACTGGAACCACCACTGGAAGAGAGAGAAACAAATATCTTCTTTAAACTGAGCAGCCAGTGACACTTCACCTGCAAATCAGCCTGTTTAAACAGAGACGCTTTGACGTCTGCACCTTTCTGGTCAAGCAGAGGTGAAAATATGAAAAGATAACCAGAACGCACAGGAGGAGGAAGATGTGAAAATAATAAAAATAAACAATAGGTTTCCAGTAATTTAAATGAAAAAACAAAAAACAATGCGAGCGTGTCACCTTTAGCAACATTTTAAAAAACATTACTTTTCAATTGGATTCATCACTCTTACCATTTTGGGATGTCGGGGAGTTTCAGTCTTGTGTCTCTCCCTGTAAGAACCACATATTTGCATTTTATCTCAAAGGCCTCGAAAATTAAAGGAAGATTTCAGGGTTTCTTTCTCCTGGTCGCACTTTCATACCTTTGGACACTGTTTTACTCACTAACTTCACTGTTGGAATTAGTGAGTAAAATGAGTGAACAAGTAAAATGCTGGGTTTTTACTACGTGTTGGTACATTACTGTGACTGTACCTTTGCTGGGTCTGATGATGAGCGAGCTCTCGGTGCTGCCGTCCAGGCGACAGTAGCCGTCAATCAGGTCGGCCATGTTCTCTGCCACGGCCAGGGAGGAGGTGTTCACTGACAGCGGCTGGAGAGTTTAACACACAAGCTTTGCACCTTAACCTCAACTGACTCTCATTTTTAAATGTCTGAAAAGTGATGTGCTCTTAAACAGGAGGAGAAGCGCAAAATCAAGCTGGTACCTGCTCGGCTCCCTCTATGTGCACAGTGAGCAGAGCCCGACCGTCACTCCCTGCAGAGCAGGAGATACTGCGCACCCGAGAGAACACTGCCAGACAGACGGACTGCAAAAGAGACGAAGAGTTTAGAAATAAAGAAGGAATAGATAGAGAAAAGGATGCTGTGATACCATATGTGATCTTGTCATCTTTGTTGTTGCATGTCAAATAAATAAATAAATAAATAAAAACTGAGGGGAAGAGAGTTTAAACTCACTGCTGAGTTGTCAGTTTGTTGACTGATGCCTTCAGGGCCAATGACCAGGTCTATTGCTACATTCCAGCCGTGCTACAGACACAGAAAACACACAAATACACACACACATTTAAAAATCATCCAAGTCTTTTACATCTGTTTTATAAAGGTCAGGGGCATTTTCCACTTACACAAGAACAGAATCTCAAAAAACCAATGAGCTCACCACTCGTCGGTTTTTTGAGGGCCACCTTTTGTCATCAGAAGTTGTGAAAAGATGTGTTTTCATGAAACGCTCAAACACTCACCACCAGCTGACAGACGAAGCTCTCCTTTGTGAAGCTGTAGCACTGAGCCAAAGTGGTGAAGAACCTGGCCATGCACTCGTCCTGCTTCAGAGTCGAGTAGCCCTGGAACGTCTGCTGGATCAGCCGACGCAACTGCTTGGGCTGATACACACAAACACACACGCGTAACTTCAACATGAAGATTAATTCAGGTTTTAGGCGGGAAAAAATAAACACTCAAACCATCAGCCTCCATACCTTCATGCTGTCAATCAGCTCTCTGGGAAAGAACAGGTCCAGCCCCACGTCCTTCCTAATGGAGGGAAGACAGACCACCATCATGAAACAAGCTCTTTAGTTATTAGTGAAATGTCTCAATGGAAACATATGATGCACTGTACCCAACAGTCCAAATTAGACTGACCTCAACCAGAAACAACATTAAAATCACTAATAATAATCAAATTCTATAAAATATAACATCACCACCACTGATCATTATTTTTCATTTCAACTGCATTTGATTCTCAGATGTTCAGTATTAATGCAAAGCTGCAGAGACAAATGTCTCCACAGTTACTCAGACCAGTCTGACCACAGCCAGAGCTGATGAGAGGTGCACACTTCAGTGACCGCAAGGCTGTTGGTGGAAAGTTCTTTAGGCCTCTGGTTTCAGATTCCACCGGGGTGGTTTTGTTCTGCCTCTGTTGACTCTGAATTATTGTTAGACCATTTTCTTTGTCTGAGTAATGTGTGGGAACTGGAGCATGTATGTAGGACGAATGTGTTGATGTGTGACACTGCCAAAAAAAATGATTCATTCTTGATAATTCACCCGAGTGTAACCAGTAAAAGTGAATTCTCATTGTGTAGTTTGGGACATGGACACAACTAAAGATACCGAGGCCAATAAAATTTGACTGGAGAGCAGAAGGTTTGAGACTCGCTCAGGTATCTCTGTCACATTAAAAAACATCAAACACTCCTTCTGCCAGTTGTTTCTCTTTTGATATCATGTAACAGTGACAGACAAAAACAATTCAAACATGATTTGACACCAGTACATGTACCTCATGGACAAAAAATTACCATAAGCCTAAATGGAGGAGAAGGGTTGTGCACACATACAACAGTCACACTTCTCTTACTCTAATAGTTCAAAGTTGGACTTTTTCTCCAGTCCGTTCGGATTCATGTCTTTGTAGAATCTCCTGCGAACAGAAAAAAAAACAAAAAAACAAAAACATTTTATAATTTATGAACCAACAACCTTTGATATTTCATAAAGAATAGGGAATTATTGTCCAGGGAATTATTGTTTCTCCAAATCTGGAGCAGAAACAAATGAACATCCCTCTTGTTAGATTAGGAGTGTGAACGAGGTGGTAGCTGTGCGGTACCTGATCTCCAGACAACCAAGCTGCAGAGCCATCCCATCACTGACTTTGGAGGCATACTGCTGCATGTAGTCACTGCGCACCTGTGAATAAGCAAACACACACCTTCCACTGAGAGCCATTAAAAACGCTCACACTTATTTACCCTTATCTAAACCTGAAACAAGTCCTAACCCAGTGAAATTCCCTAGGGAGAAAAAAGCCTTCACTCTGCATACAACGCAAAATAATTTGCCGGAGTAAAACCACAAACACACACACACACACACTAACACTGGCACATCACTGACCTGCTGGTAAAAATAGAGCATAGTGGTTCTGTCGTCTTTGAACTTCTCCATGAAGTCTGATGGGATGTATCTGATCCTCAGGTCATACCTGGACAAACACACGTCACAGTTAGTTCACACTTTTGGTTTTATGTTGAGTGTTCACATGCTAAAAAAAAAAAAAAGAAAATAGAAAACTAAGTGTTAAAAACCATCTACTTGCAGCTTTATTCATGTCTGCTGCCACGAGTTTTTGATTGAATTACACAAATTCCTTCACTAGTAAATTAGTAAAACTACGAACAATTCAAAATGTGCTGTAAAGACAGAAGTACTGACCTCCACTCAGCCTCTAGGTGTTGTTGCTCATAGCGATGGGTGAGTTCGGACACCGTCAGGTCTGGGTGCAGCCAGTGCATCTCTGAGGACTTGAGGTGTTTGAGGAGGAGGCCGTAGCAGAGGCTGTGCTTTATCTCTGGACCCACACAGCCGCTGGTCAGCACCACGTTGATGACATCCTGAGATAGAAGTCATTTCCAAAATATTAATACTGGAAAAGCGTTTTGTTTTTTTGCGTGTGCAACAATACGTGAAAGAAAACATATTGATGATTACAGCATTATGAGCTAATTAAAGGCCTCGTCTAGCTACTAAACCATTTTGTCAACAATGTCTGTGCAGTAGTTGAAATAAAGTAGAGCACATGGGAGCACAGTAAAGGAGAGTACAGCACTGTGGAGTACAGTCGAGTCCAGTGGAGTACACCTAACAGACAAGTAGAGCTGAGTACAATGGAATACAGCTGAGCACAGCTCTGTCCAGTAGAGTAGAGCAGTGTACAGTGGAATACAGTAGAGCACAGTAGAGTAAATAGTAGAGTATACCCTGACAGTTCTGCCCTCCTCACAGCGGACCAGTTTGAAGTTCTTGCCCAGGTTGGAGCTGTTACTAAGGAAACACACTTTGATGATCTTCACCGGTAAGATGCTGTTCCTGCCGACAGTTGTCGTGGGAGACATGTCCGAGCAGTCTGACTGGCTGGTGGGAGACATGCTCCTCCAGGACAGGGTGCTGGTGTCTCCTGACATCACGCAAACACTCAACACACACGCCCAAACACACACGGCAGGTATGCTACAGCGCAGACACACACATTTCACTTTCTGTCTCTCGCCTCTCTCTCATACGCACTCAGTCATGTACATGAGGGGGTGCACTGAAGCTGGAGACAGACGGGAGAAGGACACAGCAATAAGAACACAATCGATCTTTGTTGGATTTGAAGAATACTCATGTGTCAGAAAACGACTCAACTGCTTCTGCAATCCCTCTGTACTCACCCGTCTTGCACAAGCTCCACGGCTCAGCACGAGGTTTCTACTGACTTTAGTCTTTATAACAGAAGAAAAGTCAACACCAGCAACAAACTGCGCTCATATTACTTTTTGTGTCTTTGGTCTTCTTTGACAGGCTAACAGAGCAGACTTCTCCGAGGCTGTGTCCTGAAGAAGAACCACATCAGTGAGCAAAAGAGGAAACGGCACTTACAGGCAAATAAGGAAGTTGAACAGCAGCAAACAGAAAAACTTACAGGACTGATGAAACTGCATTGTCACCCCCTATCTCACATGCAATGGCACAGTCCAACACAAAACCACAAACCACCCCCACTGAGCAAAAGAAGGCCCAACTGGCAGCACGCTCACTTCCCTGTCTAAAGGTTTTGATGAGTAAAAGCACAGCACAGGTAAAAATGGTGAATTTCATTCATTCCGGTTGGTGGAGACTAAAAAAGTTGAGCAAATGAAATTTAGCACCGACATTCACGGTATCCACAGGATAAACCCTGATTACTTTGGTGATCACCTGACTCCTCCTCTGGTGTCACCATGAGGATGATTAGTTTTGAGTAAAATGTCAATGGAGGTGGACTGACATGAAATCTGGAACATAGGACATAGAAGCTTTATAGTATATTTGACCATGTTATGCTACTTTATACTTAAGATTTTACATATGACAACATATAAACAACGGTCCAAATTACATACAACTCAACCATGTACAGCAACAATAATCAAATAATTGTAAAATATAACATCAACACTACTGGTTATTATTAATTTTCAAAGCATTTTATTCTCATATGTTCAGTAGTCATGCAAAATATTGAATATTAGATAACTTCTATCCTATTTAATAACTTGGACATTGCATCTGGAGGTTGCTCTCCTGACGAGCAGCCGTTTCTTTAATTGAATTCTGGGTGGAAATGAAAAAACATATTTTTTAATGTAAGTGTTTTTACTGTTCTGCGAGCTGGTAATGACACAAGGACCCATGACAGCAACATAGAGGAGATAAATTATCATGGACTACTTCTTAATGCTTGTGTTACAGGGAGATTTGGCACAATGAAGTGACACCATACTCCTTGGTGTGACATCCTGTTGTGCATAATGTATCAAGCTTTCACACTCTCGACCCAACCCAGTTTGTCTCTGATCATAACCTGCATTTACGAGGCCCTTTCTTTTTTTACAGGCGCAAATGTTGATTTGAATTGCTAATTTAAAACACTGAAATAATTCCTGTAAGAAGAAAAACATGACGCAGAGACTGTTTCAAACCATGAGACTGCAAGGATCCCGGTTTCATGAGCACAATCCCTGACACCATGGTGCATGACAGGTTTTTGGTGTGCCTGTGGCTTGGAAAGAATAAATCAGAAGATGCATTAGTGACATTAATCCATGAGATCAGTTAAAGGCTTTTAGTGAATGAATGAACAATGAACAATGTCAGAGGAAGAAATTGACTTAACACAGGACTTATGGTTCAGTGAATAAGTACATTAGCACGGTTTAGGCTTTCTGAACAGTGATGAGCCACCCTGCAAGCCATAACTATATTATCTGCCAAACTTGATTTATGAAAGTAAAATGTTAATTAATTGATTGATTGATTTTCAAGAATTGAATGACTTCCATTAATTTGCACCAGTTGTAAAAGTTGAGACACCGTGTGGATATAGCAACTACATATCTTAAATGTGTACATTTCTGAATGGAGTTCGGTGCAGCGCACGTATTATGTCCAACATATTTCTGGAAATGTAGAGAAACGTGCTGGATAAAGAAACACATTTCATTTACAGGGGTCTGACCTATCGTCGTCTGTCGGTGCTGTGCGGTTTAATTAGCTTCTTAACTCATTTATGGGACGGTCCTGTGATCTGCTGCCGTCAAGAGGGACAAACTCTGCAAAGAGAGGCGAAATAAAACGGAAGTAACCGTTAGGCCAAGTAAAAGCACCAAATGAGGGCCATTAAAATAAACATTCAAATAAAAATGTTGTTCTTAAAAGATAAGTTGTAAAGTTACACGTGCAACTAGTTAAACTGACTGGTTTAAAGTTAAAGCATGAATATCTACAATATGCTAATATAGCAGCCCTGAGTAAAAGAGTAGCTCAAAGTTCTTAGAAGAAAATAATTCAGACAGCGATTAAAATATCAGTATCAGTTCAAATTGACATAGGACTAGCGATGTAATGTCCACCTGCTGCTTGTTTTGTTCCTCTCTTTGTCTCTTTCTGGACCAAACACTCTTTGGAAAAACCTCGTTAGCTGGTGACATTAGCACAGGAAAAGCTAAGGTTAACTAACTTTCTCTGCTGCTTCACCTAAATTTAAGTTATGTGTTGTTTTATTTGTTGTTTACCTGTTGTTTGTAGTGTTCAGAGAGTGACAGGCCCCTGTTTCTCCTTCAGACACGTGTCCCGCCACAACTCAGGGGGGCGCTGTTTCCTCTGTTTCAGGACAACCCAGTAAAACATGAGGAAGACGGCCATAAAAATAAAATGAGTTTTATTTTTATGAATAGACAAAGAAAGGCAAAGTATTAAATCAAAAACACTTTTACCCCTTGGGGAGTCAATAAAGTTCTATTAAATTCTGTTTAAATAAATCCCATTAGATTTTGAGTGTGTAAAATCAACAAATAAATGATGATGCATTATTATAGACTGAGACAAGACAACATGAGACTTCACTGATCCTCGGGGAAATTTAAAAATGGGTCATTCATTCTACTAAAGACATGAGATTCAACAGTTTGATTCAACATTTTATTCAGACAGACAAATGGGTGAAATAAATAGAGGGGGGATGATTCTTCTTCATCACCGCATCATTTCAACACAACACATTAACATCACTTTAGTTAAATACATAATTTAGAGTCAGTACTTGACATATTATATGACATAGCTCACATCAGTGTAGTTCTAAATTCAGTAAAGTTAATTTGTGGGTGAAGTCTTAAAGCTAAAAGCTTTAGCAGAAGAACTGTACTTTCTCTCCACGTCCACTGACGCTCATGAGAAACATGCTGCCTTTCTGCACAAATCATCTTCAGTGTGATCAGCCAGGTCAAGTAGAAAATAAGACGTCTTACAAATCAAAACTAGCTGTTAAGCGTAAAAACAATCACAAATATAAAAATAAGAAATCATTATAAAGTAAGTTGCATATTGAAATTGTAAAAAAATCATTAAAAAAAACATTAACATTTCCCAGTGCTGTATTGCTTGGACTTTGGTCTTGAATCAGAAAAAGCAGCGGGCTGACTCACTGTGGATATTTAGTTTCGCTCCTAAAGCCTGAAGATGGTATCTGTACACCATTTCTCTGACATAGTGGTCTCTTCCTATGAAATTCAATGCCAGTTCAGTGCAATTAAAATGTTCTCTAATGTATTTGTATTGTATTGATTGTATCTCAGCTGATTGGTCTCGATTTTATCATTATGCTGACAGCCTGAGCAAAGAGTGGTGACAGTAGGTCCACAGGTTTACTCAAAATCCTGAATCTGCAACTAAATAGGCAGTAGTTGTATTGATCATCTTTCCATCAGCTCTCTTGCTTTACTGCACTTCCCAGGCCGCCACCTTTGATGTGTGATCAACAGTTAACTTTAATATTGCTCTGAACGTGAAATTTGAAATGGATGTTAAGCCGAAGCTGGAAGCTGACACTCCCTGATGGTTAATTCCTGAGAAAATCTCGCTCCAGCTTCCCTTCGACAATAACGATGTGTTGTTTTTGATTGGACGAGCTCACAAACTCTCATCTACAGTTCAGTTAATAACATTAATTCACATCTCATCCTGTAAAACACATGAGGTCACTTTTAAGTGCTGGTAAATTTAGGTTTAGTTTAAAATGTATTTGATATAACAACCAACTTTATAGTTTGTTAGAGTTACAGCTTGTCAGTAAAATATTAATCATAATTTTAAAAGGCATCTTTCATAACAATATGTTAGTTTAACATTTGAAATTGAGATAAAATTGCTGCTAATAAAATGCACTGTGGAAAAAAATCTATTTCAAGTTTCACGGAGGGGTTTTATTCACATACTGCTCTGATTTCTCTCTGAAACATATGAACCCACTTAGCGTTCTCATTCATGCACCAGGCCAGTCAATAAAATACTGTTCTGGCAATGCAGAGATTTTATACTTAATGCAAATAAGCACACGGAGGAATGAAAGATAAATACACAAGTGAATGAGAAAAGGTGAGTCTTTTGTCAGTGCTCCAAAGGCTGTTAGAAAAAGTAAAGGAGCGTGACAGGAAGTGATGTCACCATGCCTACCAGCTAGTTTGGCTTCACAGCTTCACAGTCAGGTGGGATGGCTTTGCTGATGGCTGGCAGGCATTGTCTCTTGGTCCAGAGTTTGGTGCACAGGTAACCGTAAAGGTTAAAGTAAGTGGAAATGGTGAGGACGTGTCGAATGATGAACTGTTGGCAGCTTCTGTCCACACAGGTTGAACAACATTTCAAAGGTCATTTGGTCATTTAAAAGTCAAAAGTTGGTCTTGTTCCATGATGTTTAGATACATGTTGGTCTCAGAGGTTCGTCTCATCCCAGGTTGGGTCGTTCATGTTCTTCAGAACTCTCCTGACGATCCTCTCCAGCTCCTTCCTGGCTCTCTGCTCCTCCTCCAGGGTCCTCTTCATCCTCTTGTTGTCCTGGAGGGAGACAATGAAAGAGGAGATAAGCCTCTGGAATCTCCTTCAATACTTCCACGGGTCCTTGGACCTCTGAACCCTACAAAGATGGACATCTGAACAAGGAACAGATGATAATGAATAGTTCAGGTTAGTATTAAATTCAACTGCAGACTCACTTGTTTGAGTTCCTGGACCTCGTCCTTTAGACTGTAGACAGTGTCCACCAGACTCCTGCAGGAACAGGATTTCCCGTTTCATGTTTTTATTTTTATTTTTTCATTAAACTGTTGATATGTTCCACTTTGTCACTTGGCAAAACCTGCACAGACACTGTGACTCTAATTTTCTTTTCATATCTGACAGGTCTCTACTTACTGTAGTGTTCTGTATCCACCATTCACTGCATTTGTGTTCACGTTATGCTGCGTCTTTTTATTTTCAGCGGCTCCTTGTCCCCACAGGGGACGACTCTGACAGCCTGAATTACCTGCGTTTGCAGCATCATCTCTCACCTCTCCTCCACCACAGTTTGTCCGTTGCTCCTGGTTTCCTCCACTATAATCTTCTCCTCCTCTGGGAACAACATGTGAACGTCCTTCCTGCTGGAACCTGATTGAACAATGAGAACGGTGGAAGTTACCAACCCTGCGTCACACACAATATGACAAACGCACAAACACATTGACACACACACAAACACAGATTTAAAGGAGAATGAGACTGCAGAGGGGCTTGGATACTGATGGGGTGACTCACAAACTACAAGCAAACAAACACCAAATGATGTTGGTTAACAGAAAAAAATAATCTGTAAATTAGTCAATAATTAATCTAGTTGTTAGTTGCGGCCCTAAACGAGTCTGTAGGAGGAACACTGAGTGTGGAGGCTGCTTGGTAAGTGACCCGTAAGAAGGTTGACTATCCGGTTACTTCTCCATCTGCTTCTTGTTTGGTTGCAGTTAAGTACACACCCACCTTTAAACACACTATACAGAAAAATGGGGCATATGCTTGCTGATGGGAATCCACACAGGCTCATACACAGAGACCACTACTACATACGTACACATAAATAAACACACACAGACATACACACATCAGGTGATATATATGTCTATCTCTAGTTGTAAGCTAGCTGCTTCAACAGCGTGCCTGTGGTTTGAAACACCGGTATCTTACGAGAAAAGGAGGCAGCCCTGTAACTATGGGCGGTCCAGATACTGTCATAATCCGAGTCCTCTGATTGGTCAGAACATGGCAGGTTGCCAGGGAAACCAGCGATGGTGAGGCTGGTGTCGGCGAGCACATGGTTGTGCATGAGGTCAGTCCCTTGCCAGGCTGTGCCATAAAGTACCCAGCAGTCAATGGGGTTTGGAACAAACCAAAACCGAATGTTGGGGAGATGAGGGGAGGAGGAGTTCAAACCATATGGGATAAAGGGTGAGGGTTTGGGACAAAACATATTGTAGAAGTGTGGAGTATATTTAAAAACATAAATATGAGATTTAAAGCAGAAATAAAAGGAAAACAGAAGAAAAATCGTTAGATAAAACCAAACGAGACCATAAGAATGAAGAAGAGGAATGAAGGGAAGACATAAAAAGAGAGAAAAACACTGTTAGAGCTGAAAGCAGAGAACAAACAGTGTTAGCATTAACACGCAGAAGCTAGAAGTGTGTGAGCATGTGTCCATGATAATGTGTTCACATATAAGTGTGCTTATGTGTGTGTGCACTCACTGGAGTTGAGAGTCTGTCGCGTCTTGGCGCTGGTACAGTATGCCTCAATCACCTTCAGTATCTGAGCGTCCTCCTCTAGAGCTGCTGTACCTGAGAGACAGGGACAGGACAGAAGGACAGGACAGAAGGAGAGGTGAGATTTATTTATTTTTGTTAATGAACTAACCAAGTGTTTGCGATGTAACTGCAGCTTCTGGTGCAGGACAACAGACAGATCCATTCAACACATTACTGAGAAACCAAACTGATAAAGGAAGTTAAAGAACATCAGCAGCAGCTTTTTTACAGACAGATTGTTCTTTAACTGTGGGAGTGATTTATTTTTCACACTCACTCTTTCTGACAGTGAAGTCCTCCTCTGAAGGTTTCCTCTCTGGCTTCCTCTTAGGCAGCAGCTTCTTCATGTTCTTTGGACTTTTACTCATATCCTACAAAATAAAGTGTGGACAGTAGGACTGTAATTCTACACTCAGAAGTGTCATCTTGACTATTTTTATTGTGTCACAGAACAGCACCTCCTTGTAGCAGAGAGCAGCGGAGGGCCGGAGTGGAGGCGCCGGGCGAAGGCAGCTCAGGCTCCAGGGTTTGGGGGTACTCGGCGGCTCCAGGGGCCCCCACATTAGGCTGCTGCCGTGTGCCGTCCCATATGAGGAGGGATGGGGAAGGGTGTGGTAGGTGTGTCCACTGCTGCCTCCACGTGACTCAGAGTGTCTGGTAGGAGTGACGGGGTGAGAGGGCAACTGTGAGGAGGAGAGGAGAGGTTAAAGACAGGGGCAGGTGGGTGAAGCAGTGGATGAGCATCAGCTGACCATTCTTTACAAAACATGGAGACGTACTGTGTGACACACGGACTGAGGCTTGTGGGAGTGTGTGTGTGCGGCCGGAGTGTGTGTGTGTTTGGTGAGAAGGTCGAGCCATTCCTGTAGATCATGCTGACTGTTACACGCCACCTGCATCCGCTCACACTGGCCACCTGTACAACAACACACACAGCCAAACGTGTTAATGTACAGACAAGCAGGCACAGGTCACACAGGCACAACACTACTGAATTAGAGAGTGAGGGCTGACCGGATATTTCAAAAGCATTCTTCAGGTTTTCTCCATCTTCTATTCTGGAGATCAGCATTCCTGATAGTGGCATCCTGCCCTGCACACAGACACACAGAGAAACACACAGAGATTTTGATCTGAGCTGAAGCTAAGGAACAACCAGAGAGCATCATTTCAGTTTCATCTCATGTAAAACGTACCTGGTAGATGAATCCACTCATTCTCAGGCTGGCAGAAAGCATGAGCAGTGTATGAGGGAAGAGGACGAGGTAGCGTTCATTTGACTCCTGAAAGACAAAAGTACCTTTTACCTACACTTTCATGGTCACGTGAACTCTTTTAGTTTAACTGGCAGGTAAGTGGTTTTGACTCATCTGAGACACGAGTCTTTAATCTCAGACAGATTAAGATGGTCTCTGTGTGTGGTTTAACTTGTTCAGATGTTCTGATGGGTACCTGACAGTTCTGTGTGTGGACCGTGGCCTGGGACATGTGCAGAACCGGGCCAAGGGTTCTGATGTCGTCCCCCTCCCAGTTTCTGATAGGCTCTGTTAAAATTTGCAACTCCAGGTCCTTCTTCTTCCTCACCTCCTGACACTGAGCCTGAAGACACAGAGAAGTCAGTCACAAGTAAGACTGTAATACTCAGACTGATGAATGTGTGTGTGCGTGTGTGTGTGTCTCACTCCAAGGTTTTTGAAGGCGGTAATGGAAGCATGGAGATCAGCTCTGTCAGGGTGTTGGTCCTAAGACAAAGACAATAATAATAGTAATAAAACATGGAAACACATTGTACAGAATATTTCAAAAAGCAAAGCAAACTGATCACAACTTAAAAACAGTAGTAAACAGTAGTTTATATGAATAGTAACACACACACACAGAGTTAGACTAACCTCCATGTGCCTGTCCAGTTCTTTGAGCAGTGTAGGGTATCTCTCCAGTCTGGTGAAGGGTTTACTCAGACTAGTGGTCAGAGTCAGGATCCCTTGAGTGGAGGCCCCCTTTGACTCCATGTACTCCCCCAGCTCCTCACTGTAACACACACAGAGACAAACACAAAATGCATTCACATAGTTTTGCGGTTTACACACATGCACACACAGTATACACAGTCTGGACTGTACCTGTGTTGTGTGAGTACACTGACAGCACACGGGTGGTTGGAGCAGTAGGCCACATAGATGTTCTTCATTTGGGGCATCAGACTCAGGAAGAACCCCCCGATCCTCTGCTGGCTCTCTGGAAGTCTACACACACATTTGATCAGCTTTTAAGAGAAAATATCTTGCAAACTTGAACATGAATTGAAAGTGGCTGATCTCTTCAAACAGACACTGCTGCCTCTTGCTGCACTGCACTGGCCATACTGTACATAAAGCTTCACTCAAGGCTAACTGCTGGAAAAAAAGAGGGCTACACTAACTTTGTGTGGTCCTCTAAGGACTGAACCAGCATCTGCTGGAAGGTTGAGATCTCTTCCAGATTTCCTTGAATGTGACTGATGTCCACGACGCTGAGTCTGCAAAACACAGGGGGGAAGGAGAAGAGAGAGGAGCGGCTTCATTCATAATTCAAAGGTCCTCTCTGGGTAATCCTGATTCATTAGTATATAACCGTTACTGTGTTTGTACATTGACCTAAATCTAATATGGATAAAACCTCAGACCGACATTTATATTTATATGGAATTCAATAAGTATTTGGTGCCTGACTTCATTCAGATGAAAGTCTGAGGTGTCAGGTGTGAGTGAATGTGACATGTTCAAGAAAAGAATGGTATAAATAACGGTTCTGCAACAGATACTCTGACGTGTATGCCATTACCTCTGAAACCTGGCTGTTGAATAAAACAACAAAAAGTGTAAAAATAACTCTACCTGTCTGTGGGGTGAAGTGAGCGCAGGTATGAGCCCAGCAGACTCTGCAGCTCCCTGGAATATTCACTCTCTGCTTCCAGGATGTTCTGTAGCACCTGACAGAGGGAGGGAGAGATATAATGAAGAGGAAGTTTAAAAACAGCAATACTGTATGGTTTTACCCATAAAAATGCCAATTCACATTACAAATATCAGTAACAGGAAGTGATACTTCCAGAGAAAACAGAGGCAGGTCAAAAAAAACAGTAACTCTATGAGCAGTTTGCTTTGCCAGTGAGAGATGTATTTTGTAATAAGCTAATGGAGAGAGTTATCCTATGGGAGCTGCTGCACTGGCTTTAGTAGCTTTCACTGGGCCTGGCTCCACAGGCTAATTGGCTAATCTCTCTACAACATCAGAAACCACACAGGAATCTGAAGGTTCTGCTAATGAATTGCAGCATTTTAGACAAGTAACACGTGTTGCAGGAGATCGGACTGCAACTGAAGCAATAAAATAAAACAGAATGTATATATTTTTTATAGAAACTGACGTGTTAAGAGGATGCAGTCAGGATGTCAGGACGGGCACTGGGAATAAAAATACTATGAATACACTGGCATTTTCCAAATTGAAAAAAAAGCATGGCTCTTAACACACAAACATAGACACAAAGAAAAACAAACCTCAAAGCCTGTGTCCTGTGGTACAAGTTTCTGTCCTAAAGCTTTGAGAGGCTCTTTAAGAAAAAGGACAAAAACGTTTTGGTTTTTTTTCTTTTTCGTCTCTGTCTGAGAACAAGTTTGACCTCAGGCACGGTCTGCATGTGACGCAGGTATCCCAACCAAAGATGAACTGTATAAAGGGACTGTGCAGCTTGTTGCATTATTAAAACACACACAAACACTCATACATACACACACACACACACACACACACATCAGCAGGAGCCAACCCTGGGGCCAGGCTGCCCCAGAAACCACTGGAATGGAACAAATAACCTACATTACATCTGCTGCACTCTCTCTCGCTCACACACACACAGATGACACATGCAGGGGTGCCATGCAGGCTCCACAAACCATCACATGCTTATACACACCCAGACACAGCCAGACAATCATTAAGTGGATGTGTGGATGAAAAATAATCGATTGCAACTGTCCACAAAAGCAGACACATGTGACAAACATCCACTGACTGGCTTCACTCCTGTTCTGATCCTTAAACTACTCTGGAAACAGTGAGAACCAGGAGACTTTCCTCCTCATTCATTGCTCATATGAAACTGTGGTAATCATAAAAAATAAGCACAATTTTAACGCACAGACACACACGTGTGCAGACACAAACACAGTCTCTTAGGAGTATGATGCTCACCACATTGTAGTAGGTCTTACTGATGATAGTGGTGTCAAAACCTTTGGGTGGACTTTTAAGAGTCCCGGACTTTGGCTTCTCTGACGTCTTATCTGAAAGAAGACGGTTTAATGGTCAGTGGTGGGAAATGGAGACAAAAACAAGATGCACGTCAGTCCCATCAAACTACAGTACAACCACATTTCAAGTAGATGTGTCATTTTTAATTTGAGCTCCAACATGTTCCAGCTGCTCAGAGGCCTTCCTAGCTTCTCTTGGTGCTGGAGGGTCCAGCAATGAATTACTTTGCATCTCTCCAGTGCGAGTCTGCTACTTCACACACCAAACAACAACAGTGTTATCATGGTCTTTGTTTTCTGCTGTAAGCTTTAAGTCAGGAAGTTCCTTTCTATACAGCAGCTCTGGAACTTCCTGTCATTGTGTGCATGTGGAGCTTCCTTCCTTCTTTCCTTCCGTGCCTCCTCATAAAGCAACACCAGTGACACAACACCACAACCAAACCAGCGACAACAATGTGATTCTAACAAACACAGGGGGCAGCAATTAACAGCCTCAGTGCTCAGTTTCAGTTCAGTGCA
This sequence comes from Toxotes lorentzi, assembly GCA_037833715.1. Lineage (NCBI taxonomy): Eukaryota > Metazoa > Chordata > Actinopteri > Toxotidae > Toxotes > Toxotes lorentzi. The sequence continues at coordinate 2,274,314 of JBBMJY010000017.1, forward strand.
GAACGTTGATCCAGCTTTTCAATCTTTTTTTATCATAGTTTATATAAAGCCATCATTCCTGAGACGTGAAATTAAGAAGAAAACATTAAAAACAATGAAACTTTTGGTTAATATTTTGTGACACAGCTATCAGTTTAAATTGTAGATATAATTATAGATATTTTGGTTACTGTTGATTTATAGATTTATGATTTATCTTCTTTTTTTCAAAAATGGGGGACAAGTCACTTTAATTAAAAAAGGTTACGCACTTCTGATCCAAACTAATGAACAAAAATAAATGCTACACATAAATCTGTGCTCAGTGACAGTGTGTTTTCAGGATAATTTAACCAGGTAACTACACAAGGTCAGTAAAATATTATCAGTAAGCACAGACCTGCAGGAAGTCAGTTTGTTTGAGCATATGTGTGTGTGCTTTAGGAAAATCCTGTACACTTCTAATTTATGTTAGAAGATTTTATCACATTACAGAAGTTAACACAAGACTTAAATGCAGCAAACAGAACCAAACCAGTGACTAAGGACTGGGGGAATTAACGATGTACTCCATCTGAAGCAATAAGAGCTTCACCCACCGCTTCCTTTCAGCTCCCGCACATAGTTACTGGGGAACCACCCAGTCTTGCCGTTGAACGAGCCTTCCCACCAGCCCCCCTCCTCCTGCCTGTTCACACTGATGATGTCACCCTTGGAGAAAGACAGCTCGTCCTCATTGGTCTGCTGGAAGGGAAAGCGCGCCTTGACCAGCAACTGGCCACACCCACTGCCCTCCGACATGTCCTAGGAACGAGGAGAACAGGGAACAGAGAGCTGAGTGACACTGTGCTCAGAGAGGACCCTTCTGTGTAGAGCGGGACTTCAGAGGCAGCGTGATATCACTAAACCCCCGTTAGTTAGTTATTGCCGTTGTCATGGTAACTCACCAGGCTGCGGTACTGAGGCTGCAGCAGTTTGGAGGAGCGAGTCTGAGTGTTCAGAGAATCGAATGACTTGATCCTCAGTGTCGAGGAGTGCGGCACGCACGCACTGTCTCCGGAAACACCTAAACGCACAAGTACGCAATGCTTTTACAAAAATGTAAATATATTAAACCCATTAGAAATCCTGGAACAAAGACACTAATAAACTAATACTAACAACAACATAAGAAAATGTATTAAAATATCATTCTGCTATATAACAGAAACACTACAATATATTCATCAGTTCTCCATCAGATACTGATACACTATAGAACTACTTCTAATAAGAATATGAAACACTGCCAACATGGAGAGTGTGCTACAAAAAAGAGAAACACAAAAACACAATAATCTTGCCTTCAGTAGCTTTGTTAAGAGCAACCAAGGAGTTGAGCACCTTAGGGAAGTTCAGTCCCTGCAGGAGGTCACTGACCTCAAAAGGCTAAGGGAGAGAAAAAAAAATATAAGAAAAATAAATAAATACACATTAGAACAGCAATTAAGCAGTGAGGGGTGTGAGGAGAAAGTGCACACATTCATAATAAATTTATAGAGCATGATGTCAGCAAGAACACAAAGCTGTAATCCTGACATTTCCATGCATGTATCTCACACCGGGTGGTAAATAGAAAGGAAGGAACCTATGGCCTCCAGCTGCTGATCGTATTTTTAGAAACTGTGTGTTTGTTCATTCACAGGATCGTCATCTTATTCAGCCTGGATAACAACTCTTTGAACATGTATATTATGAAGAAGCACGTCAGCCTAAAAATGAAGAAACACTGAGTTTAGTGGGGGTTTGCATCCCTGCTCCAACTGCAGGCTGGAGCAGGATTACTCAAAGTCTGAGCTCCCCCCTTGTAATCTCCCCATCACACACACACACACACATGCACACAGCCATAATCAAAATACCTCTGAAGCCCCTAATCTTGTGTATACCACACACACTGACTGATTTCTACATTGCCAAGGCGTGAAGGTGGAGCAATCTGAAGCATGAAAGTCAGAGCTGAAATGTTCTGGTGTGGTTCTTTAACATTTTAATTTACAGTAAAACTTTATGATGATTGGAACAATAAGAAATATCCAAACTCCACATTCCTTCACATTAAGTTCTCTTTAATTTAAAGACAAAACTTGTTCTTTAATGTAGTCTTGACCTGATTTACATACGCAGGCTGATTAGTAGTAAAAGCAGCATGGACCCAACAGGTAATACACACTTTCACCTCTCCCACTGGCGTTTGGCCAACGTACAGTGTGAGGCTCTCTCTCCACTCCTGCAGTGGAAATATATCAGCATTACAGGTGCATTTGCAGCTGGTTTGAGGGTACAATAACAGATCAATATCTCTGATCAATACTTCTTGATTTTGAGTGACCAATAAAACCTGACCTTAGAAAAATAATAGCAATGCTACCTAGGCATGCAACCAATCACCACATATGAAATGCTTTTCGGTTCGTCAGGCAGGTCGCATCTGTGGTGAAAAAAACTCTCACCTGCAGCTGTGGAACGTAGACAGCACATAATCACAGCATGCTTAAAACCAGCGCCTGTGACTGGTCAAACAGCTTACCTGATAATAGGGAGCGCTTGATTTAATGCTGCAGAGAAGGCACACTAAGTGCACAGAGCCAATATCCCACCCAATTAGGCTTAATTAACAACAGAAAGCAAATTTATGATTCAACTGTTAACTGATTAATTGTGCGGCTCTTGCTCATCGTGGAGTCAGAACTCATCCACACTCACACTGGCACTTGTTGTCCATGGATTCTGTAATCCTCCTCTACCGGACAGGCAGTCTGGCTCGTCCTCTGCTTGTCCGATGACTGTCTGGGAGAATTACTACGCTGATGTCAGTCAGCCTGCCTGTAATGGAGGCCTTGGCTACCAGCAACAAGCCTGACATGCCTCTAATCAACCTGATTGGAAAATCCACTGGCTGCCTGGCGTGTTGCATTACATCAGCCCACCCAGCTCCTCTCCTCCATTTCATCCTTTCATACTCTTTCCAATGCTTCTTTACCACAGATTCAGGTTGTTTTTTTTTTCAAGCCCATTCTCCTCGTCAAAGTGATTTTCCAAGTCTGGAGAAAACCTTATTAAAGATCAGCAGCCGAGGACTTCTGTGTTGCATAATCTGATTTTTAACTTTATGATTCCATGGCTTTTTCCATGGCTAAGATCAATATTGTGCTTGTGTGTGTGTGTGGTGTCATTTTGTACCACACTACTCACCAGCCCTCTCTTCACACCTATAACCTGGCTTGACCCACTGTTGTGCAAACACACCCTAATGTGTGCTTTTAAACTCTGCTAACAATAGATTATTCTTAATAATTAAATAAAATAGCACCACTTTAAATTAAAACAGTATTTATACAGGGTTTAACTAATGGACAATAAACCATATGGTGCTGATAAGGTTTGGGTTGCCAGGTTCTGAAACATCACTGAACCACTACCTGGTCCACAGGTAACTTATTAGTATTAACAGAAGCTGTACACTTCATATATAAGCATTTATAATCATGATTATGATTAATATTTAGGACTGCTCAATTACCAAACATAAAAGACCTCAAAACAAAATAAATCATAAAAATCACAACCTGGCAACACATAACATCTTATAACTGATGGACAGTAAATTAAGCATTAATAAAGCTATTAGTTACAAATTATAAACCCTATATAAAGAGTGATTTAATGAAAAGTACCATCAGTGTATGTCTAGGTGCGCTGTGGGATTTTCCATGTTGCTCCAGAGGAAATGATCTGTTGCTGAGTGAGAGCTGGAGAAACGGCTGAACGGCTGAACCGGATCAGGACGGCGCTGATAAACGGTGGGATACACAAGTTGCAAAAGACGGTTTAAACGACAAATAGGTCGGTGGAGGTCAGTCTGGTCCCCGGGCGTCATGCCGTGTGTGTGCATTAGAAATGTCTGTTTTAAAGGTGTTAACTCACCTCCACACCGAAAGCCCCGCAGCCTTTAATAAACTCGGTAACGTTCCTCTGACACTCGCTGTCGCTTCTCGGCTCCTGGACAAACTGCACACAGAGAGTGGCTCGGTTAGCTTCAAACACTGACTCCAAGTGTTAATTAACTGGGAGGAAAAGGCGTTTAATGGGCTCTTTTTCCCGCATGAAAACAATCTTATTCCAGGCGTTTCTGCTTGCACTTGCCACTTGCTGCTTATCAGTGTTAAGTTAGCTGCAGTAAGAAGACGCTCTTCCGGTTTTGACTAAAACTAAAAATTAATAAATAACAGAGGAATTGAACCATGTCAACGAGTTTTAATGTCAGTATTTTGAAAGCCGCACTGAGCCGCTCGGTGCTCTGTTGCAGCTCACTGAGGCTAACTTGACACACATCTACAATCTCCCAGGGAAGTTGGATAAGCCCAAGGAGGATATGACGTTGACAGGTCCATGGTCTATTGTATTTGTGTGTGTGTGTGTGTGTGTGTGTGTGTGTGTGTGTGTGTGTGTGTGTGTGTGTGTGTGTGTGTGTGTG
>JBBMJY010000017.1:2281956-2297066 GCA_037833715.1 Toxotes lorentzi
ACACACACACACACACACACACACACACACACACACACACACACACACACACACACACACACACACACACACAGCCGTACAGTACCTCTCTGTCTCTTCACTGTGTTCAGTAGCTGGTGATAATTTAGATTTGACTTGTATTGTTCCATTGTGTCTCCCTCTTCTTTCTCTCTCTCTTCCTCTTCAAAGCCTTGCCATTAATTTCCAGCCTCTGCAATTTTCCTCTCCAATAACAGAAAGGAGCAAAAGAAAAGGGAAAGAAAGATGACAAAGACAACACAGGACTCCCCTCTTCCCCCGGCCTTGTTGTTGTACAAAATAGCCAAGCAATAATTTTTTGTCATTGGTTTACTCCTAAAAGCCCATTTGACGTCGGTCCTGAAAAGGAAGCAATAAAGAAACCTTTTCAGTAGCGCTGAATGAGGGAGAGAAGGAGGAATGAATCCCTTTGGGATGTTGCGACCGGAGAGGTCTTTTTATTTTCTTTGCTCTGGTAATCAAATGGAGCTGAAATGAAAATGGAGTTTTCTATGAAAATAGGGGCCTTTGTTGGCTTTGGAAGGCTGGTAATTCATAAACAATAAGCCGGCTTCTTTTGTTTGGGCTATAATATATTCCTGCTGCTCTGAAAGAGGCTGAAAGAGGTCTCTCTCTCTGTACGTGCGCACACACACACACACACACACACACACACACACACACACACACACACACACACACACACACACACACACACACTCATTGAAGCCAGGGTAAAAGCCAAAGCGAGTCAGCAGGGGAAGAGAGAATATAAAAGGAGGCAGAGAAGCAGGCTTTCCATTCGTCGTCCTGGCGGGGAGACGACAGGATGCTCGACTCCTCAACTCCTTCACCTCTCTTTCTCTGCTGTCTCCATCATCAACCTTTTCCTCTCTGTTTGTGCTAACACTCTCATTCCACTTATGACTGCTAGTCTTTTTTTCTTTTCTTTTTTTTAAGCAAAAAGTCAAACTTTAGTGTGGTTGTCCAGCCAACAGGTGTGAATGGATCACTTTTCTGTCTGAGTGCAGCACACTTATCATTCCAAGGACAGATTTGCTACTTCATTTGGAAGATGATGGACTATATGCTGATCAGAGCATTTTCTGATTTTTGAAATTCTCCACTAAATATTGGACCATGGCAAGAAAGAGAAGACACAGGAAGACAAGTGGTGCAAAAACCTGCAGCATCAGCATCATGACGGGACGACACCTGAGTCCCTCTGAGCAAAAACAGGACTTTGCTGTCAAAGTCATGGAGAGAGACAGAAGCTGTACTGGAGCTACACGTCATTATGTGGAGAGTGACTTGAACCCAGAGAGAGGATCTGGAAAGAGGAGCATCTTATAAGTTGAGGTGATTGAAATCCAAATACTAAAACCACACCAACAATGATATTTCTGTCCATTTGCATAAACAGATAATCAGCATTTATCCACCAGTAGGTGATGCTAAAATCAACCTTAACTCCTGGAGATCATTTCCACGTTACTAAATGGTTTTGCCAAATATGTTTTGGAGGAAATTGTTTCATGGATGATCTTCTCCAGGCAGAGAAGTGCTACTGCCTTGGCCTGGAGAGGAGTTGCAGGAAAGCGGTTAGAAGGTGGATGGTGGGTGAACAAAGTCCAGGACTTGGGCCACGGTTTCCTGAGTCCTGTGTGTGGTTGGGTTTAGGCTGTGGTTTTGGTTAAACAGTGAAAAAGTAAAAAAAATCTTGAGTGAGCGTTGACTTGTTTTTAACTAATACTGCAATCTTCCCATAATATGAAGTTACTTAAACATAACCATAGAATATTAATCATCAGACTAACTATCATAAAACAGCAAACTTAGACATGGGAGGCTGTGTCACTGCCACTTTTCAGTCATGTGACTTTTAATAACCGTTTAAATTACTATGTGCAGTGTATGGATGGAGGTGAAGGATTTGTTTTGGTTTTGGTACTAATGATGGCCCTGCTTCATGACGCAGACATGGAACGAGGTTGAAAGCAGAGCTGCTGCCTGGATTTGCAGTAAGTAAAATTGCCTCCTCGAGCTTCTTCATTCATTTGATGCTTATCCATGGACACAAACAATGGACTAGTTAATGTGACAGGTGCAGCTCAGCACTTTGTTTTGCTTTGCTCAGTTATATCAGTTGCTTTTGGTCCATGACTGAATAAACCGTCCAGCTGTTACTGAAAGAGTCAAGAAACAGAAACAGAATCAGTGAGACACTGTACATGTGACAGTCTGAACACATCATGATGAAAAAGCCTGCTAAGGTACATCATAGTTTTAAATTGGTTTGATTTGTTTTTCTATTAAATACTATACTCGTTCCTAACTGGGAACTGGCTCAGCTGGTGGATTACTGTTGATGTTATCATCAGTTACAAAAGGTAGCCACTTATTGTAATTGCTTGCTTTTCCACAAAGCTGGTGGAACAGTGCAGCTCCTGAACGTGCCTCATGTTCATGTCTTGGAAAAAGTTGGATTAATCTGAGTTGTTCTCTCTTTCGGTCACCATCTGATTTATAATGATGTGGTTTAGTGAGTCTGAGTGAGCCTCCATCATGGCCGCTGTGTGTTGTCACTGTGGTGTTTTTTTCCCCAGACATCACCTGTCAATCAAGCTGTCTTTCTGTTTGGACCCTCTGCTGCTGAACTTTTAGTGTCTGCAGGTCTGAGGTTTACTCAGTGCTCATGCTGATAACCTGGTTCTTCCTCTGGTTATTTAAAACACACCAGAACTGTTGACAAGAGCTGCAACGATTAGTTGACATGTGAAGGTGTCACCTCAGGCTTTTGGAAATTGTGATGAACACTATTCACCGCTCTCTGACATTTTACAGATCAGTTAATGCAGAACACAAGTAGTGAACATAACACATCAGTAGTGAACATAATTGATTGCAACCCTGATCGTAAAACACACGCCTTCCTGACCAGAAACTTCCTCAGAACAGAAGCTGTGAGACTAAAAGAGACATTTGTGACTGCGTGACTGAATCTGTTATCTGTGTGTGAATGTAACAAACACTTGGTTATTGATGAATGCTTCTTGGAAATTAAGGTGCAGTTTGCTGATGCTTAAGAACTTAAATAAACACATAAGGTCTGGTTTCACCATGATGACATTAGTTTTTCAGTCTAATCAAACCTGACTGACTTGTGGTTGTAGTTGGAAATTGCTGATTAAGATGAAAAAATGCTGTGAGTCTTGATTTAGCCACAAGATGGCAGCACAGTCTAACAAACAGGAAGCTGGAGACGTTAGTCTCACCATGAGAGTCAGATCACTTTGTTCTTAAATTCTCTTGTATTTAAGTGCAAATTTGGGCCCAAACAAATTATTCCACAGAATTTGACACTGTCCTAAATCATATAACCCGATGCCCTTTACATCAGCTTACATGAGCATGTTTTAGTTCAGCTGAACAGGACATCAGTTACTCCAGTAGCCTGTAAATCTTAAATAAGTTCTTCCACTTTTGATCAGAAATTAAGTTTAAATATATTTCTCACAATACAAGTGTCTACTAATTCCCTGTATTTTAACTTATTGTTACTAGAGAATTCTTTCTTCAGGTTTAACTTCCCAAAGTCCCTGTCCAGCAAACACTGTCTCTTCTCTATATTAATCATGAGGAGTGTACAAACTCTTCACTAGAGGGAGCCTGATATCCACCTTAAGACTGCTGATTTAAACCTGAGAGAGGCCTCTGAAGCCTTTGGTGACTGTCGTCCGCTGTGTACAACACCTGCAAACAGCTGTTTTCCCATCAGTCCCCATACACTCACAGTGACTCCCATTTACTCAATCAGTTCGCAAGTTGTTGTGCATCTAACACAGTGAGTGCAGTGCGGGAAACAGACGGAGGACATAGTGTCTCATCAGGAGGACAGCTGTTATAGGAGACACAGGAAGTCAAAAATTCGATGTACAGAGCTTTAAGTGTGTTTATGATCAAACATGAACTGTAGTTCAGTATTTAATTTGAGGGAAAGAAATCTTTTTCTTATTTGGCTGAAAAAAACTATATCTGAAGAGTGAACATGTGAAGAAAAAGTATATTGAGACATGATTGTGTATAAACTGAACCCTGATAATACACTGTACTGTATAATATTACTAATAATGGTGGATTCTGTAGGTCACTGTGGCAAGTAGTGGAAATACATCACACACGTGACCACTTGACTATATTATTGATAGTGTGGATACTGGGACGGACTCTAAGGTTAACAGGGTGTAAAGATCATATTCAGTAAACTTTTATCCTTCCCCCACCTGCACCTGAATGGCTAGTGATAATGAGTTAATTAAATAAAACACAGTAAGGGCATAGAACGTAGCATGAGACATGAAGGTGTAAGGTGTAAAGCATTTTTATTTATTCTTTTGTTTCTGTTGTACACTGAAGTGTACACCATCCGTCTGTCCTGTTCTTGTGAATCTCAGGAATTCTTTATTATTTAATTTATCTTCAGATTTTTTTCCCCAGATTTTTAAACACAGATTAAAAACTGCTCTCTAAGCCCCTGTTAATATTTCACTAAAAGAGGTAATAGCACTGGTAACAAAGCTAAAACAAACGTCTTCAGTGTAGAATTCAATAAAACGGCCAAATCTACCACCAACACACCAACTACACTGAAATGGTTTTGTAGGGAAAAAAAAAGCTGCAAACATAAGTGGTGTGCAGCAATCTGAACCATTTGCAGAAAAAACAGAGACCAATGGGATACGAGAGCATTCCTGTGGACTGAATTGCCTCAAAGTGCCAGGCTGCTATCAAACCGCGTTAATGTGATGGATATCCGGCATTCTGCATTCATTCTCCACGCAGTAAACATGGGAGCTGACAAACAAACCCTGGTGAGAGGGCCTCCAGCACAGAGCAGCCGCTCAGGCGCTCTCTGCCTCTAATGTGTCGACAAATATAGCCTGAGTTCAAGTATATTTTATGTAAAACACACACAAATAGACACACTTTTCCTTAACCCAATTTTTGCAATTTCCTAAGAGTAAGCAGCTTAGTCTTCTTTCTCCTACTATTTCTAGTGTTCTGTGTCAGGATAAGTGAATGTGACCGGTCTTTTCTTCTCTCTTTGCTGTCAGGCAGAGTGGAAAAGGTCACCTTTTTATTTTCATTTTTTTTTTAATTGTTCTGCTTTCTTTACGGTCACAGTGTCTAAACAGTCAATCTGAGACTGTAAAGAAGACGACACAGTAGAATCATCCTTGAAAAAACATAACATGTAATTTGTGTAAAACGTATAAAAATATAGTATTTAGCAGTTTAATATTGGAGTTCCTGACTTCAGCTGGGTTATAATCTCAGACTTAAGACAGCTCCCTCCATCAGTAAAACTCCCAAATTCACAGAAACAAAACCCAGTCAGTATCCTTAGAGGCAGCTACAGGCTTCAAACCAGAGCATTTTCATGAAAACCAATCATGTGAATATGCTATTATCTGTTTTGTAGTTATTCTGACTCCATACTGTATAACCCTCATGAGACAAACTGTAAATCTAAAAGCCTTGGTGAACTGTTGCTTAAGTCAGTTTGTGTGTAAACGGCATTTATTCATATAAGAAGGTGGATTCTTACTGTAAAACAAACAACGCACAATGAAACAGATGTGCTCGGTTCAGGCTGATCTGCTAAGTGACACGTCACCTTTCAGCCGCCTGGTTGACGAGCATCATGAATGCAAATCTGCCTCTGTATGTATTTAAACCATCTGCATGTCAGCGCTCCACCCATTACTCAGAGCCCCTCACTATGAAGGAACTACACTGCCATCATCACACCACTACAAGCATTACACAAGATATTCAGTCAGACTAAATGGTCCAACCAATTACAATGATTTTAGAGGAGCTATGTTGTTTGCATTAGCGGAGGAAAATGGACTGCCATTTTCCATGTCGTTGGGGTGGAAACTGAGAATTGAGCTCTCTTCAGGGTTTATAATGGATAGAATACCAATCAGCCGCTGATGTAACTCTACACGCTCTCTTTTCGACCACGTATCACATCATGCACTTACACCATTAGAAAGTCTATTCAATACATTTCTAATTACATGAGCAAATATATTTTTAGGCCTGCCGGTGAGTGCTCAGGACTGTAGAGATGGTAGAGTTGATGCTGGGTTGGTTCTGCTATTTGGATCAAACTGCTTTATAACTTGGTAATGGAAAGTTTTTGATCACAAAAAAAAAAAAAAAAAAAAAAAAATATATATATATATATATATATATCAAGACAGCTCACTCAGAATAATCAGAATTCTGGTTAAAAGTTTAACTGCAGCTTTTAATCAAAGCTCAAGTACTGTTGCTGTTGCTTTACATACATTAATAACGTTAAATTCATTTGAGCTGTAGGAATTTGTGTGATGGACATTTTTCACTATTTTCTGGCATTTTATATTCTAACTGATCAACTGAAATAAATAATCTAACAGACTGACATTAAAAATGTTTCTCGTTTACATGCCACTGTGAGCAGCAGCCAGCCTCTGATTATGTTTCTGAATGTAAAAGAACAGACAACAAATCCCATCACTCACATGCTTAGATCCCTCTCTCTCAGACAACCCTCCCCCCACCTGACACACACTTACAGACAGACACACTCACATGCACACCTAAAGGAGAGTACCGCTAAGTAAGAAATCAAATGTCATTCTCGGAGCCAAGTCGATTTTCAATCTCTATTTTCAGCTTTTCCCAAAATCTATAAACGCAGCTCTTAACACGGGAGTGAGCGCTGACTGAGCAGAGGGTTAAAGGGGGTCCGGGGCTCTGTCAGGCTTGGGTTAACTGCCGTGTCAAAGTGGCTTTTGTCCTCCGAACAACGCTGGGATGAGGGTGTGTGTGGCCGACAGCACAGCCTGAAGTGATCTGGGAGGTTACCGGTTTGAATACACAGCATTAGGCAGTAAATGAGTGTAGCTGTCCATGAGCCTCTGACATAGATGCCAGAGAGTGTTTTATATAAACTGTTTTAGAGGATTATAGTTCTTTTTCATTGCTTTAAATGGGGCACAGGGACATTTTATAGGCATTGTCAGTCAGCAAAGACAAATATCTGGTTGTATACATTTCTGTTGTATGATCAAAATGCACTGGGGCCTTATAGCTGGCAATAACCACAACAGAAATGCCTCTCCAGCCACATATCATAGCTGTCTCACAACAAGCCTCGCCTCAAAATAATTTCTTAATCCATTAATTGGCGTGGAGCAGCATTCGGGGCAGGGCTTTTTGTTCAATATGTTTTTCAGAGATGCATACTAATCATATAAAGTGATCCTTTGTACTCAGGTTGACAGGAGCGACGAGGGCTTTTAGATGCGTACACACACACACACACACACACACACACACACACACACCGAGGCATGTGTCTGGGAGCGCCGACGGCAGAACGAGTGTATTATTTTCCCTGAAGAGTGTTATTTTCCTGTCAAGGCTTGATGGCAACGTGCCAACAGATGTGACAGGGAGCGATCATCCCTCCTTCATACAGTACAGAGAGAGGGAGAGAGGATGCGAGGAGGGATGGATGAGGACGGAGAGAGGAAGACAGACACACAGACACACTCGCCGGGTTTCCATCCAGGCATTTTTATGCAAATTGTGATGTATCGAATTTGAAAAGCAGCGTGGAAACGACTCATTCTAATGAAATTTTCTCACAAAAAAAATAAAAATAAAAATAATAATAAAGTTTTTCACTTGAGGCTGGAATTTTGATTTGAGAAAGTGTGACTGAAATCCATTTGTCAAACACTGTGCTATCTGTCCACCCAGATCTCCCAACACTGATGGACTGCTGCTGCGCCCTGATAGGCTTCTACTGTAGTTATGTGTCCTTTAGCTGGTACATTAAAATCCTGTCGAGTGATTTTTCTTCTTCTTTTTTTTTAGATGTTAGTATAAGATACAGTTGCACATTAAGTTAAGTAGACTTTTACACCGAGGTTTCTGGTCATGTCAGTGCTCATAGCAATGCATTTGCAGCATTAGAAATGTCAAGAACAGAGAGACTTGCACATAGTGCTTTAATTTTGGAGACTGAAAGGCAGTTGTGCTTCTGGTTTGCAGGGGATAAATGGCAGCTGTTGGTATGTTTCAGATTTAAGGTTTCAAATGTGTCATAGCTGCAGTATAAATGAGAAAATCTGTATTTCAAATCGCAAAACAGAGAAAAAGTCAGCAGCATGTGTTTTTCAGAGACAGGGAGCAGCTTTTATGAATCCATACACTTTGAGTTTTATCTTCCATTTTCTGCATTACATGCCACTGGTGGCCATGCAGGGGCAGAGTGGGACTCACTTTCAGGCTGAGAGTTAAACAGTGCAGAGTGGTTGGAAAGACGAGGGCGGGAGCTGTTGCATGCTTACGAACATAATTTTGACCTGTTTGTCATTTTGGCAGCGCTGCTCAACAATGAATATTACACCTATGGAGCACGACACTGCAGCCTGTCAAAGTGTTTCATTCTTAATCAGTATTTCAGCAGTGTTAAAGTTCCTCTTCTGTTTTTTTCCCTCTTCATCTTCAGTATGTTGTGTCAAATTCTGATGCATTGAATACAATTCAATACAAAAAATGACTTCAGTCAGGGGAGGGAGAGACGGTCAGGGACGGTCAGGGAGAGTCCCGGTGTAAAACATCTCTGTGCCCTGTGACACACGATGCAGGTTTTTAACAGCTCTGTAATCAGTTACTACAAATCTGAGGGACTCTCTGCTACAAGAAATCAACTTGAATCATTGCTGGATGAAACTCACGCTAAAGTTGGACTTCCACTCCAGATCCCGCCTCAGTAATCTGATCTCCTGAGCCAGCTCTGCCTGAGAGGAAAACCCTGCCTCGCAGATGAGCGCTGCTACTCAGAGCTACCTGATAAATAACAGCCGCTGCAGATCAGATTATAGCGCGTGTGTTAACGGCACTGTTCTCTTTTGTCATCTGGTAAAGTCTGTAAGTAAAGTGATTCTCTCAGTTATCTCCCTCTCTTTCTGTGTTCCTCCATGTTTCTCTCTCTCTCTCTGCTCCTTTACCCTCTTCATTTACTTCTTCTCTGACTGAAAAACAAAGAAAAAGCAAAACAAAGCGGAAGAAAACAAAAGGAAAGAAAGAAGAACATGTCATTACTGGTTTTGTTTCCACAGCGGCACAATACCCTGACCACCCTCATCAAATGATAGAGAGAGATTGCGAGCATGCAGGCAAGTGAGAGAGAGAGAGATAGAGCCCCCGCGTGACGAAAGGCAGTTTAATTTAGATAATTATCTCACAAATTAACCACAAACTCCTTCTCTGTTAATTACCTGTCTTGGGGAGCAGTGCAGGAAAACAAAAAGCAGAGCCAGGGAGGTCTTTGTTCCGATCTTCTAGGGGGGGCCATAAATTGGTTACGCCCCTGCTGAAAGGCCAGATAACCCTTTGAGGTAACAACCACTAAAGCATTTGATAGGCTAATGGGGAATACTGTTAGCAACCGCGTTTGTAATTGGACGTCATAAATCTGGAATGGGTGACGGGGGAACAAAAGAGGGGTTTTGTATGGGTGTCGAGGCCAAGGCGCGACTTGTAAATCCTTCCCCCTGCTGAATGGCACTATCTGACGGCCCACGAACGGCCACAACAGGAGACGTACGGTGACTGGATCTCCCACATCGACCCTCTGTGACTGTGTGGAGTATTTATGTGCACTCAAATACACAACTATATATGTATATATATGTGTGTGTGTGTGTGTGCATCTGCCCCAGCAGTGCTAATAAAAAGACCTTTTCTTATCTTGGTGTCTGCTGAAGGTGATTCTGTCAGCAGCTATTAACCTTGCCTTTATAATGACAGCTCGCCTGATTAGTTTCAACACTTAAAGCCCTGACATTTTCCATTTCACTGTTATTTTTCTTCCTTAGGTCTTTGTCACAGTAGGAAATACATTTTGTGAACCTTTATCTCCTCTAATAGTGACTTATTAGTGTCGTTAATGTTCCTCATTAAAAACCAACATTAAAGCTTTGTTGTTTTTTTTTTTTTTTGGTCAAGTGAAGAGCAGCGAGTATATGTAAACTTCAATTAGTAATACAAAACTTACTTTCAACATGCTTAGAAGTAGAAAATCAAAAGGTAAAATTAGTGTTTCGTTCATTTTGAAGGTGTCTTTTTTAAAGAGAAGATCCAAAGGAAAGCCCAGCAGGTGGTCACACCACTTAACAAATCTGGGAAACAGATTATATTTTAGCTCGTCTGAAGAATTTGACAAAAACTCAGCTTAATTTCCCTTTGTGTCGCCTCTTAAGTGCTAATAAAAATAACCGTCTTTATCTTTGGTCAGTGTCAGGGAGGTACTTTGTTATCTCCTGATTTCAATGATTTGGGAGTTTTAGCGTGATTAAGCCACACAGCTGAATACCATGAGAAACTGGGATGACTGGAACCTTATCTCAGTGAGCGAGAAGGACACTTTTAATGTCATCCTCTTCTTACACCTGCACCACGTTACTGTCCCTGTCAGGTGTGTTCATGGCTCAGTGTTTCATGAGCCTCTGTTAGCTGAACAGTTTGGACTCTTTTAAACAAGCAGCAAGCACATAGGGTGTGTGTGTCTGTGTGTGTGTGTGAGGACAGAACAATGCATGGATCTTTCAACACATTAGAACGTGCACAAGCAGTGAGTTGACCAAACAGTCCCAGCTTACTAGCATTTGTCATATTGAACATTGTTCAATATGACTGAAACTTAAACTTTGGACTAAATATCGCTCTATCCTTGTGAGGACATTTAGTAGAAAAGAACACACACACACACATCAAGACCCATTACACTGCATGTGACGATACTGCTGTTGCCACGTTCTCCAAACCAGGTGTGAGACACACACACACACACACACACACACACACACACACACACACACACACACACACGTGCACTCTGCATACCTAACACACACCATGAGGGGAACATCGGAGCTGCACCAATATTTGTGTTTTGTGGCTGTCACGTATTTGTGCAAGTCCTTGTCGCTGCTCTCCACATCTACCGGCAGCAGGTGTGAACAACTCTTGTGCTGAGAGGGACGCACTCTACTGTCACCCTGTCAGAGAGAGAGAGAGAAACAGACACACACACACACACACACACACACACACACTCAGGCTGGGGGAGGAGGGGAGGGGGAAGAGGGAGAGATCAATAGTAGTGAGTGTGGAGTTTGGATAATTACAGTTGTTAGCAGGGAGAGCAGAGCAGCTATAGTGGCCTCTCCACTCAGAGTCTCTTATCACTCTCTGGCCTGTCATTACAGCTTTAAATGCTGCTGTGGCAAAGTGGCAACTGTGTGTGTGTGTGTGTGTGTGTGTGTGTGTGTGTTTCTGGCTTTTTTTCTCTCCTCTCCTCTTTATGTGTCCTCTCCTTGTTTTCTCCTCTCTCATTTTTCCTCCTCTCTCCTCCTTACTTCTTCTTTCCTCCTCCTCTTATCCTCTTCTCTCCTTTGTTATCTTCTCCTCTCTTCCCTTTGTTTCTTTTCTTTTTATCCCCTCTTGTCTCGGCTCTTCTCCTCTGTCACCTCCTCCTTCAGTAATCTCTCACCATCTCTTCTTTTCTCATAGTTCACCTCTCCTTCACGATCCTCTCCTTCGAGCTCCTCTCCTTCATGCTCCTCTCCTGTCCCCCTCTTCACCTCTCTTCCCATCACTTCTGCCATATTTCTCACGTCTCCGCTGCCTTTCCTGGTTTGTTCCACCCGTCTCTCCTTTCTACCGTTCGTACACCACACTTCCAGACTGATAGTCTGAAGGTTCTGACGACCTTTCATCAGCTTCCAAGGCGGCAAAGTGTGTGTGGATCAGGATCGTAGACCGGAGGCAGCTGGAGGTCTCTGTTCAGGCCTTGCATTTAGAGAAACAGACTGTAGAGCAGGGAGTCTCCATGGTTTCTGTGGGGCTGCAGAATCATGCTCAGCTGACTCCACTTTTCTCTCTGTGGTAGCAGTGAGTCACCTGTTCTGGTGAAGTATGACAGGGTTTTTATTTTTGGTCCAAAGTGTTGTACAGTGCTCCACATCACAGGTGGGTTAGGTCAGGCAAAACTGAGCATCAGCCAAACTGGAAGCAACAACGCAGTCAGACCCAGGTGGATTTTATTGAATTTGAAAACTTGGAGATGAGCTGTGCTGTAAAGTTCAAGAGTCACTGATTTTCATGGTTTGGATGAAAGGAAAAAAAAGCAATATATCACAACTGAATGAGTGCAGAGTGGAGAGGTTTAGCTGCGTACAGAAATTGTGTTTGCCTTTTGCTTGTTTGTCTCGTCCAGTTTCTCCATCACCTCCTCCTTACATGTGTTGATTCATCCAATAATCTCTTGTCAACCGTCCTTTTCTTCCTAATTTGTTCTCCACAGTTTTCCTCTCTCCTCCTCTCTTACATCTCCCTCTCTCTCTCATCCAGTAATCTCTCTTCATCTCCTTCTCCTCGCTCCTCTACTTTCTTTGTGCCCTCCCTTCCTGTCCTTTCTCCTCCTTTTCTCACACCATCGGCGGTGCCAGGAAGAGGAATTTATTCTGGAGATCCACGCTCTAATTTCTCAGAAAGAGACAGAGAGAGATTTTGACTGTCCAGCCAGACGGGATATTCTTAATTGTTGAGTCTTGACACACGACTCTAAAATAGGCCTGGAGAAACTGGTGTTAAATCCCCTTTGGATTGCTGTGGTTGTCTCACCATTCTCTCTCACCACACACACACACACACACACACACACACACACACACACACACACACAGAGTTGTGGTTGTGTTGATCTTCACTGATGTTGAGGAGCCTTGTCAGACATAAGAAGGAGATGAGAATGATGGAGAGAAGGATTATATGGGTACAAAACAATGGTGGTTTGTCCCCTCTGGGCTGTTTGCTCTGATTTAGATGGAGCAGGATTAGTTGAGGATGAGGAGATCAGAGTAGTGTGTGTGTGTGTGTGTGTGTCTGTTGGAATATGTGTGTGTGTTGAAGAGAAGTGGGCTGGTGATACGTAGATGCTTGAGGCAAAGCTGTCAGATATTCGACCAATTTTCTTGTTGTGTTCCGTAGGTGGTGCATATACCATGAAGGACACACACACACACACACACACACACACACACACACACACACTGGTTTAAAATCTTGCACAAATTGTTCACAGAAGTGGCCAAAGTCAGAGTAAATGGCTTCACTTTACATGACATTCTCGTAAATATTCACTTCTTGTGATGTTGCACTCACAGATGGTCTAAGACTGTTGAGTAAATGGTGTGTGTGTGTGTGTGTGTTATTGAAGCCGATGGGGGAAACGGAACTATGTGAATGTGGTTTTGATCAGCAGGAAGCGCTAACATGGTGGCTCATGCAACCAGACGAGAGCTGTCTCTCAAATGCCTGTGTGTGTGTGTGTGTGTGTATGTGTGTGTGTGTTACGAGCATTGAGTCGAGTATCACAATGAGACAGGAAATCACTGTGAGGATGAAAATCCCCTCCTCTCTCCCCTCCTCATACAAAACACTCACAAATAACCCGCTAATCTCTGCCTCTGCCCGCGTGCCATTCAAGGCTTCCTCCAATTAAAAAGCATCAGGGAGTCGAACCCGCCATCTTATTTATCATATTAATTAGAAACTCCCCTGACAACAAAGAGAGGCCTACAGCTGTGGAGCAGAGGAGAGGCCTGGGAAATGAAGGATGGTTTGATTTGTTGTCTTGCTAATGTGACACCTATTATACAGGTTAGGCCTCAGATACAAAGACGCCACAACAGCATATGGTAATTGTGAGTGTGCAGATGCATGTGCACGCGTGTGTGGTAAATGCATGGGCATCAAAGGATCGGCTTTGACTAGTACTTTTTGTATTTAGTTAACCACAGCTTTCATTTGGTGTGGGTAACACATCACTGAGAAGGCTGCACGGTCGCCATAAACCTTTAAACCCGAGAGGCCCCAGGAGCTCGAGTCTCTGTCTGAGGTGCTGAAGCTGAGACCGTCCACAGTGAAGGAGCTGTCCACAGTGCTGAACCAGTGGCTCTGATCTTCAGCACACACACTGTGGATCTTGTTGATGAGTCTGTGTCTTGAATTGTCCTTTAGACTTCACGTAGTCATGCAGTGGGTCTGTGTCACCTCAGCAGGATGGAGGCAGAGAAGGACGTTCAGATTTGGAAAGAGAGGATGATAAATGGGTCGAGGATATCTCAGCTTTAAAATCATGTTTTTGTTTCGAGCCACCAGCTATTGAGTTTTGATAGACGCTGGCAAATGTGTGTGTCTGTGTGTGTGTGTGTAGTGTCAGGACAGCCATCTGGTTACCAGGGTATTGTTTACTCTGTCACAGCTCAATATTTGCCCATCCATCTCTCATCTCACTGCAAGCCACAAGTGTTTGTGTTTACAGTGAACAGTGTGTGTGTGTGAGGGTTTGTGTTGTATTTTGTTGTGTGTTGAACAAAACTGTGAATAAATCACATTTTTTGGCAGTTTTTGTGTGAAAAGATCACAACTTTACAGACAAAATTAAAGTAATTTAAATGTTTTAAATTTCAAACTTTTTTCCGACAAGCACTGGTGAAGAAAGAAGAGAGTTTCATCCTCGGTGTGCTTTGGCCATGAATCACCATATTCAAGTTCAAGTCCCACTTGGACTAAATCTTTTAAACACACATGTAACCTTCTTCCTCTTCTTGTTAAGAATACACACTTTATCCTCAAAGTTTGACTGAATAATACTTACTTTTATTATTGGATATGAAAAGAGGATCCCACTAATATTCTGTGTCATCTTCTTGACACTGCTCAAATAACTTTATTCACTTTTGCTTGCAGCAGTACTTTTCTGTGAAGGGATTCAGTGGGAATTTGCACAGACGGTGAAAGCCAAAAAGAGAAAGACTTAAAAGCTTTCAGTGCAAATGAAAGTTTTAAAGGTGAGGCATCTTGAGTAGATTTCTTGTGATCACATCTGATGAAGACACTGGAGAGACTGGTCCTGGGCCACCTCCGGGCTGAGGTGAGCTCAGCGATGGATCCTC